>VDCT01000133.1:0-529512 GCA_009763385.1 Coix lacryma-jobi var. lacryma-jobi
ACCACTCCTCACCAAGATGAGCTTCACCCACCTCTTCTTCTTCTATGCTTCTTGTCATCACTCTTGCTATACTTGTTCTTGTTCTTCTTTGTGGACAATCGGCAATGAAATGATCATCCGCTCCACACTCATAGCAACCTCTTCTTTGACTTCTTGAAGTAACCACCTTTGCCCTTCTTGTGCATCTTCTTTTCTCATGAATCTTCTAAAGTTCTTCACAATAAGGGCCAACTCATCATCGGAGTCTACTTCCTTCGCTTGAAGAGTCATCTCGGGCCTTGCTTCCTTCTTCTTGATTAGCCTTGAGTGCTACCACCTTTTGTGACTTGCCTCTTGATTCTTCTATATCTTCATCATCCAAGACTTCATGATGCTTTATCTTGGCAAGCATCTCATGAGGTCCATGCTCTCATAGTTAGGTCTCTCCATGATGATTGATGCAAGGTTCTTGTTCCTCTTCTATATGCTCTTAATAGCTTTCTTCAAGCTGAGTAGTCATTCCCACTTTGTGTTCCGAGTGCTCTAATCTGATTGACCAAACGTCATGAATTTTCAAACATTGTTGTGTGGTCCACTTTTCTTGATTGCAAAGTTCTCAATCTTTCCATGAAGAAGCTCTATGTTGCACTTCCTCACACTCGCATCACCTCATATGATATCTGAGGGTATCCCAAATCTTCTTGGATTCTCCATTCCATGTACCTGTTGCTTTCTTCAGGCTTGAGGCATGATCGTATCAATGATGCGGCTTGAACATTTTGTTGAAACTCAAACACATCATTGTCGGTGAACTCTTGACCTTCAACATGACTTGGTCGTTCTCAACAATCTCCCAAACTCTTGCGGCAAGAAGGTGTAGCTTCATCTTGTGTGCCAATCATTGTAGTTGATTCCATCAAAGGCGGTGGTTTGCCTAGATTGACGCTAGGCAATTGCATGACCTTGCCCATTGGCTATAGTCATATGCCACTTTGTGAACTCGTTGTCTTTCTCTTGCCTTTCTTTCATCCTCCTCTGTCATCCTTGGGCGGCTGATTTCCACCGCTTCCGGATGCTTCGGCTTGCTTTCCAAGCTCGCCTCAAGCTCCATCTCATCTTTCATCTCTTCATCTCATTCTGCTTCTTTGCTTGATCTTGAATCATCTGAGAGTAACTTCTTGACAATCTCAACAAGTTGTTCTTGACTTATGGTAGACATGATTTCTCCCTTACGGTGAACGCTAACACAAGGGTTAGGCTCTGATACCAATTGAAAGGACCGAATCAGCCTAGAGGGGGGTGAATAGGTGATTTTTGAATATCTGAAACTTCACAAACTATAAGATGTAGTTAGATAGCAACCGGAGAGGCCGGTTTGTTGGGTAGGTACTACCGGGTGTGAAAAAACCGGTACTACCAACACAAAACAAACGCACAACCGGCGACCTCCTAAAAGAAACTACAAATCGATGAAAGTAAGCTAGAAAGATAAGCAAGTTTCTAGCCAACTTTCCAAAAGAATATTTATGTAAATACTCTCACGAAACCTTGGTTGCTCCCCTTGATGTAGATCGAGCCTTCCCAACCTAAGAACGAGATAGGGATAGGAAGAACAGAAAAAACAATAAAACAAGAGAAGTAGAGAAATTAGGGACAACAACAACAAGCACACGGGACACAAGATTTATCCCGAGGTTCGGCCAATCCCCTAAGGAGTGCCTACTTCCTCGTTGTTGAGGTGACCACAAAGGTCGGAGTCTATTTCACCTCCTCGCCTCCTCAAGCAACCCACAAAGGCTACGAGAGTATCTCTACTAGAAATCTCAGGGTAATACAAACGCTTCGGGGAGCCCTCACAAGTAAATCAATACGGGCTACCACGAAGAACACCTAACCGGCTAGAGCTCAAAGAGCTCAAGAGTAAAAGACACAAAACAAGCCGGCAAGATGGAAACCAAGTGCTCAAGTCGAAGATTGATGCTTCCCCACTCTCGAATCTCACTTCCCTAGCTCAAATCTTGCAAGGGAATGAATCTAGGAGCAAAGGGGGAGAGAGATGGGTGAGTCAATGCTTGGAGAGAGTTTGTCTAGAGTTAGGTCAGCAATAAGTGTATAGTGTGAGTCCGTGACCGTGAAAAGTGAAGAGGGGAGGCATTTATACTCCCTCAGTCCGAGGCTGGTCGGTACCCACCGACCACCATTCGGTACCACCGACCATGACACAAACGGTCGCATACACCCAGATCTGGTCAAACTGACAAGCACCGGGCCAAGGTCGGAACCACCGAGGCCGGTGGTACCGAGGTAATGGCGGTACCACCGCCAGGCCAAAACAAGCTCGACAGAGAGCACTCAGTTAGGGACTCGGTCCCTCAGAAACTACCGCCCGAGGGTCGGTTCCTCCGAGTCGGTGGTACCGAGGTAATGGCGGTACCACCGCCAAGTCAAAGCTAGTCAGTCAAGAGCCCTGAAAACTTTCAACCACCCGAACCTGGGTCGGTGCTTCCGAGGCCGGTGGTACCGAGTTATGGCGGTACCACCGCCAAGACATATTCAACACAACACAGAGAGCCTCGCAAAGCCAAGTTACCACCGACCTCCGTCGGTACCTCCGATCCCGGTGGTACCGAGGTGATGGCGGTACCACCGCCAGGCCTTTTTCAATTCTAACAGGGAGCTCTGCAAACTTGGTTACCACCGGCCTTGCGTCGGTAGTACACCGGCGGGCGGTAACCGAGTAATGGCGGTACTACCACCGCCAGGCCAAAACAGCGCGAACAGAGAGCCTTGCAAATTGGAAACTACCGGCCATGGGTCGGTAGCACCGCGTGCGGTACTACCGAGGTAATGGCGGTACCACCGCTAGGTCAAAAACAACTCTATCCAGAGAGGGTTGCAAACCAGGTTACTACCGACCTTGCGTCGGTACCACGCGGGCGTTAGTACGAGGTTCTGGCGTTATTACCCGTTTAGTTCTCCGCCAGGTCATTTTTTGACCAACCCAGAGGGTGGTTTTGAGCGCTGCGCAAGAAGCTGTGGTCGGTACCACCGACCACCCTTGTCGGTACCACCGACCAATGAATTTACCCTCTAACGTGTTCGTGATGTGCGGTGTCTCTCAAGCGAACTAAGGTTAGTCGATTTGAGCATTTTTCTCCACATCTAGCCAACTTACTTTGTGACCCTCTTCGATAGTCCGGCTTACCTATAACTCAAGTTTAAAATTAAAATTTTAAACTACCACTTGAGCTAGGCATCTTTATATCCAAAAATATCCTACGTGCTTTGTTCACGAGATTTCAACGTTTCAAATCTTTCAAAGGACTAACACCTGCATACATGCTTTTATAAACTGGTTAGTCCCTAATTTGATTGTCATTAATTAGCCAAAACCCACATTGGGGGCGAATGCACTTTCACCCCTACCTGGGAAGCGAGTACCGGGACCCAGCGAAATCGGGTGTATCATCAATTTCGTTCCGCGGAAGACTCGGGGCAGTGGTCTCCATTTTCGCTCACGTATCGAACAGTGGCCGGATTGGAATCGTTTTTGGTTTTACTACCGCGTATGCTCGACGCAACCGTCGCCGCTGAGCTAAGTAAGGGGAGAAGAAAGGCTCTCCGCTTGTATCCATTTTGGAGAAATGCCCCGGGAGGCACCTTCCCGCCCGTCGTGCTTGGTGACAAGGAGGCAATTCGCTGTGGGGACGCATTCGCACTCACTGCACGATTTCAGATCAGTCGAGATTTAGTTGAAGAATGGATGGCTATCGGATGAACCCGCTTGCAGTGCAACTTCTTTCGAAGCTTTTTCTGACAAGGACGGGTATTGGGGCCCCCTCCTACTGCTGGAGAGACCCGCGGATTTCTCTGATGATGATTGCTATGTGAAACACATCGAAGACGAAGCGAAGAACATTTGTGGGCCGTATTTGCGAAAAGAAAGCGAGTTCCAACTCGGTAATCTCGGCCGGAGCCGCCGCTTGAACGAGCTTTCGACCTGCTATGGGTGTTAAGTACGCCGAAAGGCCTTGGTTGATGAAGTCAAGGAAAATGCTGAAGGTTCGCAAGCGAAAGGAAAGGTGTGGCTCGGCGCGGTGGACGGAGCGGCGTGATCCCTCGGCGGAAAATCGCTAAAGTTGATGCCATTCGCATCGGGCGTCTAACTGCTAACCGATGCTTAAGAGCCGAGGGGTAGCGCTGGAGTCAATCCCCGACGTTGATCCTTTCGATCATCCGAGGGTGGTTAGTTTCTTCGCCTTTCAGCTTGTTCGTGGTTTTTTGTTGTTCCTTTCGCCCCGAGATGTTCCTTTTGGGGATTGACGGTTAACGTGTGACCTGACTTGTCTTATCGTTGTTTTGCAGAGCTCCACTCTCGCTGCTGGGATGGCGCCGAAGAAATCGAGCG
This sequence comes from Coix lacryma-jobi var. lacryma-jobi, assembly GCA_009763385.1. Lineage (NCBI taxonomy): Eukaryota > Viridiplantae > Streptophyta > Magnoliopsida > Poales > Poaceae > Coix > Coix lacryma-jobi. The sequence continues at coordinate 4,388 of VDCT01000133.1, forward strand.
TGCCTCTTTCACGCACATCCTTCGATGATGATGCTTCAGTTGTTGAGATGCCAATCTTCGCGAAGGTCGGTGCCCTGAAGCCCTTCTGTCCGCCCGATGTCGCGGAGCGTCCGGCGAAGAAAATGAAAGCTTTTCGCCTAGACACCTCTGCACGGCGCTAGGCGAAAAGACCGCTGCCGGCGAGGCGAGAAAGGAAGCGCATCTGCCCTGACAATGCCTGCCCGCTGCTGTCGCTTGTGACAAAGGTAAGCTATGCCTTTCGCCGCGCTGCATTCGTCTGACCCAGGAAATGGTGGAGGGGCAGCTCTTGGGTTACGGGCGGCTGGTTCTCGACGGGGTGCCATCGGACTATGAGAACCCGCGCTTATATACTGGCTTGAGCTCGTCGAATGATACTGACGAGGCGAAAGAGGAATCTTATCGCGTTGCTCGTTCTTTAGGTGCGCCTTCGGACGCCCAACTCGCTTGCCGGCTTGACTATCGTCGGCTGGAATTCTTCCTGGCAGCAGCGAGGAGGCCACTAAGTTTGTGGAATTCTCACAGAAAGCTTTCATCGCGCCGGAGATCGAAAGGGATCTCCTGAAAGTTAACTGTCTGAAACTCGACGACGCCAACTCTTTTCACCTGGCAAGCATAAGTGTTTGATTTCGCTGCAAGCTTTGTGGCTCTTTCGGTCTTTTCTTTTCACCGTTGTTTCGCTGCTATTCGCAGGCTGCCGTTGTCGCTCGCAGCCAAAGCAATCAACGGGATCTCTATATTCGCAAGATCGAGCGCGAGAAGCAGGAGCTTGATACTCAAGTGAAGAATTTCGACACACAAGTGCAGAAACTCGCCACCGACCTTGCGCTGCAGACCAAGAAGGCCGACACCGAGCGCACCTCGAGGAAAGCAAGTCAGAAAGAGGTGGAAAACCTCAAGAAGGAGCTTTCGCAACTGCGGGCCACCCAAGCCGAAAGGGAGGGATTTCTTTAACTTCTGCTGAGGAGGTCGTGGCTCGCTTCCACGAGTGCCTTCGCAGCATCGGCGTCGAGGCGGATGGTCCCTCAGAGCGTAACGTCGATAGCTTCGTTGGCTGGATCTGCTCCGAGATGGAGTCGCTGGAAGGACACATGGCCCTCGGCCGAGACTACACTGCCGTTACTGGTATCAAGGCGATCGGTCATAGCCTTGTGGATGCCGGCTGCTCCCATATCGCGGACCTTTCGGTCAAGGAGGTGGACTACTATTGGCGCACCCCCGAAGCGGCGAAAGTCCTAGGCAAGAGATTCTTGATGATTTCTGGTTGGCCGGCGGGAATGATATGTCACTTATGCAGTACGCTGTGGCTCACGGAAGGTATCTTCTGCCGATTGCTTATGCTTTCGCTTTACTACTCTGCTAGCTATCGCTTCTTCTTCTCGCTTTTTGTGGCGTAGTGATGCTTTTTTGAGCCATTGCTCTTTGTGCAGACTTCGGAAGAAAAAGCGCACATCCGAAAGGTGTTTTCGGACTTCATCATCTCCGAAAGGCGAGCGCGTGAAGCCGAGCCGGAAGACGAAGCGAGCCCGCCCCAGCCGAACGAGGAGGTCCCCGAGAGCTCAGCCGCCGCTGCTTCCCGCGACGCGGATGCTCCCCAGGATGCGGTAGATGAATGAAATAGGGCTTTTTATGTGTCGGTTGCATTCGCCAGACTTGTTGTTGCGTGTGATTTTGAACTTAAAGTGGAATGTTGTATTGAACAGGATGCCGATGCGGGAACGCCGGACGTTTCTTGACATTTGCCCGCTAATGATTAGATCTGGCGATCTTTTTGTTGGAGGTGACTTGTGGCGGAGTTTTCGCGATAGGTTTCCGACGGTATCGCTTTCGTCTTACCTGAATAAACGCGCCAAAAAACTTAAGCGCACGGAGGAGCATTTGCGTGCTTTTTACGAGAGCTTTGATTGACCGACGCGAACTCGAGACGAGGCGGGAAAGGCCCAGGCTTCGCGTGCACCGCCAAGCTCCGAAAGCTCCCTGTTTGTTAAGGTGGAGCCCGAAGACGTCGTGCTTTCGCCGGATGCTAGGCGATATAGCATTTTGCTTCGTTCGCTAGAGTAGTTAGCGAGCTTGAATGCACTGTATGAATTTGCTTATAGATTAAATGTAAAGGAAACGGGTTACTGTGACTTTGTCTTTCGGTGTTGTCATTGTTATATATGCATATACATATATTTTGAAGAAGCGTACCCTGTTCTTACGTTCGTCTAGATTTGGCGCGAATGTTCTTTTGGCTGCGGTAGAATTCGTGTAAAGGTTGTTACGTCTTTGAGCCCCTCGACAAAAACGAAGACGTGTCCGACCGTGCACATTTAGACGAGGGGCGGTATCTTTCGGGCGAATGAGCTTTCGTTGCGAGTCGCTTGGTCGATAGTACAGGAACGCCCGGCCCCACATACTTAGACGAGGGGCACTAGCTTTCGCTTGAGGGCGTTTTCGTTGCTAGCCCCTCGGCCGATAGTAAAGACGCGCCGCCCCCACTCACTTAGGCGAGGGGCGGTAGCATTCGCGCGAGGGTGCTTCCGTTGTGAGCCCCTCGGCTGATAGTAAAGACGCGCCCGCCCCCACTCACTTAGGCGAGGGGCGGTACCGTTCGCGAGGGTGCTTTCGGTGCGAGCCCCTGGCCGGTAGTAAAGACGTGCCCGCCCCCACTCACTTAGGCGAGGGGCGGTACCATTCGCGCGAGGGTGCTTTCGGTGCGAGCCCCTCGGCCGTAGTAAAGACGCGCCCGCGCCCGCCCCCACTCACTTGGCGAGGCGGTAGCATTCGCGCGAGGGTGCTTCCGTTGCGAGCCCCTCGGCCGATAGTAAGACGCGCTCGCCCCCCACTCACTTAGGCGAGGGGCGGTAGCATTCGCGCGAGGGTGCTTCCGTTGCGAGCCCCTCGTCGATAGTAAAGACGCGCTCGCCCCACTCACTTAGGCGAGGGGCGGTACCATTCGCACGAGGGTTCTTTCGGTGCGAGCCCCTCGGCCGGTAGTAAAGACGCGCTCGCCCCCCACTCACTTAGGCGAGGGCGGTAGCATTCGCGCGAGAGTGCTTCCGTTGCGAGCCCCTCGGCCGATAGTAAAGACGCGCCCGCCCCCACTCACTTAGGCGAGGGGTGGTACCGTTCGCGCGAGGGTGCTTTCGGCGCGAGCCCCTCAGCCGGTAGTAAAGACGCGCCCGCCCCCACTCACTTAGGCGAGGGGCGGTAGCATTCGCGCTTGATAGCTTGGTTGACTAAAGTGTCTTTATGAACGCGACATGGGGAGGCTTACAATTGACTATGGTTATGATATTGCTCTGTTGTCATCTAGCGGCACTTGCTTTCGCTTGTCTAATAGCCGCAGCTTAGGATGGATATGTTACTTGATAGGGCCTTCGCCTAAAGTTACTGGATTGATGACGGTAGCTAGACGCGATGCCGATGACACAATCATCAAAGCGAAACCCCGATTCCTGGTGCCTCCTATTCGCACTTTGCTTTTGAGCCAACTTTTTGGGACTGATATTTGAATAGAATTGGTAGCTTTGGATGGCTGGGAGGCTTACAACTTGGCGTTTATTTATATCGCCCCCCCTGGTATGAGAGTACTGCGTTTAATCCCTTGGCTTTACTTCTGAACGTTTGGTAGGTGAAAATTAGTATGGCGTTTATGCTTTTGCAGCTACTGGTGCCTGCCAGCTGTCCTTCTTGTCGCCCTACGAGGCTACTGGACTTGGCCTCTGCTACGGTTCTCCCCTTCTGTTGGGGGTGGTTGGTTTTGTGTTGCCCGCAGGCTTTCGTTCCGCCCTTGTTTTGTCGGAGGGTCAGCTTTTGTGTAGCCGCCCGCAGCTTTCGTTCTGCCCTCTCGTTTTGTAGGAGGGTCGGTTTTTGTATAGCCCGCAGGCTTTCGTTCCGCCCTCTCGTTTTGTCGGAGGGTCGGTTTTTTGTATAGCCCGCCGGCTTTCGTTCTGCCCTCTCGTTTTGTCGGGAGGGTCGGTTTTTTGTATAGCCCGCAGGCTTTTGTTCCGCCCTCTCATTTTGTCGGAGGGTCGTTTTTCACATAGCCCGCAGGCTTTCGTTCTGCCCTCGCGTTTTGTCGGAGGGTCGGTTTTCATATAGCCCGCAGGCTTTCGCGATTGTCGCTAGATGTGAAGGGTTTCTTTCGCCCTACCTCCGCGACATTCTCTTTTCAACACATTTTAATGACGAATGTCTCAACCTTATGTTTGGTTGACTTCGTCTTTTACCGAGCCACGCGATATTTTTTGGGGGAATTACGTTTACTTTCGCGATGTAGCGGTTACATTCGGCTGCCTCGTTAAAAAACCTCGCATCCTGATGAAGGGCTTCCCCGGCGAGGAAAAAGAGTGCAGCCGACCTTTGATTACAAAAATGGTGAAAGATGGAAAGGAAATTTACATCGAAGTTCAAAAGATAAATTACGGGTAAAACGGCGCAGATTGCTCGCGTTCCATGTGTGGGCTGATTCTTCGCCCTTGTCATCCAACACCGGAATACACCGGTGCTGCCATGCTTGCCACGATGAAGGGGCCTTGCCATTGCGATTGCAGCTTACCTTGCTTGTCTGGCTGCCGAATGGTGACCATATCTCCAGGCTTGATATCCTTTCGGACTATCGTCTTGTCCCTGTGATGCTTCGTTTCGGCATGGTACTTTTCGAGATTATCTGCAGCTTGCAGTCTTACTTCTTCGATAGTGTCGAGTTCAAGGTGTCTTTGTTCTTGGGTTGTTGGGGCCAATTCGGTTCGGAAGGAGCCCAGCTTTACCTCTTCCGGGTGACTGCTTCCTCGCCGTAAAGTAACCTGAACGGGGTGAAGCTGGTAGCTCTGGACCGTGAGATGTTGTGTCCTCACACAACCGTTGTTAGGGTGTTGACCCACTTGCCTTTCGGCGAGTCGTATAAGGATTTCGAAATTGCCGAGAAGATTAGGCCATTCGCTCTCTCGACAGCCCCGTTTGCCTGTGGGTAATTTACTGAGGCAAAGTTAAGCTTTATGCTGAGCTCATCACAGAAACTCCTGAATTCAGCGCAGTCGAACTGCTTCCCATTGTCGCAGGTGATGAATGACAGAACACCGAAATGACAGATTATCCTCTGCCAGACGAATTTGGTTAAGGAGGTGGAAGTTATGCTAGCGAGGGCCTTCGCTTCCACCCACTTGGTGAAACCTCGAGAGCAACTGCTGCGAAACGCAGGTTGCCCGGAGCTGCCGATAGCGGGCCGACTATGTCGATGCCCCATCTTTGCAAGGCCAGGTCGGTACTATCGGCGTGATTTCATTTGCTGGGGCTTTCTGGTTTTTGGCGAACATCTGGCAACCTTTGCAACATTTGACCAGCTCTCTGGCGTCTGATGCGGCGGAAGGCCAATAAAATCCTTGCCTCATTGCTCTATGTGCTATTTCGTGAGGCCCTCTGTGCGCTCCACACATTCCGGCGTGCATTTCTTCGAGTAGCTGGATGCCTTCGCGTTTGCTTATGCATTTTAGAAGAGGAGCTGTTATCCCGTTTTTGAACAACTGCTCTCCGATGATTGAGTCCTTTCGCTCTGCTGGCCATTCTTTCGGCATCCTTCCTAGACTCTGGCTCGTATGTCCCGGCTAGATAAGCGAATATCTGCGACCTCCAGTCATCACTGACGATGGCGTGTACCGAACTTGGATGATCTTCCTCCTCTTTCACTGCTTTGGCCGAAAGGACTTGATAAAACACGTCTGGTGGTAGTGGCAGATTTTGTGCTGCGGCTTTGGCCAGTTCATCTGGCTCTGTCTTTTTGGCTCTTGGGATGTGACGTCAGGTGAAACCGGCGAAATACTTCTCCATTCTTCTGATTACTGCCAGATACTTGGCTAACTCTGGTTCGCTCTTGCTGTAATCCTTTTCGGCGTGACCCACAACGACTTGGGAATCTAACTTGACTATGCATCTTCTCGCTCCGATTGCTCGGAGCTTTCGTAATCCCAACAGCACGGCTTCATATTCGGCGGTGTTGTTGGTTGTGAGGAATTGCAACCTTGCGGCGAATCTGATCTTCGGTCCTCTTGGCGGGGTTAGGATCGCCGAGATTCCGGCTCCAGCCATTCCCCAGGCGCCATCACAATTTACGGTCCATACAGGCTCCTCGAACTCGAGAGTTGTGTCGAAAGCTGCGGGAGTCCAATCTGCTATGAAATCTGCCAACGCCTGCGACTTGATTGCGGATCGATGTTGGAAGTCGATCACATATTCGTTCAGCTCCGCCGCCCATTTGCCAATTCGGTCGATAGCTTCGTTGTTGCGGAACAAGGCTTCCAATGGCTGAGTCGATAGGACTATGATGTGATGAGATTGAAAGTAGTGCTTTAGTTTACTGGAAGCCATTACCATCGTATAGGCTATCTTCTCTAGCTCTGAATAGTTCAGTTTTGCTCCCGACAAGGCCTCAGAGACGAAATAGATCAGGAACTGCATCATCTTGTTTTCGTGTTCCCTTTCTTCCACCAATACTGCACTTACAGTGGTGTGAGATGCTGCGAGATACAACAAAAGCGTCGCTTCCGGCGACGGTTTAGATAGCGTGGTTAGCTTTGTTAGGTACTCCTTAAGCTGCTGGAAAGCCTGTCGTTGCTCTTCTCCCCAATCGAAAGGATCGGAGCTGCGCAAAGTTCTGAAGAATGGTAGCCCTTTTTCGGCGGACCTTGCGATAAATCTGTTCAAAGATGTCAGCCTTCCTGTCAACCTTTGCACTTGCTTTCGGCTTGAGGGCGGTTGCATGTTGACGATTGACGCTATCTTGTCGGGATTGGGCTCGATTCCTCTTGACGAAACCAGGCAACCGAGGAGCTTACCTTTCTTGATGCCGAAAATGCACTTGTCAGGGTTGAGCTTCAGACCACTTTTTCGGAGATTGCCGAAAGTCTCGAGTAAGTCTGCTTGATGGTCTTCCTGTCTATCGCTCTTGACCACTATATCGTCAACGTAAGCCAACAAGTTTTTCTTTTGCTTCTGGCTTTCGAACACCTTGTCAGTCATCCGCGAGAATGTAGGGCCTGCATTCCGCAGCCCTTCCGGCATCCGCCGATAGCAATATGTGCCTGTTGGGGTGATAAAACTGGTTTTCTCCTCATCGCCGGGATGGAGCCATATCTGGTGATAACCTGAAAAACAATCTAGCCAAACTCATTATTTCACAACCGGATGCGATGTCGACGAGCTTGTCGATACGAGGCAAAGGGTACGGATCCTTCGGGCAGCATTTGTTGAGGTCGGTGAAATCGACGCACATTCGCCACTTTCCATTCTTCTTTTTCACCCAAGACAACGTTCGCCAGCCATTCGGGGTACTGGACTGGTCAGATTACTCCCGCGTCGAGTAATCTTGCACTTCGGCTTTCGCCGCGTCTGCCCTTTCGTTTGACATCTTTCTCAGTTTTTGCTTTCTGGGCTTAGCGCCGCTTGCGACGTTCAAACTGTGCTGGGCGAGATCTCTGCTGACGCCTTGCAAGTCGTTTGCTGACCAAGCGAAAATGTCATCGTTGTTCGCGAGGAAAGATGCCAGAGCGTTTCTTTCTTCTTCCGGCATGCTTGACCCAATGTGCACAGTTCTTTCGGGCCTGGAGGCTGCGAGTGGAATCCTTACCGTTTTCGGCTGCCCCAACCTTGCATTCCAACGAGCTGACGATAGCGTGCTCTTCGGTGGTTGTCTGCATTTCGTCTTTGTTCGCCACCTCATTGATAAGGCTGTAGCCTGGGTTGGTTTTCCCTCAATTCTTCTAGAGCTTGCTGGTCTCCATGTACAGTGACAATGCCAAAAGGGGATGGCATTTTCATGCACAGGTAGCTTTGCTTGATGACGACGTTAAACTTGTTGGTGAAACCTCTGCCGAAAATGGCGGTATAGGGATAATCCATATTTACTATGTCGAATGTCAGCGTTTCGGTGCGGACTCTTTCCCCTTCGGCGAAAGATACAGGGATTTGCTTTTTGCCGATAGCGTCAATCTTTCTTCCTCCGAACCCGTATAACGAATTACCGGCGGGGTCCAAACTGCGCCTGTCAAATCCCATCACCTTGAAAGCTTTGACGAATAATATGTCTGCTAAGCTTCCGTTGTCGATCAGAATGTTATGCAGGGTGAAGTCGGCCACATTGTCGTGGTGACGAAAGCGTCACAATGCGGGTAATCGCGGACTTTGAAATCTGACTCATCGAAGCATATCGGCGCTAGTGACCAAGCTGGCCTGTTCAGTGGGAGCCTTGGTGATACCATCTGGACTCTTCAGTGGTAGTCCTTTCTCGCCCTTTTGCTTTCGTGCTCCAAGTTGGATCCGCCCGTGAAGGCAAAAATGTGGCCTCTTGACGGGAGGATGTTGTTGATTGCGCTAGTCTCGTTTTCCATTTCCTGCCCCTGCTGGTAACCGGGCTGTGCTTGCTGCCCCTGAGGTTGGGTTTGAGCCGGAAGCGCAGGTGGCGGTGTTGGCTGACGCTGATAGTGCATAGGTGATGAAACTGCCACCGACTGTGGTGCGAAGACCGGAAGCTGGTAACCCTGATATGCCGGATTGTACCAATGAAAACTTTGGGGAGGCATGTACTGCGGGGGATGCATAGGCGTGCTTGCGTAGTTGCTGCATGCTACTGCTCCTGCTGCCAGGTCTTGCGAATTATTGGAAACATGCTTGGAGCTTTCGCCGGAAGCTGAGGCTTGGTCCTTGTCTTTTAGCTCTTTCGCCATCTTGCTATATTTGCAATCCCGGGTAGTGTGGCCGAAATTGCCGTCGCAAATGACGCAATACGGGGGTCTGGCTCCTCTTCCGCGGCCTCTACCGTCTCGGCCGCCACGTCCTGTCCTTCCACCACGTCCCCCGCGGAAGGTTGATCGAACCCTCTTTGGGGCTGAAAGTCGGCCATGCCAGGCCTCTCCATGCCTGCCGCCGATTGCGCTGGTTCTTCTGCAAACTGTTGATCGACCGAAAGGGCCTGACCATCATTTGATTCGGCACGGGCGGTGGTCGACTTGCTTTCATCGCTTGCCTCTGCACCAGGCGGGCGGCCTTGCGTCGCCGAAAGTCGTCATCCGACCTCGCATATGCATTCATTACATCGAACAACTCCTTGACATCTTTCGGCGGCTCTCTGGACAAGTGAGCGGCGCACTGCCCAGTCCCCAAGCCTTCAATGGCTGCTGCGATCACCGCGGCTTTCGGCACATTCGGAGCTTGAGCTTTCAGCTGAATGAAACGTTTGAGGTTCTCGAATAGGGGTTCGTCGTCTTGCTGGGTGCAATTCATGAGGTCCCGCGTGGTCTTGACGTCTGGCCGGAATCCTTGGAACGTGGCAAGCAATTCAGCCTTCAACTGGGCCCACGAATAGATGGACAGTGGCTTGAGGGTGGTGTACCAATCATGAGCCACGTCTTCGACTGCCAGAATGAGGGATTTTGCCAGAGCCTGGTTGTCTCCGCCTGCCAAAAAAACAGCTGTCTCGTAGCTTGCCAAGAACTTGCGTGGGTTCGCTTTACCGTCGAAAGTCGGAATGCGCGGCTTGTAATTGAGTGGCCACGGATGGGCTTGCAACTCCCTCGAGAGCGGCGAGGTTTCGTCGATGGCGTTGCCAAAAGCTGGCGGTTGCTCTCTCGCCTTGGTATGAATACATTTTCTTGGGCTATCGGATCTGGGTCCGCTCCGGCCCTTTGTAGCTCCTGAATTTCCTTCTGGAGTTGCCTTCTCTGCGCCTCTGCTCGCCGAATGGCGTTGCGAGTCTCGTCCTGTCTTGCTTTTGCTGCTAGTTGCTGCTGCAGCTGGTCTCTTTGCAGCAACAGCTTATCGATTTCCTCCTCTGCTGTTGTGCAACATCTTGATTGCTTGGGCGTGTCTTGTGATTTCAGCGTCGTCGTCATCCTCTTCGTCGAGCTCGTCCTCGACAAGTCCTTCCGGTGTTCCATCTCTGCCAAAAATCCGCTGATCCTGGGGTTGTACGTTCTGGCTCGTCAATGCTCCCGGCGGCGGCTGAGTTTCTATCGGTAGAGCGCCGCCGAAAGCAGGTGGCTCTAGGGCTGTGGTTGGTGGAACTTGGTTGACTGGAGCGGATGCCACGATGGTGCCGAAAGCATCCTTCCTTGCGGCGGTTGTCTCCAGATTGTCGACCGTCTTCGGTGCTTTCCTTGGTGGCATGGTAAGTTCGGGTTGTCGCACGAACGAAAGCACGAAGCGAAAGCGGAAACGAACGGGAAGTAGGGAAGTAGTCGAAGTGAACAGTGTTCTCCCCCCTCCTCCCCACGGGACATCGGGGGCTTTTTATATTAATCTGGATCAACTTGAAAGTACAATACTGCCCTTCCAACCACTTTGTTATAATTACAATGATGCCCTGCTCAGCTACCCCGTCTGTACACCGCCTCTTCCGGCGCAAAGGGCATCATCGTAACTTCGTTCTCTAACGGGCCCAGCGTCCTCCGGCTCTTTTTCCTGACCGGTGGGCCCGCTCCCCTTGACCCAAGCTTCCGGCGACCTGCGAAAACTCACCAGAAGCCAAAGTCATGAGAGACGAAATCTCTCCGCCGGAGACGTCGGGTCCATCTCACGTGAATGATCCCTCCGCATGAAGTCTACGTCTTGCTTCAGGCCGCGGGCCGAAAAGGCGTGCTTCCGCGTGAATGCTTCCCTTCGCGCGAAGGCGCCGCCTTTCCTTGGTCCGCGAGCCAAAACTCTCCCTTCCGCGGGAACGCTTCCTTCCGCGCGAAAAACGCCGCCTTTTCGTGCGGCGAGCCGAAAGGCGCGCTTTCGCGCGAATGCCTCCTCCCGCGCGAAGGCGTCGTCTTCCCCTGGCCCGCGAACCGAAAGGAGCGCTTCAGCGCGAATGCTACCTTTCGCACGAAGGCTTCGTCGTCGCTCGGTATTGCGGGTCAGAGGCGCCTGCTATCGCGCGAACGGTACCTCTCGCACGAAAGCTTCGTCGTCCTTTAGTACTGCGGGCCGGAGGCGCCCGCGGTCTGGGTGCCGCCCCAACAATCATCTTTTCCATGGCGGCTCGTTGAAGATGAGAGCGACAACTTCGGTTCTGATCGATAAGACTTAGAAGCCGGCTGATAAGCGAAAACGACTGATTTACTGTGAAAGAAAAACACTGTTCTAACGGCTGATAATTAGCTGACTTTTGTTTCGGATGGTGTTGTCAAGGCAGAGTGATGTTGCCGCCATGGAATAATTTTCTGCAATCTCTTCTCTGTTTGTCGTGGTTAGATCTGACCATGACAAAGTACTAGTCAAAAATAGCGAACTCCAATTGAGGCCTTGTTTAGTTCCTGAGCGAAAAGTTTTTAGATATCACATAAGATGTGTTTCAACACTAATAAGAAAACAAATTACATATTTCATCTGAAAATCATGAGACGAATTTGTTAAAACTAATTGATCGTTTTTTTTTATTTTTTACGGGAACTCAGCAGAGCTTGAATTTGTGTTTACCCGCCGTCGCGGCCCACCCATGGATCGCGCGGGCTTGCCTAGCTGGCCCCGGCGCTCGGCGCTCCCGTACCTGGCTCGCTCTCTCGCTCTCACCTTGACTCGACTCACGCGCATGCATTGCTGCCTGCTCCAGCTCCATGGCCACGATGGCCGCCTCGGATCCGCGCGCCGCCGCCCGTGAGTTGGGCCCGGAAGCAATGCAGCAAGCCGCCGTCGGAACTCGGAACTCGGTTCGGCGGCGGCTAATCTCAAGTGAGCCAGAAATATTCTCCGCCCGTCCGGGCGATCGAGGCGATGCTTTGGCTTTGCTTTCTTGTTGCTGACTTGCTGGATGTATGTATCCGGCCGGCCGGCAGGCACCGGTAATTTCGGCCCGTGCCTGGCCGCCGGGCGCCGGATGCGGGCGAGGCTGGAGCTGGATTCGCGCCGCGCGGCTGGCCGGTAAAACTGCGTGCGCTGGATTACCGGAATTACCTGCCTCGTCGTACCTAACACGTATGCGGCGATGCAATTCTGTCAGTTTACTGGTACCACTCCACAGGGTGTGTTTAGTTGACCAATTTTTACAAAATAAATTCATGTAGCACTTTCATTGTTATTTGACAAATTTTGTCCAAATATGGACTACGTAGACTCCAAAGATTCGTCTCGACATGTACATACTAAAAGTACAATTAATTATTTTTTTACCTACATTTAATTTTTTATGCATATATTTAAAGATTGATGTGACGGAGAATCTTACCAATTTTGCAAATTGAGCGGAAACTAAGGCCATAGTCCATTCTTCGACGACAAAACGTTACAGTACTCTATTGGTCTTGTTTAGATGTACTCCGTATATGGATTTTCTCATCATCGATCTATATAGGTTGAAGTGGATTGGAGTAAAAATAAACTAATTTGATCGGTCTTAATTAATCCACTCAACACGTGAATTGAGGTAAATTCAACAACAATCAAACAAGACCTTAAGATTTTTATATCTTTATTATAGTCAAACTATTTGAAGTTTGAACAATTATAGCGTATATAATAGATATACTATAATAATACTTTTCATGATGAATCTAATGACAATCACTGATATTACTCCCTCTATTATCAATTGTAGGCAGTCCCCTAATTGTAGGGCGTACGACGATTTTTCATTTCAAACATATTGTTGGGCGCGGGGGTTGTTTCTTCTGATCTAGGCGAAGGTGAAGAGCACCATGACATACATTTACTCGTCGCATGGAACCGGAAGCAATTTGCATGTGAGGCGAAGTTAAAACAGATGTGTAGTACATGGTTCGCTTCTGTGTTCTTCATCCCGTTGAGTCACAATGGCCGGAAAGGACACGGTCGCCGGCATAGCGCTCGTCCATGGAGTGAATTATATATGTACCAGATTCCGAAGAGGATGACTTGCTCGATGATGAAGGTGCGGCACCTGCCTGCTCGGCAAGGCCATGGAGTGCAGTGCGGCTCGGAAGGCGGTTGATGGAGGTGCAGCCATGGAGCTCGGTGTGGCTGTCCAAATAAACCCTTACATTGGAAAAATTAAGGTAGCATACTCCGGCCACCAAAAGACAAATAAGACAATACATCTGAAAAGATAGTAGTAAAGCGATTATAGTTGTTTCTGTAACATTAAGGACCCTTAGCTTAGAATGGCAAACTCATAGCTAGCTTACTTTGTGTATCATTATTAGCATTTTGAGGAAGTAAGCAAACTCATATGCAGGGCCACGGTCACAAAAATTCCTAGAACATAGGTACAAGAAACACATACCTGGGACGTGGAATGCTCTTTGAGAAAGGATTTTTCACAATCGAAACGAAAATGATTCACGTTCCCGGTACGTAGAACGTGGCACTGTACCACGTTTCAGGTGACTGTGTGCAAGGTGTCTCCCTTAGCTTCGAATCGAATGGCAAATTCATCTTTGGCTTTGTTGCTTGAAATGCTAAAGATATAGGAGCACTCCAAGATGAAATAAGCAAATACTCTAGATTTTAAATAACAGAGAGATGATTTAAGGGGTTCTCTAAGAACCTCTCGCTAGCTTGGAGCCTTTGAATGAGAAACTCACCACAAGCTTATTACTATTAGAATGCAGATGATATATACGTACTTCCACCAAAACAAAAAAGGCAACACGTCTAAACAGATCGTAACAAACTTATATATACGTGTGTGTGTAGAATTCTCTCTAAAAAGACCCCTTAGATTTTTGAATAACAACCTCATCGCTTGCATGGTTGTTCGAATGCTAAAAGTGTGCACCGTGACGAATTAGGGATTTGCTATATTTCAGACGTCTGAAATATAGCATCTTTTCAGGCGACGACTACAACTTTCAGATCTTCATCCAATGGTCTAAATCTATTAACACAAATCATATACAAATAATAATTTTTTCTATAGAAGGACAAAGATAAAACTGATGAAAAGCCTCAAATGTAAGAAATGTGGACGAATTAGACAATACGTACGTCGTCTAACGTGAGCCAAAACAACCTACTGCTGCTTTGCTTGCTTCTAGCTAGCTACAAGCATAGCAGCCTCTTGTGAGTTCTCGAGACTCGTTTCGGGTTCACGAAGTCGTCGTAGCAGCCGGTCCATGCATGCATGCGTAGCTAGCTAGTGGCTACAATACAAGCAAGCCCTCCCCGGCCCCCTCCCGGACGGCGAACTGCCCTGTTGTGCCTCCGCCGCAAGTCGCCGCCGGACCCGGACGGTCGCCCCGTGAACGGCCGCAGTTACCGGCAGCAGTTCGATCACGAGTTCACGACTCGGCATGCACATGCTGCACGCCAAAACGCTGCTCGCTGCATGCACTGCACTCAACTGCCCCGCAACAGACGCCACCTTTTCAGTTGCTTCCAACGAACAACTACCATACCTGTCGTCTGCTTGTGTGTTCACAGCCCCAGCATCATACATTCATACGTATCTGCTTCATTTCACTAGCTACTTGTGCTGAACTATTGGTCCATCGGCTATATATATCGCACCGGATTAACACCCTGACAGAGCATGCACTCACTCCATAGCAAGCTAGCTTATAGCAGCTGCTGCAGTTACGTACATATCTCGAGACCTGCCTGGCCGGTAGCGGGACACGTAGCCAACAATGGCGCCCATGTCGATGTCGACGAGGTGGAGGAGTCGGAGCTCTTCCAAGGCCGCGCCGGTGCCCCACTCCCGCCTCGCCCTCGCCGCCGCTGTCCTCTGCCTCACGGCGTGCGGCGGCGGCCACAACACCGTGGCGGCGTTCAACTACGCGGACGCGCTCGACAAGGCGCTGCTCTTCTTCGAGGCGCAGCGGTCGGGGAAGCTCCCGCGGCGCCGGGCAGCGCGTGGCGTGGCGCGGCGACTCCGGCCTGTCCGACGGCTCCGCGGCAGGGGTGGGGACCTGCCGGCGTGTACTACGACGCCGGCGACAACGTCAAGTTCGGCCTGCCCATGGCCTTCACCGTCCACCATGCTCTCCCTGGAGCGTCCTCGAGTTCATGCCCAGTGCCGCCGCGGGCAGGGCCGCCGTGCGCTGGGCGCCGACTACCTGCTCAAGCGGCCGCGGCGGCGGCCCGACGCGCTGTACGTGCAGGTGGCCGACCCGAGCCGCGACCACCGGTGCTGGGAGCGGCCCGAGGACATGGACACCCCGCGCGACGTGTACACGGTCACCCCCGACAGCCTGGCTCCGACGTCGCCGGCGAGACCGCCGCCGCGCTCGCCGCCGCGTCGCTCGTGTTCCGGACCTGTGACCCCGCCTACTCCACCAAGCTGCTCCAGGCTGCTCACAAGGTACATGTACAGAGTACGTGCTCGATCTGCTGATCCGTGCATGTGCATGTGCATGTGCATGTGCATGCATGAACTATTGAACTCACTCACATGTGCTCTTGGGCGGCGGGTCGGCGTGCCGCCCGTGACGCGCGAGACGTGCTCTGATGAGTCTGATCCGGCCACCGTCGTGGCACGCGTGCGCTTGCAGGTGTTCGACTTCGCAGACGGTACAGGGCTCGTACAGCGACTCGCTCAGCTCCGTGGCATGCCCCTTCTACTGCTCCTACTCCGCTACCAGGTACGTAGTAGGCTTTTGACTCTTTTGTCGTTGGTTTCAGTTTTGAATTCTTGTTGTTGTTGCTGCAATGCAATCGTCAGACTCATAACTGAATTCATTCAGAGTCATTTGGCACGGAATTCAGTTACTACATCCAAAAATTTGTGGTTGTCTTGGCGGCTCTGTTTGCATTTCTATCAGCCTTTTCTGACGAACTTTTGGGAGCCAATGGCGTATCAGATTCAGTTCCGTTGGATTCAGCTAACACAATGCATATGCATGCATGCAGGACGAGCTGCTGTGGGCCGGCGGCGTGGCTGCACATGGCGACAGCGGCGGCGGCGGGCGCGGGAAACCTCGTCGGACGGGTACTGTCGTACATCTACTCACGGGCACAGCCTGCGCGAGCCGGACGACTTCACCTTCATCTGGGACGACAAGCCGTGGGCACCACGGTGCCTCCTCTCGCAAGGCCTTTGTCTTCCTGCAGCAGCAGCAGCAGGGCAACGCCGCCGCCGACGCGCTGCGGCTCTACAAGGCGCACGCCGACGCCTACGCCTGCTCGCTGGTGCCGGGCGCCGCGGGGTTCCAGCCGTCGCAGTTCACGCCGGGGGGACTCCTGTTCAAGGAAGGCGACAGCAACATGCAGTACGTCACCTCCACGGCGTTCCTCCTCCTCGCGTACGCCAACTCCCTCTCCAGCGCCGGCGGCGTGCCGCACGTCTCCTGCGGCGGCGGCGCGGTGCCGGCGTCCGCGCTGGTGGCCGTCGCCAAGCGGCAGGTGGACTACATCCTGGGCGCCAACCCGGCGGCCATGTCCTACATGGTCGGCTTCGGGGCGCGGTTCCCGCGGCGCGTGCACCACCGCGGCGCGTCCATGCCGTCCGTGCGCGACCACCCCGCGCGCATCGCCTGCGACGAGGGGTTCCGGTACCTGCACTCGTCGGACCCCGACGCCAACGTGCTGGTCGGCGCCGTCGTCGGCGGGCCCGACGGCGGCGACGCTTTCACCGACAGCCGCGACAACTTCGCGCAGACTGAGCCCTCCACCTACACCAACGCGCCGCTCGTCGGCGCGCTCGCCTTCTTCGCCGCCGGCCGCCATCGCTGACGAAGCTAATTAAAAGCTCTCTAGCTAGTAGCTTTGGAGCTAGTACGTGAGATGTGAGAATGAGGTCGATCGATATGATTAGCGCTTGCTAGCTGCTGAGCTGCACATCATGAGCAAGTGCATGCACGTAGATTTGGTATTGTATACCTAGCTGCTGCCGTGTCGTGTACTGTATGTGTGAAGCGTATCGTGTACATGCATCGGCCTATAAAAGAGTAGAGGTGCGTGTACTAGTGTACTGTATGAAAACCATGAGCTTTTTTTTTCTTCAGAACTTAAAAGACACTAAAAATATTAATAACAGTACCTGGAACAGTAGTGTCATGATTTTGTAGGTTAGTTTGGCCAAGTATATAAATACAAGTATAAATATTTATAATATTAAATGTTTATATTGGTCATTTTTTTATTGACAAATCGAATATTAATGTTGTTCACAAAATCTATATGTCTCTAACAAGTTTTATGAAACTACCAGAGAGGTATATAAGATTTGTGAACAATGTTAGAACCATCACGTCGGATGAATAAATGACCAAACATCCAAAATAAAGTTTATAGATCTTGAGAAGTTATGAAATATTGTAGTTGAAAACTTTTTCATTTGAGTTCATCTTGCCATGCTAAAACTACGTTTGAATTGCAAAAATTCAAAATATGATTTTTTTTAAATGACCTCGGATGGAAAAACACCCAAAATAAAGTTGGAAGTAGCTAACTCACGGCAGGCCGTGATTTAGACGATTTGTATGACCAGTCCGTTTTGGCTTACCCAACACAATCTGCTATTTGACTTTCCGTTTCTGGCAAAAACTGTTGCCGCTGCTTTTTTTGTTTTGCACGTGTACTGTTTTGCTTCAGCAGAGATGCAGTGTGCACTATTTAACTGGCCATGTAAGATTTTCCTATAGTGTAACAAAAATTTAAAGCAGCAAAATTATATGAAAACTGCACAAATACATATCAAATATCTCTACATTTTATCAATTTTATACATTAATAGAGAAATTAGGTTTTATAATGAGCTACAACACTGCACATAAAACTAGAGCAAAAACAACATCCATTCAACTGTGATTCAAAAGAGCAAAATTGCTTCTCTTCATTCAGAATCTGAAAACAAAGACACAAATCATTCAAAAAACTCATTTTTAGAGACAAAAAGAACTGCACAACTGTATAATGAAAACATGTAATTTAATCAGAAGTAGCATATGGTTCAGCATACAGCACATGATTTAGGACTGCATGATCAGAAAAATAAATATACTAGCAATTTGGATTTGGTACACTGAGCTCATCAAAAAACATTGCATATCTATTACCATATTATTGCTTATTAAAATTATTTTATTTCCATATCTATTACCATATTTTTATTTGTCTTCATTCAAATTTTTAGTACGTATTGTATCAGAGCACGTCACTTTCATAGACAGGGTCATAAACATGTGCAAGGCAGCAGAGCACTCGCTCTCCTGGGCCGTCAGAGGCATGGGCTGAGGCCGCTCACAACATTGTGGGCCATTGGCTCCTCCTAATAATGATCTCTTTTTTCGGCCCCTAATATAATGTCATACAGCCACTTTACTCTCTTGCCGCATATCCCACGTATGTCAGTGTAACATTATCGACACTAGAAGGCAATAATAATAGAAATAAAAGTTAAAAAATACAAACACACAACAAATGACGAGCCTACCTACTAGTGATCTACAACACTCCGACATTGGCACTCTGTACATCGTTGTCATGCATGTTGGGCTGTTATCTGTAAAGATTGTGATAATGTAACCCTAGATAGAATAATCGTCTTTTAAATTTGCTATATAATATCAGAGCGGGGATTTTACATAAGATTTATAATATGTTAGTACAAAGATAGAAGCATATAATATTAGTTTTGATTGATTATGTTTTTTTTTAAACGTGTGCATCCATATAGCATAGTCATCATATGTAAGTTGTACAAACCTAGTTAAATATAGAATCCTCTGGAAGTAGACAGGCCGACGTGGCCGTGGAGGTGCTCCCGCCGGGAGCGCCCATCATCCCGGACTTCAATCCCAAGCGCGTCCGCGTCTTCATCGACAACAACTCGCTTGTCGCCAAGGTCCCAGTCGTCGGCTAGCATATAAGTAGCTAGCTAGGGCTCTAGCTAGCCAGCTAGCTAGCTGCTCTGCTTTGTTACGAGTCGCTCGTCATGTCGTCGTCGTCGTCTGCTCACCCCACCGGCACCGCGCGAGTACGTGTGTGTCTGTCTGATGTGTGGTGTGTAATGAATAAATACCTGTGGCTGCTGTTGCTGCCTGTACGTTGTGCATGCATGCATGGCCTCGCGCGCTCCCGGCTGGGACGGCGGCGGGGACATGCATACATGATATGTGTACGTGTGTGATTACTACCGGGTAAGGTCAAAGTTATCCACTATTGTGCTAGTGTTGTTCTTCGTACAATAAGATAGAAGGCTATAAACCGGCTAAATGCTGACGTGGAGAAGAGAAGGGAGAAGAAAAGAGCAGAAGCGGGTTGTAAGCTTGCAGCCGGTTTGGGCACAAGAACCAAAAAAACCTGTAAGAGAGACAAGCGAGTCTTATATTAATGGTAAAGGCTCAATCACTGTACGAGTAGGCTGAGAGAAAGCTACAAAGACTCTTACTGCCAGCAAGTCAAGTCGACTGTATTATAATACTTGCTCTAATGCTTGCCCCCTCCCCCCTCTTGCTCGGCACTACTATTGCGAGTTTAGTTTTCCCGGCCTGAGGGCATGCACGCAGCCCTCAGCCTCTTTATGATCATCTAATCATTATTATTATTTGAACTCAGGATGCGTGTGAGATGTGGATGACGACAGCACGAGGGTGAAAACTTCGGGGACTTTGGGATCAGAGGTGGAGCTAGAGAAAAACTTAGAGGGCAAGATAAAGCTAAGACTTAATTAGTTTAAGGGCCCGTTTGGATCCCTTCATTTTGGTGGAATTGGAATTCACTCAATAAACTAGCCTTTTGTCTTGAAATTTGACATTTCACCACTTTCCAAGGTTCACACATATGTCTACCTCAAATTCATAGGATGAGAGGGAAATGGATTCCATACACATACTATATTTTTCTACTTTGCAACTTATAACATTCTCTTCAACTCACTGTCCTACGATAGAAAGGCAACACATGAGTATCTCTCTCGTATAAGCAACAATAATATACAAATATAATTCATACCTAATCATATTAGCTTAATTAATATGTGTCTAAATTATGATTCTTAAAATGAATTCAATTCCATGCATCCAAACGGGCCCTAAGAGTTGTTTCCATTTCAAACACTTATTATTGTAATGGCTAAAGCAACGATATTTAAATAAATTTTAGACAGGGGGGAGGGGGGCGCGCACTGCCCCTGCTAGCCCCCTGGCTACACCTCTGTTTGGGATGTGAAGTGGAAGGCTCGAAGAGAGCAGAAGATCGAGGGGGTGCGCGAATGGCATCATCAACATGACAAGATAATAGATGTCGTGGGGGGTAGGGGTGCTGGAGTTGGACAAATTTAGGAGAGCGGTGGGCAACTGCGATGATTTTGGCAGAAATTGGCAAAACCCCTCCAAGCGGTGGGCTGGAACCGAAGTCCCCTTACAAACCGGTTGATAAACTGCGCGCTCTTTGATAACTCAAACATTATCACGGTCGGAGAGGGGGTGAAAACACAATTCTAGCACCAGAGCTGCGTATGGAGAAGCTCCCAGAAACCTAGCGCCACATCTCTATGAGTTGGTGAGAAGGGAGAACAGGTATGAACAATATCTCCCAGGAACCTAGCGCCACATCCCTTTGAGTTGGTGAGAAGGAATAACAGGTCTGTACAGCAAGAACACCACAATCACATATAGCAGGATAATTAAAGTATGAATTAAGAGGATCTCTCATGCACATAGGACTTTTTGCATAGCAGGATATATAATGGCAATTGTTGTTTATTTATTATATTATGTTTGAAGATATATAGATAGTTGGCTGGCTATCTATATCTATACCTATACCTAATATATAATAATAAAGAGGCAAAATTTCTTCACTGTTTTTGGTCTTGTCGTTTTCGTCAAGCCTATTTATATAGACTAACTAGGATTCCCACAAGATTAGGAGACCGATATGAGACTAATAGCCTGTCCGTTCCCCCTCCCCTCTCGTCTGGTCGACAGCACCGGTTGGAGCAAAAACCGATCCAGTCTGGCTGTTTTTTCTCGGCCCAGACCTCTCTGCAACGAAATCGGCTCGAACTTGAACGCCTAAAGAGGCAAAATTTCTTCACTGTTTTTGGTCTGGCCGTTTTCGTCAAGCCTATTTATATAGACTAACTATGATTCCCACAAGATAGGGGGACCGATATGGGACTAATAGCCTGTCCGTTCCCCCTCCCCTCTCGTCTGGTCGACAGCACCGGTTGGATTAAAAACCGATCCAGTCTGGCTGTTTTTTCTCGCCCAGACCTCTCTGCAACGAAATCGGCCCGAACTTGAAGGCCTAAGGAGGCAAAATTTCTTCACTGTTTTTGGTCTGGCCGTTTTCGTCAAGCCTATTTATATAGACTAACTAGGATTCCCACAAGATTAGGGGACCGATATGGGACTAATAGACTGTCCGTTCCCCCTCCCCTCTCGTCTGGTCGACAGCACCGGTTGGAGCAAAAACCGATCCAGTTTGGCTGTTTTTTCTCGGCCCAGACCTCTCGGCAACGAAATCGGCCCGAACTTGAAGGCCCAGTCTCGGTAGCCCACGAGACCTCAGCGGCAGTAGAGCGGAGACGAGCGCTCGTTCAGTTTCGGTCTGGGTTTAGCACCACCTCACCAGCTGAAGGCAGACGAGCTACGAGCTCATGCTATAAGAAGAGCGCCTCGTGCCCCGTTCCTCCATATTTACCTGGACGGGTCAACGTGACATCATTAAGGCTCGTGGACCACTGCCAAAATTAACAATTTAAACTTTAGTCTTTCTGCATTTATTTGTTTTCGAGATTGAGTCAGTTTTGACAAATATTTCTCCCGTAAAACAATTTTGACTAAATTTATTATTCTAAAATTTGAAAATTTTGTTTTTGCAGAAATAGATTTTTTGACTGATTTTTTTAAAAAAACTAGTTAAGTGACCGTGCGTTGCTACGACCATGTAACGTACACAAAAACCAATGTACGGGCTAGATGTTGCGTGACAGAGAATGTATGTTAAACTCATAATTTTAAATATTGGTGTAAGCAGACAAACTGTAATATTTTTTTCCTTTAAACAACAACCAACGTGTCTCACTCGTTAACCTACAACCATAATCAACAGGTTACAATAATATTTAATATATACATCTAATCAACATATCAACAGGTCATAACTGCTTGTCTCTCATTTCTATTCGACTTCCTCTGTCACCTGAAATTCAGATAGATACAACTTATGTCAAAATACATAAATGTAAAATCATAACAGTTCTACAAAACAGAAGACAATACCTTATCGTTAGTGAGAACCTCCTTGTAGACAATATTTTTCGTGTATTTACTATTTATGTTTGTCCTTCTTTTTTCATCCTTCTTATCATTGGGTGGGATGACAAGGATCTTAATGTTTGATCTGGCAGTGGCTCTGGATAACGCAACACAACTGACTATGGGAGATACCGTTCAGGCAAATACACACCAACATTGGGGATAGTCTACCCTTGTGCCTTGTTAATTGTCATGGCAAAACTGAGTCTAATAGGAAACTGCTTCCTCTTGAACTTGAATGGGAACATCTCATCATCCGAGGGGCATATCGGAATCCGTGGTAAGAAGATTCGTTTTCCGCGGCATGGTCTCCAACCATAATTTCTGCATCTATGGTATTTCTTTGGAACCCTCGAACCACCAGCCTGGTTCCATTACAAAGTCCAGCCGTAGGGTCAATGTTCCTTAGTAAAATGACCGAGCACCCATCTTGAGCTTTAACACATGTGGAGGGAGACCGCTGGGGTTCAAAGTGTTGAGGAACTCAGATGGGTAGTAGTTGTTTGGATCATCCATTGCACTGTCAAAGCTATGGTACACCCATCTCATCCCCCCCTTGAAAACGGCTTATCATCTTCATGTTAATCATATCAACCCAGTCATTCTGTGGTGATAATATTGCTCGTGATGTGATGTAGTGCTTGTTCGACATATTGGCATTGAGGGTGGGAAATATGCAGTCAATTAGCGTATCACGATCACTGTCTTCAACGGTCTGTGGTATGCATATATCATTAGGAAGCCAGATTTCACCATCACTATTAGCCTCCTCAGAGCCCTCATGTTGCGCACCAGTTTGAGATGTCGCATGGAATCCAAAGGTATGACATCCGCAGCGAGGCATCGACTATTTAGCCCTGGACCCTTTCCTAACAACTGGGAGAACCTGCCTAAAATCTCCTCCAAACATAAGTCTTCCCCCAATGGAAGGTTAGGACATCCCATAACAACATATCACGAAGGCTATTGTCTAGTGCCTCGACCCCTTCCTCTCATTCATCATTGCCACCTCATCCCAAATAATAAGAGATGTGGTCCGAAGCAACTTGTCGGTTCCACTTCTTTGTGAAGGTGCAAAAGGCCTGTATCTCAAGGGTGAGGGGACCTTCAAGCGCGAGTGTGTCGTTCTGCCTCCAGGCAATATTGAGGCTGTCAACACCATATGTTGTTGTTCACACCAATCTTGTTTCGATTACGTATAGTCGCAAGCAGGGCTTCGTGATAGAATAAGTCTCCGTCCGGTGCCACCAGGGTCCATCCACAAAGAACACACGCCCATGCTCGCCTATCAACAACAGCAGCCATAATCTCATTGTAAGCAGCCTGCTGTCCCGTCTTTAAGGGTATTTATAGTTCCCAAGTCATCGCGCTTGCTCCTCGTTAAGGGTATTTGATAGTTCCAAGTCATCAGCGCTAACTCCAACGTTAGCCTCCTCGAAAATCTCTCTAGGAATATCCCCAGACGGATCATATGTGTCGTCGATATGAGGAAGCGGATATTCCTTTATGTCCATGTTTCATTGATTTTAACAAGTTCCCGATATCTATGAGGACCATATGTTCCACTGTGAAGCTTGACTGGTTTCCTGCGCTTGTAATCCTCTGACATTGCTTCCTTGTGCTTTTCCCAGAGTTCCAACACACCACTTGGCTCACAAATACCAAGATTGTTGCAAGAGCCTTCGTAGGCAATGGCATCATCCACTGAGTAGCTTCGCAGGGACTCATGCAATGTGTCGTCTCCTTCAATAAGGCCCCTTTTTTCTGCAGCTTCACGAAAAGTCGGTACGAGTCTGCCAGAAACTATCTTTAGATCAGTGAAGGAGGTTGCACCAGCAACATGGTTTAGAAGAACCCTAAGATAGTAACGCTCCCCTTAGGCCGGATTAGCACATATAACTCTTCGATCTGTCTTATACAATTCTTTTGTGCCCTCCTAACCCATGTTTTATCTCGTGAGTCCCACTTATAGTAATCAGGAAAGTCCCGATACAGTATACCACGAGCATGTTCAGACGTTTGTTCTTCTCAAAATAGGTTGTAAGCATCGACCTTTCACCCTGGACGATTAAGCACTCGTCGAACACCCTCACGCCGATAGAATGACACCATGTGCATGCCAGGAAGATGGAGTTGCAAGGACAACACCGAAGGAGATCTATCACTTATATCAAAACCATATATCCTCCATAAGGCTTCCGGAGGAGTTACCCATCTAGCATCCCTATACATTTGATCTCGTCATGTTTCCTTCATTGTCCTCATTGCCAGCTGCTCTCACAGCAACAGACGCGCGGTCATGACCCTTGTGAATATACTTAACCAAATACTTGACGGCCTTAATGCTCCCACATGCCTCAACATTGATGTGGCAATTAAACAAGCGTAGGAGGTATGGGTTGTAAGGCATGACCCATCTGTTGTCAAGGTCATGCCCACGAACCTTTTCTTTTTATCATCATCACGTCGTCTGTAAACTGGGTACGAATCCTTGCCCTGCAATGTGGCATCACAGAAAGGTCGCGTGTAATGGTTCTTGCATGATCTACGACCCTTTGTGCATGGGCATTGCGATTAGATCTTCAACAAGGGCCCGAAGATCTCAACAAGGCCATGCATCATATGCTTTGTGACCATTTTATACAGTTCTGGATACTTCTTTTGTTTGGGAGCTCAGCTGAGATGAGAAGGTCATACTGCTCGGGGCACATGATCTTGTACTTTCTCTCCATGATTAGCAGAAAATGTGCGTGTGGTAGACCCCTCTTCTGAAACTCTACAACATACACGTGTGCGCGAACTTTCTGAGGATACCCTTTTTTAGCAACTTATCCTTAAGCTCTTCTAGTTTCGCCCAAAATACCCGATCAACAAGATCTCGACGATCCTGATTGTTTGTCCAGGGTACAACTCATGCGTGATCTCATCCCACTTTGGATTACATGTCATAGTTAGGAAGATGTCTGGTTTTCCAAACCTTCGCACCAATGCCATGGCATCCAAGTACCTACGCCTCATGTCCCTTGGGCCTCCGATAAACGATGTAGGCATCACCGTCCGCTTTCCAATAGCTTCGGTTCTACCCTCACCAGCATGCAAGCTATCAATCAATCCTTGGTAGAGGTCGGCCCTAATCTGTTTGATGATTGCGTATGTAATCTAATCGAGAACTCTCAATTTCATGTACGTGTCCACCGCAAATTGTTGGAAAGACGTTGGCCATAAAGTATGGGATTAAAGATTCCTGGTCTTATCTGGAACTTGTAGCAGTAGTAGTCACGCACGAAACACATAAATTTCCCGAAGATTCTACAGAAAACACTATGGTATTAGATTTGTTTATATATAGGATAACGGTTTGGTATACATGAAAATAATAAGGAGATTAACAAACCTGTTTCCTCTTCTTCTGTACCACATGAGCCTTACGCAAGGCACAAGCCGCATTGACTTCCTCCATAGTGACATCTTTCTTTGGGATATCCATATGCCATCCAAGCTCACCGTTAGGGAAAAAAGTGGGTATGAAAGAGCGTCATAGCATCCATGATATGATCGGATTCCATGCCTACTCCTATCTTTCCCATGCAAGACAACACTGTTCTGAAACTGACCAAGGAGTTCACTACCCTCGACCCAACCAGCAGCCACCTCGTCAGCCATCAGTACATTGTATGTCCTTTGGTCCAATCGTTGATCAAGGTAAATTCAATACGATAGTCCTCGAGATCTTCAGCCTACCCTATTCTTCGAAATTTTTGTGAGTACGGGGGGTTGTTACGAAGGATGGCCACCAGTCTATCTATGACTTCCCTATCTTTTTCGTACTTGTCTTCACGACACCTTCGGTACCTGTACTCAAGGCTAGGATCGCCATCATAGAAGTAAAGCTCAAGATGCCTAGGCTCCACTCCATTTTCTCTCCAAATGACCTTATGTGTGATACATCATGCCATGTGCACGAAAGGTATATGTCGGTGTTCCTCAGTTAGCATAGCACTATCGAGGCGACAATAGAGGGAAGTGAAAGAGAAGTGTCCATTGAAAAACCTAATATTCTGGCGGAAGTGCTTACCATCCGCGTCGGTGGTGCTCGTATAAAGCCTCATGAGTTGGTCGGTACAACTGGTTCACTCAGCTTGATCTTTCCATTGCGGCAACAGAACTCAGGTGGTTCTTTTGGAAACCTCTTCGCAGCACAGTGGTGGCAATTAGGGACAGGTTGTAGCATGTGTGTCTCTGTAGGCATGTTACTGTAGACCTTTTCGTAAGGGTCGGGTATTTCAGGGTTAGAAGCCACGTCGTCCTCAGGATTATCACTTTGTACATCATCATCTGATTCCTCTAATGAAATGACATCAGAACACAAAATAAAGGTTAGATATTGTAGTAGATGTTTAGAAAGGTATACGGTATTTGGTAACTTACCTTGCCCAGCAAATAGGTATCCCTCATCCTCTTCCTCATCATCTTCAAATATGTCGCCCTCATCATCATCTGTATCGTCACAGTGCCATGAGACATCCAAGTTGGGTAACAATAAAGGAAAGCATACAACATATAGAATGTTAATAATAGTGCAAATTACCGGTGTCATCAAATAATGGTTGTTCAAGTGTAGCTGATGCATTTTGATTGCTTGGTCCAACGGTTCTGTCAATCACAAAATGTACATGGTTGAGATAGGAATAAAGTTGTTTCATGTCAATGAACGGTAGTGAGGCCTCATTAATTACCGTTGTTGGTCACCGTTGACTGAGGTAAGTATGTATTTTCATACACATAGTCTCCAGTCATGCATTCATCATCATTGTTAGATTTCCTGTATTATGACCGATGCGACACTCAAACTCAGTATTACGACGGGCTAACAATGCATGTCTTTGGCCAGAGGAACTTTTCGTCTATGTGTGATATGAGCAGGCAATGTGTCACAACACTCATCGTCGTCGTCTTTTGTATCCTCAGTGGCTCGTGGGAGGCAAATATGTGTTGCACTGGTTTCTGGGACAGCCCAATCACTGGGGCTAATGTGGGTCCACGAGGCCCAGGTGAGTTTGGAGTGGGCAACTCCATCGTTGGATTAAAGAGTGGATTCTCCATCGCGATGGACTCAATGTTTAAGGTCTGTTCTGCACCTCCCTAGAGCGAGCTTTAGCCATTTTCATTGCCTCCTTACGGGACAGAGTTTGATTGTAAAGCCTCTATCGCTTGCGCCTTTGTTCCCGTTGCTCAAGTGTCATGTTTGCATGGCTCTTCCTAGATGACGCACGATGAGCCATAATCTGCTCTTGGGGTGCGTTGTGACTGCATCTGATGATTCATAAGTATGTTCGATCGGTAATTACCTCACTACCTACATAGTGGTGTTTGAGTTAAAATAGTAGCTTAACCAACCAAAATACATCAGAATCCATCAACAATCCACATGTTTGCAAGTAAAGTTGCTGAAGATTCACCAACACAAAAAGTGGGTGGATGCCATATTGTCAACAATTAAATTACCTTTTAATTGATTGGAAATAAGTTCATCGTCAATGTTGTTTGCATGGATTGATCATTCCTATGCAACCAATCATCTGTTTTATTAGGATCCATATTTTCCTTGTCTGATGCATCCTCACCATCTACCAATTGTGACACATCACATATAAGAAAAAATAATAGCATATATATTATTATTATTATTCACAAACATTTCTATTCTATTATACAACCATTGGTAGTTCAATACGTAGGCAGTGCTCCTGCTCCTTCTCTTTATATGTTGTCGACGTTTCTATTTATTTCATCTCTTTTCTCTTGAGACATTTCTTTGGCTCGAGCATTATCTCTTTGTCTCTTGCGTTCCCTAGCATAGATTGCAGCAGTAGTTCATCCACATACAAATATACTATTCATTAGCATTAAAATAATATGTAAACAATACACTAAAGTAGGGTAAATGCATTTGTATCTTTGTTTACCTCCATTGTAGTATGAGTCTTGTCATCCAATGGTGCAGGATCGCCATATTTTCTATTGAAATAACTCAACAATTGGTTGTAATGCAATTTACCAGTTCCTTCAAAAAAAACTAAAAAAAGACTATCATAGATCATCCATATACATACTTCATGCCAATTTAGGACGAACACAATTGTTGTACTCTCTCTGCCATCAAACAAAAACAGGCAGTGGTCACCGGTCACGAGCACCAGCTCAAGCAAGGCGCGGGGGACGCAGGGGGGGCGACATAGGAGGGGTGACAACGCGGACTTTGCGCCACGCGGTCCGTCATCGCCGCTGCCGAAGAAAGCAGCAGGTGGCGACCCATGCCCGGCCTCCGCGGCGAGCAACAGGCAGCGGCGCGCTGACGCCGTGCGCCGTGGACACGTCGAAGCGTACACGCGTAGCTCCGCAGTACGGGCGCCCCGACGGTGGAAGTGGGAAGGTCGGTGCAGAAGTGATGCAATCCACACGGTCCACGTGCAACGTTCGATGGATAGTCTCGAATCCACATTGAGTAAGAAGGACATTATTGCTGTTAAGGACCTCATAGGATCGGATCTGTACATATTGACAGGTACATATAATATAAATAACTCATATTATTTGTTATGGCATGCTATTCTTTGTGAACAACATTTCTTGTTTCATTTCTTTAGTTGCCATTTCCATATTCTATAAAAGTTACTCCATTATATTGAACTAACACAATAAATAGTAACACTTCAAATACGATCCTCTGAGGCCCTTGTACTTCCTCCTGTGCAGAAGGCCACCGACTTACTTTTTTTGTGATAGTTGTCATCTTCCTTATACATAGTGCCTGTTGTATTTTTTTTAAGCGTTGTGCACATGTGTTGCCTGGGATGCTGCATCCAAACTTCAGGTGGGCACTGAACAAAGGTCTTAAACTTCTTGTGTTACTGTATCAACAGTGCCGCTAGCATACAATCTGGTGGATAACTGAAACTGACCCTCTCTCTCTCTCTCTCGCACACACGCGCGCGCACAGACACACAACAAAAACGATATAAAAAGGGAGAGAAAAAACAGGGTAAACAGGGTTCTTGTTTCCCTTTTCAGTAAGGAAGAAAAGACAAAGTCAAGTAACTAAGCAGTATCAGTATGATTGTTGGAGTCGTAGTAGGGCAAACAGCCCCAATGTTCAGAAAGAATGAGACATATCATGGACCTGAAGCAACCTGTAGGTACAAGATGGTGTGAACAACGATTCTGTGTTAGCAGCAGTGTGTATCCCCTGCATCAAAGAGTGATCATTTAATCAGAATCACAAAAGCAAAAGGTGTCTACTAATCTATGAAGCAAGGGCAAATACCACAATGTTCGGAAAGAATAAGCACATATCATTGACGTGAACCATACCTACCTGCAGGTAAGAAGATGTGGTGTAAACAACGATTCTGTTCTAGCCACCAACGCGTATCCCTGCACCAAGAAGTGGATCTATTTAATTAATCAGAATCCAAAAGACAAAGGTTTCAGCTATCTATGAACCAAAGAAAGGGTTGACACTGCAAGCCACACCGTCTATTTGCATGTATTGCCACCGACTTACTTTTTTTGTGATAGTTGTCATCTTCCTTATACATAGTGCCTGTGTATATTGTTTTAAGCGCTGGGCACATGTGTTGCCTGGGATGCTGCATCCAAACTTCAGGTGGGCACTAAACAAAGGTCTTAAACTTCTTGTGTTACTGTATCAACAGTGCCGCTAGCATACAATGTGGTGGATAAAACTGACCCCTCTCTCTCTCTACGCGCACACGGCGCGCGCACAGACACACAAAAACGATATAAAAAAGGGAGAGAAAAAAACAGGGTAAACAAGGTTCTTGTTTCCCTTTTTCAGTAAGGAAGGAAAGACAAAGTCCAGTAACAAGCATATCAGATTATTGGTTGGGTCGATAGGGCAAACAACCCGCAATGTTCAAGAATGAAGCACATATACATTGGAACCGAAGCATACCTGTGAGTACAGATGGTGTGAACAACGATTCTGTGTTAGTCAGCAGTGTGTATCCCCACACCTTCATCAAAGAGTGGATCCATTTAATCAAATCACAAACAGCAAAGGGGGGTGTCTACTAATCTATGAAGCAAGGGCAAATACCCACAATGTTCAGAAAGATTAAGCACATATCATTGACGTGAAACATACCTACCTGCAGGTAGAAGATGTGTAAACAACGATTCTGTTCTAGCCACCAACGCGTATCCCTGCACCAAGAAGTGGATCTATTTAATCAGAATCATAAAAGAAAAAGGTTTCTGCTAATCTATGAACCAAAGAAAGGGTTGACACTGCAAGCCACACCGTCTATTTGCATGTATTGCCACCGACTTACTTTTTTGTGATAGTTGTCATCTTCCTTATACATAGTGCCTGTGTATATTTTTTAAGCGCTGTGCACATGTGTTGCCTGGGATGCTGCATCCAAACTTCAGGTGGGCACTAAACAAAGGTCTTAAACTTCTTGTGTTACTGTATCAACAGTGCCGCTAGCATACAATGTGGTGGATAAAACTGACCCCTCTCTCTCTCGCACACGCGCGCGCACAGACACACAAAAACGATATAAAAAAGGAGAGAGAAAAAACAGGGTAAACAGGGTTCTTGTTTTCCTTTTTCAGTAAGGAAGAAAAGACAAAGTCAAGTAACTAAGCAGTATCAGTATGATTGTTGGAGTCGTAGTAGGGCAAACAGCCCCAATGTTCAGAAAGAATGAGCACATATCATGGACCTGAAGCATACCTGTAGGTACAAGATGGTGTGAACAGCGATTCTGTGTTAGTCAGCAGTGTGTATCCCTGCATCAAAGAGTGGATCCATTTAATCAGAATCACAAAAGCAAAAGGTCTCTACTAATCTATGAAGCAAGGGCAAATACCCACAATGTTCTGAAAGAATAAGCACATATCATTGACGTGAACCATACCTACCTGCAGGTAGAAGATGGTTGTAAACAACGATTCTGTTCTAGCCACCAACGTGTATCCCCTGCACCAAGAAGTGGATCTATTTAATCAGAATCACAAAAGACAAAGGTTTCAGCTAATTATGAACCAAAGAAAGGGTTGACACTGCAAGCCACACCGTCTATTTGCATGTATTGCCACCGACTTACTTTTTTTGTGATAGTTGTCATCTTCCTTATAATAGTGCCTGTGTATATTTTTTTAAGCGCTGTGCACATGTGTTGCCTGGGATGCTGCATCCAAACTTCAGGTGGGCACTAAACAAAGGTCTTAAAATTCTTGTGTTACTGTATCAACAGTGCCGCTAGCATACAATGTGGTGGATAAAAATGACCCCTCTCTCTCTCGCACACGCGCGCGCGCACAGACACACAAAAACGATATAAAAAAGGGAGAGAAAAAAACAGGGTAAACAGGGTTCTTGTTTCCCTTTTTCAGTAAGGAGAAAGACAAAGTCAAGTAACTAAGCAGTATCAGTATGATTGTTGGAGTCGTAGTAGGGCAAACAGCCCCAATGTTCAGAAAGAATGAGCACATATCATGGACCTGAAGCATACCTGTAGGTACAAGATGTGTAGTGACACAGCGATATTCTGTTGTTAGTCAGCGATGTGTGTAGTCTAAGCCCTGCTGTTAAAACCCCTGCATCAAAGAGTGGATCCATTTTAATCATCACAAAAGCAAAAGGATGTATAGGCAAATCTGTCTAAGTAATCTATGAAGCACACCCAAGGCACAATAACCAACACAAATCTGAAAGAATAAGCACATCTATTGACGTGAACCATCACCCTAACCTGCAGCGTAGGTTAGAAGATGGTGAAACAACGATTCTGTTCTAGCCACCAAACACGTATCCCCTGCACCAAGAAGTGGATCTATTTAATCAGAATCACAAAAGAAAAAGGTTTCTGGCTAATCTATGAACCAAAGAAAGGTTGACACTGCAAAGCCACACCGTCCTTTGCATGTATCATACAACAAAAGTGCCATAGTGAATAGGAGGCAGTAAAATAAAATATGTAGAGAACTACAACAGGAGCACAGGAAGCAGGGAATTGTAAAATGTACACACCAAGCATGTAGCAGGACAACGGTTAGGACTGGGACGCAGCAATCGGGTTGACGTATGAAGCAGCGACAACCATGGCACCGCAGGTCTCGTAAAACCAATCGAAAGAGCAACGGAGGCGGAGGCCGCAGATGCAGTAGATACGATCCAAGAGGAAATAGATGAAGCTATTCGACCTCCAGCGGCCGGAGCTGAAGCGAGGAGGCAGCGTTGGACGGGCTGCTGAGAAGCCAGGCAGACGGGGGACAGAAACCGCGCAGCACAGCAGACAAACAACGCACCGCCACCAAAATGCGAAACCGAACCCCGGCACGCAGCAAACGACGGCGCTCCGCTGAACGCGGACACAAAGTCTTTGCGGCCCAGGCGCAGTTGGAGCTTGGTTCGTGTCGTACGGAGAAGAGACGAGATGAAGTGGGGCGATTGACGAGGTGAGGACAAAGGGAGGAGAGCGGCGCACAGCAGCCGGCGGCGGGCAGCCGTGATGCTTAAGCACAGCTGCAAGTGGATCCGCCCACGCAAGGGAGAGATGGCGGCAAGTTTTCTATTCAATGACTTGTATATGATCTATAACGGACGGTACACACACAGTAGTACAATGTATTTATTTCTTTACACTGAAAAGGGAAATCACAAACCAATATTAATTCAATACCACTTATACCACTTACTACTGCCTACTGCCCGAGTTTCATATGTACTTAACCGTTGAGTCTCCTTCACTGAAAGTATGGTCACTTGTGCAGCGAAAATAACTCGAAACCCACGCACAGCTTCAGGGAGTGATCTACTGGAACAAAAAATAGAAGTTCAGAGCTAATGTTCAAAAAATTCAGATAAGTTCAGAATTGACATTCAGACAATCACGCTGCTCCAGCCTATCTTGGAGACAATTCAGATATGATTTTATGTTTACATCTAGGATCGTTTTTTGTAAGCTTGTAACTTCAGCAGTATCTTGGAGGCTGTATAAAAATGAAATGTATACCTTATGGAAGAGCAAGGTTAATACCTTCTTCAAAATTAATAGGCATGCATGTGATTTTTCCACTAAGAGATGCAGCAGACCTACCCCTGCTACAGATGTTTCAGGACCATCATCGACATATGATCTAGTTTCATTTTTAAGTCACAGTTCACTATACTATAGGTCAAGACCTCAAGCTTTCTATAAACAGCTAGGCATGACAACGCAAATGGTAACAAAACATACAACTTGTTTCAAGTTCCTATAATCCAAGACAAATATGTTTTTGTGAACCAAGCCAAATTTGTACCATGATAGAATTGGAATAGTCATACCATGGCAGCAATAAAAACAGAACAGTGAGCTCTATTTTCAACAAATAAAAGAAGAACAGAAAATTCTAAGTTTTATATTATTCTCTATGCCCGTTTGCCAGAAAATCTAATTAGGAAATACCTAAGTTCACTATCTGATCACTTTACATTTTATTCCCAATCAAGTCATTGTACTGAGATATAATTCTTTTACACAATCTTGTATTAAATAGACAGCTCAAGAGAAAGTGAAATGCTAAATTGGAGTTTTCCAATGCTAAAGTGAAAATGGCTTACAAAAAACATTTAAAATGATTTCACACAGAATAGACCTTTAGAACATATGAGATTTCAAATTGCAAATACATGAGGCCTAACTATAATGCAACTATCTCTCTGTCAATTCCTTTTTTCTTTTAAATTGACAAAGGCATCACTTAAAAAAAAGGTCATGATCTGGCCACGAGAGAGTAGTGGGTGGTTCACTGAACTTGAGACCTTGAACAGATGCTTCTTACAAGGCAGTAAAATATATTAGATAGGATGCAAAACAGTAATTATGTCACAAGTGATTCTAGCCAGGATCCACCCAGATCCAACTTCATGATTGCTCAATTGAGGAGGAAACTACAAAAGCGAAATGATACAACAGAATTGACATGTAAATTGTGTAACGACCAACTCCATGAGACGTATACCACGGATTGGATAGGAAAACCATACAATCCACGTGTAGGAACCGTGTATTTCAGAGACAATATCATCTCTTTTTTATGGCACTACAAGTCACCAATAGGAGCTATCATCAGAACGATTCCCGGTTTCCATACACATTAGCCACACAGGTACAGAATTTTGTAGTTATAGTTATTTCTACTACTGCACTAAGAACACCACTACAAGATTTAACTGGATCCATGAAAGGTTCTCCAAATTGACAAGGGAAATGAGGCAACTAATAGAGGAGAACCACATACATCTAATCGAGCTGCTTGTTGACCTCCTCCAGATCCATGAGCAGCTGCCGCACGACGGCGCCATATGTGAAAAGTGAACAGCTCTGCATTCTGCAACCGGCGATGAAACAAAAGCGATTAGCTCGAGTCCAAGGCTAGATCTAGCGGGAACGCTAGATTTCTGCGAGCAACGGACGGGTCCAGGGCACAGCCGCGTCGTGCGGCGGCGGCAGCAACGGCGAGGGGCGCACGACGGCGACGGCGACGGCGAGGAGTGCATGCGCCGAGTGGGGGCAGGGTGCAACGTTGGGCAAGGGTACGGGGCGAGGGGGGCGTGGGCGAGGACACATACCTGTACCTGGCCGTAGTCGTCGGCGTCTTCACCGTTGATGGCGGGGCGCGGTCGCGGCCGTCCTCGGCGGCAGGGGCGCGGTCGCCCCATCGGCGACGAGGGAAGGGCGTGGTGGGGTCTTGGTCAGGCGGCGGTTCCGCGGCGCGCGTGGGAGTCACGCCAGGCGGGAGGGGACGGCGCGCGGCGTCGCATATTCTTCGGGGGCGCTCACGGCCTCGGTCTCCTCGAGCCTCCGCCAGATGCCGCGGAGAGAGAGGGAGGGGGCGGAGCGGTGCCGGAGAGCGACAGGGCGGGAGGCAGTGCGGAGAGGGAGGGGGCAGAGGCAGTGCCGGAGAGCGAGGGGCGGAGCCGGGCGTGGGCGGATCAGCCGAGCGCGGCGCAGCGGCCGGGGCCGGGCGAGGGCGGTTGCGGCGCGCGCGGCGTCGGGGGGTGGTTGCTTTCTGTCGGGAGCGGTGCTTAGAAAAGCGAAGCGAAGGGGCGTAATCAGACGATGTTTGGCTTTTTTTAGGAGTATAGGAGTATATAAAGATAAAGAAATACGGCCGTATGCGGAATACGTCTCTCTCTTACCCGCAGCGGAGCAGCTAGAGATATTAGCAAGCTGACAATATCATAGTGGTCGGCCTAACCAAGTGTTCTACACCTT
This sequence comes from Coix lacryma-jobi var. lacryma-jobi, assembly GCA_009763385.1. Taxonomy (NCBI): domain Eukaryota; kingdom Viridiplantae; phylum Streptophyta; class Magnoliopsida; order Poales; family Poaceae; genus Coix; species Coix lacryma-jobi. Next base: position 39,831 of record VDCT01000133.1, read on the forward strand.
CGCTTTCAATTAATATAATTTTCTTTGTTGTTAAAAAATATTCTTCTTTTGATTTGAATTCGTATATACTCGATCCAGCCTCCCTACACAACCACTGTCACGATCGACGTATATACGTACATACAGGAATAGTATTCTTGTACAAGGACATTTATTTTTCTGTATATAATAGTACATATGTACTCGTATATGGCTATATATATTGTTCAATATTGTCTCCCAACTACCCCTTTCTGGTCGACAACACTGGTTGGAGCAAAAACCGATCCAGTCTGGCTGTTCGTCTCGGCACGGACCTCTTTGCAACGAAATTGGCCCGAACTTGAAGGCGCAGTCTCGGTAGCCAACGAGACCTCAGCGGGAGTAGAGCAGTAGAGCGGAGACGAGCGCTCGTTCAGTTTCGGTCTGGGCGTTTAGCACCACCTCACCAGCTGAAGGCGGACGAGCCACGAGCTCACGCTATAAGAAGAGTGCCTCGTGCCCCGTTGCTCCATATTTACCTGGACGGGGTCGACGTGAGATCATTAAGGCTCGTGGACCACTGCTAAAATTAACAATTTAAACTTTGGTCTTTCTGCATTTATTTGTTTTCGAGATTGGGTCAGTTTAACAAATATTTCTCGCGTGAAACAATTTTGACTAAATTTATTATTCTAAAATTTGAAAATTTTGTTTTCGCAGAAACAGATTTTTGACTGATTTTTTTTTTTTAAAAAATGTGATGCTTAGCGTATGTGCGGGTGCCTACGTATCTTCTTTCACCCGTCTTCTCCTCTCCTCGTGTCGCCCTAGCCTTCATCTTCCTCTGCCAAAAACAAATTTTTTGACTGATTTTACAAATTTTTTGACTGATTTTTTTAAAAAAATGCGATGCTTAGCGTATGTGCGGGTGCGTACGTATCTTCTTTCACCCATCTTCTCCTCTCCTCGTGTCGCCCTCGCCTTCATCTTCCTCTACCCCACATCATCAGCCGGTCTCGCCGAGCTCCATACCATCAGCGAGACACTTTTTACTCCTCCCCTCCCCATGGCGCTATGGTGAGGTCCGTCAAATCCAACTGACATCCCCGCCCCTCCTTGGATCGACCACCGTTGTTGCCATCAGGGCCCTAAACTCCATACAACGGGGGCTCTTATTATTAGGTATAGATAAACTGGACATTATGATATTACTATCAATGTTAACCTACATTACGAATTCATCATAAAGAAAATTATAGCTCAAAAATAATAGAGAAGGAATAAATATAAATATTAGGTATTTAACATTCATGTCTTATTTTGTGTTAATGACCTTGTTTGCTAAAGCTTATGATCAGTCAAAGTTGATCAATGTTTTTCTATTACAACAAAAAACAACAACGACCGCCATAAATCATGCTGAACAATTGTAATGTATTTTCCCGTTACAGCGTACGGGCATATGTACTATGAAATTAATTTTGAAATGGATCTACTTACATCACTTTCATTTTTTTTAAAACTAAACCCAAAAGAGTTTATTTATAGTTAGAGTTTAAAAATTTAAACTTCGGATCAACGCACGGGCATTTGTCCTAGTATAAGTTGAAGCCCCAAAGGTTTAGCAGCCTAGAATTCTTATATATCCTTGTGGTTGAAAAGAAATGATGATGACGACGATGCAAGCATATGTAGGTGCAACTTATTAATATATATGAGTGCATCAACGCATTACAATAAGTATTCTAGAGCACACTGATGTGTATATCCAAAAACAGATCCTTATCGTATTATACCCATGTTTTGTCGTATAGCTTCAAATCTCAAACCCTGGCCCGCTTATTTATAGAAATCAAATATGTTTGCTGGGGAAACCAGGCTACAGAGGTTGAGTTCAAAGGTGCCCAAGAGCAAAGCCCTCTAAACCCAAGAGATCCACTTTTGAATATTCAACTCTTGACCAATTTAAGTTTTTGATGATGATGATATAACATCAGCTGCTGTACCCCGGCGCCACGTTGGTGCCGTCCTGGACTACCTCGACGGCGACGTCGGCCTGTCGCTGCTGATCTGCGTCCACTGCCGCCGCGCCGGCCACCCCACCACCTCCGGCCACGACGTCTTCTCGCTGCTCATTCTCTCCGATTCCCCTAGCTCCCTTCCTTTACTGATTCAGAACAAGTGCTAGACTAAGCTAGCTGCGTACACGTTGAGTAGTAATGAGGAAGTTTACAGGATGAATAATCTCTCATCGCTCTTGATGGTATTTATATATAGGCCGGGTTACCGTGCCACTCGGCAAAATAACGACAAACGGCAAGCAGCGTAAACGGTCGCAACAAATTTTACCGAGTGCCTTATCCAGCACTCGGCAAAATATATTATTATTTTGTCGAGTGTCCGAGAAAAAAACACTCGGTAAAGCTTGACAAAGTCTCTTTGCTGTGAAAATGTTGCCGAACAGACTTTGCGAGTGCGTTGCTTAAAAACACTTGGCAAAGTCTTTGTCGAGTGTTTGTAGGCTCTTCGCGAGTGTAAAAATACTCAACAAAGTATCCATCTGCAGTAGTGCATGCATGTACGTATGATGGGGACAAACAAGAGCCTCGGTATTGTCACCCCGATCTGGTAGCTGGCGTGTTTTGCTTGTTAACGTAACTATTCGGATTTATTTACAGACACAAGTGACAACACAGCCGGATAAATCACTGTCTTTTGCAACAACCAACGTTCAAAAACTAGCTTCAGAAAGAACAAGCACTGATTGAAGACAAGACAAGCCCCTTGCTCTATATCTCATGCACACACAATGCTGCAAACTACTACTGTACAGTGCTGCTGCAGCTGGCACAATGGGCTTGTCTTGTTTGACATGTCCAGCTCCAAGGTTCTCTGGAGCTTGCCAACTCAAAAAAATACATAGAGATGGAGTTAAGTAAAGGAATTTAGTTGAGTAATTAATTTGTTATTTTCCCTCATCATGTATAACTTTAGACCTGTTTATTTGTCATACAAACTTCAAATCCTACGTCGTTTGGTCTCAGAGTTAGAGCTGTGATAAATGAAACTCTCAACACATTGCCTTCGCCTTTGAGGACGATTGGATCACCTGAAAACGATCACATAAGTCCCTTCCGCATCTGGCACTAGAGCAAGCCTTGAGAGACCAAAATCAGCTACCTTTGCGACGAAATTTGGAGTCCAACATGCAAAGCATGGAACACACTTCATTGACCGAGTCGTCATCCTCCTCCTCTGAAGCGACACGCACGGGGGGGGGGGGGGGCGACTCTCCGAGACCACCCTCTCCACCCTGTCGGCGTGAGCTCCCCCGCCGCCGCCGCCGCTCCTCGGCTTGCGGCGGCGGTGGCCAGCTATGGCGCCATGATGACCCCCACAACACCCTCCCATCCATGTCTCTTCCTCCCCTCTCCTCCCCTCTTCTTCTTTCTACCTGGGAAGCCCATGGAGCAAGGTCGGCCGGTGCGCGAGCTCGATCCGGACTCCTAGGCTTGGATCCGGCCCTCTATGCCCTGGATTCGGCACGCGGCGGCCATCCCGCCGCCTTCACCGGTGGTGCCGTCCTCCGCCTCGTGACAACCATTGCCGAGCTGGGAGGTGCGGGGCCCAAATCTAGCGCTCCCAGCCCCAGATCCGACGCCACCGAGGCCGGAGGCGCGCGCGGTGCGGCGGCGGCGCACCAAGATGCGGCGGTCGGCGGGCGCGGGTCGGGATCCGGCAATCTCCGATCCACATCGTCCACGCTACAGATCGAGCCCCCCAACCCGGATGGTGGCCAATGGTGGTTGCCCTGTTCCGGAGGCCAGATCCGGAGGTCCTGGGCCGAAACCGCGTGTTGCTCCGGTGTTTGCCCATCACCGACCGGGTAGAGTCTGGGCGGCGTCGGGGTGCTGACTGCGGCGGCCCTGGGCGACTACGGTTCTGGTGGCTTGCGGTGATTGGCAGGGCGGGACGAATGACAGTGTGGGTGCAGTGGCCAGTAGCGTGTGCTATCTTGCTCCCTGGTGGTGTGCGCAGCTGGGTGCTCTGGTGGGCATCATCGACGCCGTGGTGCGTGGATGGCGTCATTTCACTCGTTTCTCACATCCACAACGACTTGGTGGGTGCAGCAGATGGGGGTGAAAACCCTGCAAGGCTTCTAGCTAGCCGACGATGGTGGCGCCCCTGTGTCATCACCTTCTTAGAGGCGTCATCCTCAGTCCGTTGTCGGAGCCCGCTGGGGCAAGCTTGGGGATGAAAGTCCTCCTAGGATGCTATTCACAGTGAAGTTGGTGTCCGCAGATGTTATTTCCTGCTTTTTGAAGGCTTCAGTGAAGCTCCTTGCTTGTTTTCATCGTGCCAATCTCCAATCGTCGCTCCTCCCGTGTGATCTCCATGGACGTTGCGCTGCACCTATATTCGCTCTTCATGCTTCTCCTCAGTTGATATGTTTAGTTAGTTAGTGTTTGTGGTAGTCGTAGTCGTCTGTTTTGAGCGGATGCTTTGCCGCCTGGTGCGAATTAGGCCCCCTCTCATGCATATCTTTGCTGCTGGGAGCGTGTTGGCCCTATCCGCGGATGCTTTGCCACGTTGATGATCTTGTGGGTCGCAGAGATTTATGGACCTCCTCCTTGCTCGTGGTCCTGAGATGTGGCCCTCAGTGACTCAGAGAAGTACTCAGAGAGCGTGCTCGTTTCCGGTGGATGCTTTGCCGCCGAGGTCGCTATCGTTCCGGCGAATGCTTTGTCGCCGAGGTGTTCCCGGCGGATGTCGGTCGTCGAGGTCACTTGTTAGTTCCGACATATGCTTTGTGGTCGAGGGTGTTGGGACGGATGCTTTGTCTTCTGGAGTTCTAGCGGATGCTTTACCGCTGCTGTCATCTACAACTCCTATCACTATTGGCTGCCATTGTGTTGAGATATTTGGTTTTAGGCTCAGTTGTTGGGGTTGTCAGGTGGAGGGTCCCCCATCCCTCATGTTCTTGTTTTTTTTGTTTTGTGTTGAGGACTTCGTTGGTAATCAGAATTACCATGAATCCTTTTTGTATCAACTATATTGACCGTTCTCTTGCTTAATGATAATGAACACAGGCTATATGCCTGATCGAAAAAGAAACTCTCAACACATTTCCACTGTCTCTTAGGCTTTTATTTATTTTGGGTTCTACTATCTTAAATATACTCCACCACGTAAGGTGGTTGTGGCTTCGAAAATTATATTTTTTAATTTGTATAAAAGCTGAGTTTACCTCCATAAAAGAAGCCATTCTTTCAGCGGAAGGTACAATTAATTATCTCTGGCCATCAATTAAACAGAAATGCTACTACAGTCAAATAAACCAGCTGTTACATCCGCATCAAGTTCAAAACAAACGTATAAAACATTGTATATATATAGTACTGTACTATATATACGTAATACATATGCATATAAATTAAGCTGCCTGTTATATATATTTAACAGCAACGCCGCTACTCACTTGCTGATGCATATAAAAGCTGCATATAAAACATTGTATTGTATTTATATAGTTCGTCGTCACATGATATGATCGATCAACACAGCTCCAAATAATAACGGAGCGTATAATTACTAAGTCAAGTACAAAATTACTTGACTGTTATTTTATTATTGTAGACGAGATATATGTATCTCTCGGCTCAGATTATTACCGTTGTATAAAAGCTAGCTAGCTATATATATAGTATATCTAGCTAGCAATCTCTGAGGCCGAGCCAAGTCAAGGTGAGCCGAGCTAGCCAGTAACAGGGACCAAGGCAACGTGCAGGGTGGCATCGACGAAGATGACGACGCGCGTGGCGTCGAAGTCCGGAGGTCGGCTCTGGCCGACGTCCAAGAAGACGATGGTGCCCCCCACGTCCTGCCTGTCGTACATGATCCTGAGCGCCGCGTGCACCTCCGGCCACGACGTCTGTTGGGGTCCCGCGGCGGCACGTCGTAGTCGCCGCCGCCATTTCTAGCCCGCCGCTCTCTCATCCCTTCCTATTACTAGTGTCCTCATCGATCTTCGATCGATCGATCGTCTGATCTACTTGCCGGCTTACCGCAGGCAAAAGATCGACCACGCCTTTTTTGTGTGTGTGTGCTTTCCTCGTGTGTCTAGCTAGTACGATCGAGTCGGTAGATAGCTATATATACTCTATACGAATCGGCTGGCGGCGCCCAGCAGCAGCGGCGGGCGCACGGCAGGTCCCGACCTATCTAGGGCGAACCGAGAGAGGCAAAACCCAAGCTGGGCACCGTGGTCTGCCGTGGGTGGCGGGGCGCATCGGCCGCCGTCTCGCAGCAGCAGCAGCGGACGGCGGATAGCGCTGCGCCGCGCAGCAAGAACAGGCAGCCAGCCAGGCAGAGACGCGGCGGCGCCGGCGGCCGCCGCGAGGGTGCCGCCGCCCCGCCCGCCGCCACCTTGGGAGAGACCGAGAGAAGATAGAGGGGAGAGACGGGAGCGCCTTTTTTGGCGATGAGGGGGGAGAGGTGCGAGGTGGGTAATTTTGCCGGGCGGGGGATTTCCGGGCGACGTTGACGATGGGTGGCCAAGTGAAGTCCGCGCAAGGAAAGTTGAACAGCGCTGCGGACGAGCGGCGCCCGAATGGGAAGCCGCAGCAGCAGGGTGTGTCACGGAAGTGGACCAAATGAAGCAATTTGGGGCGACGTGGCCCAGGTGAGCGCGCCGGAGCCACTCGGTGAATGTAGAAGTAAATATAGAGGGAGTACACATGTACTTACGTGGTTACTGTGATTGAAGGCACTCATCGGCATCGCGTGGGGTTTTATCGTTAGCCGCTCGTCAGTTCGTCACCATTGACGACGTATTGAGTTGTCGTAATGTACGCGTTGGGTCATCAATCGTCAATAATATGACGTGTTGTCGTCATCAATCGTCAACATTGACATGTTGATCGTCATTCACTCGTCGTCGATCTCTTATATAAATATAATACATATATAGATCGAGTTTAATTAATGTTGGGTGCAACATTACGTACGTGTGGTGGCAGAGAGCCCCGCACTTCTCTTTTATATAGTTGTCCAACGGTCGTACGTCGGGCCAGCCCGGCACGACGTCGTTGTCGTGCCGGTCGGTGAGGGTGCGGCCCGCCACGGCCATCAGGGCCAAACGGGCCGTGCCGATACGGACCACGGGCCAGGGGTAGCGGCCTAGGCCGACCTCGGTCCGTCATTAAAAGTCCTCAAAAATCTATATCATTTTCACAAAAGTGTTAAAATAATCTCATTTCAAACTAAGTGTTAATCAATTCAATAGTTATAATACTAAACAATATATATATATATATAATTGTCAACTCATAAATATCGTCATTTTCACCAAATAAATATAGTTAACAGGGCACCACCGAGCCGAACTAGATCGGGTCATGCCTGGGCCGTGCCACGGGCCAGGTGGGTAGCGGCACAAGGCACGCCGGGCCTGGTCACCACCGGGCCGTGCTGGCTGTTGGGCAGACCAAAACACGGGCCACGGGCCGGGCCACGGCCCGGGTTTCTAGACAACTATAATCTTTTATCCTCTCCTTCCCCGTCACTACGGCCACTCTTCTTCCCAACTTCCTCTAGCTAGTCGATTTTCATTTTTGTCAGACCAGAAATTAAATTAAAAAACATATGTTTTATTTGAAATGATGGCGCTGAGCTTAGTCATACCCTTTTTTGCGACACGCTACACTCAGACATTCACATAATGGGCGTGCAGATTGACGAAATCATCGCTTGAAAGAATAATGCACTAAATCTTGGGCCTACCCATAATTCTAGATTGCGATGCGAACTGTTTAGGGTCTTGCAATGGAGGTTTCAGATCAGATGCTTGGCCTACATCTTTGGGGGTTTCACAAGACTCCCCCCGTTTGCCCAGTTGGTAAAAGAAGTCGTTACGGACAGCAACACGGTCTCCAAAACGTAACTTTGGACCAAGGTGTGTTTCTTTAAAATATTATTGGAAAGTGGTTATATGTATATTTTTATGAAAGTACTTTTCAAGACAAATTTATTGATATGACTTTTACAGCTCCTAAACTCAATAATTTAAAAATGATTAATGATTTATATTCTCAATGTTGACTCAAACCTTGTCCAAAACGACTTTTTTACCAAACTGTACTTTGTCCAAAAACATTTTTTTTTACCAAACTGGAGGAGTAACTTGGTATTATAGGGGCAAGAGGGCCGATATGCGGAGTATGGGCGGATCTATTATAGAGTCTGTTGGGTGGGGCGAACCCACAATTTTTTATTTTTTTGAAAAAACAGTGATTATGATCAAATTTTTACTATATTACATTGCATATTGACAAAATTATATGCAACCAAAAGGCAAGCGCACCCTCCTCATATTGCTCTAGCCACCACTGTGCGGAGTAGATTGATTGTCTTCTTTTCGTTGGTTTTGCCAGGGTGCTGGGACGACCAAAAATAAGAGGCCTATAGAGAAATTCTTTCCTAAGGCTCTGACTGACGTGTTGTACATTGCAGGAGAGGTGTTGTTGAAGGAGAAGTAGGAAGCTTAGTTAGAGGTGCATATGGGGAGAAGACGATTTGCGTCAATTGGGTTAGGGAGGATCAGATCAGATAAGGGTCACGTGTCTTCTCTTTTGAGCTAGTACGTTCTCGTATTGTTGCTGATGCATTCTTTTCTCTTTGCAGTCCCCGTTCAACTTCTTGAACCAAAACAAAATATGGCCAGAGGCGGATCTACGGTACAACCATTAATGTCATGTGACATCAATGATCTTGTATACAAGTACCACTACAATACCAATATATTATAACAGAATATGCTAAAGTTTAGTAATATTATAGCTTAGTGACATCAATATATTAAAGTTCTGGATCCACACCCGTGTGCAGTACATGGCGCTATCGACTACTATGCAACAGGTAGCGGCGTGAATGGATTCCATTTCCGTTCCCCCGTATACCTTAACCAAACAGCACCAGTTTTGAACGTAAATTAAACGTCTTGAACACGGCACAGTAGGTGCTATCTAGGCACCCCTTTGCGTGCTACGACACTGGCATGCAACAACAGCACGAAAAATGCTGTACCGCCTGTACGGGGGCACTACTCCGTTAGTTTTTAGGTTTTTTTTTTTTTGAACTAGACCATTGCAATTCTTCAAGTTTGGAGAAACGCCATTACAATTTGGCTATTTGGATATCTACCATTAGAATTTCATCTTTCCAATGCATATGTCATTTTCTACGGTCATCGTATACAAGGGCTCACTGTCAGACGTATATCTGTACATGAACGCATATAGACGTTAAGTCCTCGCCTCCTCCGTCAAAGAAAGACCGATGTCGCTCCCTGTCTCTCTGGCTCTCTGCTACGTACGCCTGCCGTCGACGAGCTCCACATCCTGCGGTGCCGCCGCAGACGAGAGGCGCTCCGCTCGCGTGCAGGCCGCCAGAGCTGAACGCAGCCGCCAAAGCTCCGGCCCCACAGACAGTCGCTAGCGTGCCTACAGTTGCGTGTCTTCTCCATCGACGGCGCCGCGCTCGTGCGCCTGAAGGCCGCGCTGCAACGGGGAGTGTGTCGTTCTTCTTCTCACCCGTTGACGCCGAGGAGTGCACGCGCATGGCTTCCGCCCGTGGAGAGCAGCGACGTCGAACAGGGAGTGCCTCGCCGACGACCCGGCCGATGTTGTCGTGTTCGTCGACGTCTAAATCATCGAGACGCTGGAGGCCGTGCCGTGTCGGAGGAGAGGCGGGGAGGATGCAACGCGTGCTGGAGATGGTGCCGAGGGTGGCGTACCGGCGGCACGCCGGCACGGGAGCACGAGAACGACTGAGCTGATCAGAGAGAGGCCGTGAATTGGGATGCCATCGACCTCGCTGTGAATAGCGTGCTGCAAAGGATTCAGGCAGATCACGCCCGACGGCCACCTGCCCGAACACGTGCAGCCGTGCAGGCACTCCACCACGTCTCCACCGTCTGGCAGAAAGGACAGCTCCAAACTCCAAGCTCCGTACGACCTGGATGCAACCAAGGCGATAAGGATTTCAACCAGCAGCAAGCAGCACCTGAGCCCGGACACGGCAGTCGCGGCGCGCGTGAGCCTCTGCCCGCGGGTGACGTGCACGTCCAGCGCGTCCGCACGCTGCGCAAGCCGGCGGATGGACAACCCCACGACACTCACCATCAGCACGGGACGAGGTTGGGGAGATCGCGCACGAGCTGCCAGCCGGTGTAGAGGCCTACACGGACGTCAGTGACCTCCCCCTCATTCAACACAACGGGTCCTCAGACTGTGCTTGCGCGTGCTGTTGGTCGGCGCGCGGCACGAAGGCGGCAGCTGCGTCGACGACGGCTCAGTCACGGCTTTAGCGCCCCATCGCTCTCTGCTCCGTCGCAGAGGATTCGGAGACGGACCACGGGCTATAGTTTTCCAAATGGGCCGCCCAGCACGACACGGGTAGTGCCACCGTGTGAAATTGCAGCCCAGACTATATGGCACTATAGAGGCAAAACCTGCCGTGCCGTTGGTCAAACTCGCAGACACCGGTGGGGCGGGGCACACCAGTGCCCGTGGCCGGCCCGGCGCACTTATGCCGGCGACGTAGACGGAGCCGGAGCAGTAGCTGCGACCTCTAAGATCTGCAGGAAGAAGAAGAGAAACATCAAGAACAGAAACTAGTACGGTACGCAAGGTAACGGAGTACGAGGGGAGGAAGAGGAGAAGAAGAAATGTCGAGCTCACCTGCATCTTCGGAGCCGCGGAGCTTCCGCAGAGTCGGGCCTGGCGGCGACTCGCCGTCGCCCTTTGGAGACGCCACGCGCCGTCGGCATCGGAGAGGACAACTCGAGAGAGAGATGAGATTGGAATGGCAGATCTCAAAATAGACGAATAGTAATGGCGTTTCTCCAAACTTGAATAATTGCAATGGCCTAGTTCCAAAAAAACCTAGTTTTTATGGCAACAACAAGCTAGCTATATTCTTGATAGTAGATCAATATTTTGTATACATTTGTTTAGGTCTTGTTCACTTCCCAAAATCTCCCAAAATATTTTGCGCAGTAGCCGTCACATCAAATCTTTAGACGCATGCATGAAGTATTAAATATAGGTAAAAAAATAACTAATTGTACTTTTAGTCTGTTCATGTCGAGATGAATCTTTTGAGTCTAGTTAGACCATGTTTAGATAAAGTTTGTCAAATAACAACAAAAGTACTACATGAACTTTTCACCGCAAATTTCATCAACTGAACAAGGCGAGCATCTTCAATTGTTTGGAAAAATTGACTTGAAAAAAGTTGTCATTTAGCAACTTGCTAAAACTTTTGGCAAGTAATTTTTCATGTATCTCCAATAGTTTGGTAAAAATAACATAGAAAAGTATTCCAACTTGGTAAAAATAACATAGAAACGCCGGATAGCAAGTGAAGATGACTTGGTAAATATAGCAACTAGATGGCCTCTGATTCCAAATTGAAAAAATTTAGCAAGTCATATACCAATATGCTGGAGAACATTTTTTCTTCTTTTTCCAATAAACAAGGATAGCAAGTCATTTTTCCAAATTACTGGAGATGCTCTTAGTTTGTTTCCTTTTTCTTTTTAAAACATTTTTTATTTAATATAATTATGAATCACTTAGTTATTGCAAGCACTAAAAAAATGAAGAGCTAAGATTTAGCGGGTGTTTGGTTCTCACCCCCTAGAGTTTAGCCACTAAAGTTTAGTGAAGGTCACTAGAGTTGTAGTGTTAAAAGTGACTTTTAGTGGGGGTGTTTGGAACTTTAGTGACTAAAACTGACTAAACTTTAGTGACTAACCTCTAGGGGGTGTGAACCAAACACCCCCTTATTTGAGATCCATCTCTTACCTCCTATGAGGTATGGGAGTACCTCAGCATGAGTACATATTCGTCTGCTAGCTATATATATATATATTATACCACTTGGAAAACATCGTCATCGAGCAAGGCAGGATCTATGGCCAACAAGCTAGCTAGAACCGGCGTTAAGGACATGATCCTGTAACAATATGTATAAATACAATACATCTGTTGTGTAATAACAAGCAAGTCTCGAGCTAGGGCGTTAAGTTCCAGCACAGCCAACCCCAGAAGAAGAAGAAGAAGCTTCATTCAACGTAACCGGCCTTCAAGCTACAATGGTGAGGAAGACGCCCACGGTGGTGGTGGTGGCGGCCGCAGCGGCGGCCGACGGCGAAAGATGGGATCCGCAGAAGATGTGGTGGCCGGAGGTGGTGGGGTGGTTGCCGATGGACGCGGCGCTCAAGATCAACAGCGACAGACCCGACTTGTTTATTTGCATCTACACTGACAGAGCCCGCTGCCGACCAAATATAACCCCACCCGCGTCATTATAGTCGTCGATGACCAAACGGGCGTCGTCGCCATTACTCCTACAATCTACTATAGCCGACACCATTATATACGTACTCTGCACTGGCAGTTTGTTTTTCTGGGCTGGCCGGGGGACAATTATATTTGTGGCTTCGTGTAAACCACGGGGGAGGGCGATTAACGCGATGTTGGCTGCTGGTTAATCCCATGCATGAACAAGCTAGAGGCACGCATATATAGCGAAAAGCATGACCCGTACTAGCATATAATAAGCTCCTAGCTACACATACAAAACTAGCGTACGTAGGCACGTACAGCAGATCGAGCTACTAGCTACTAGCACTACTACAGAACAAGGTCATAGGCCGATTCTCAAAATCGCCTTTAGTCTCGGCGTTTTTGCTGCCCGGGACTAATAGACCCTTTAGTCCCGGTCGGTAACACGAACCGGGACTAAAGGGCCTGCCCCAACGGCTACTGCGCAGAGCTGCCGGGGCAGGGACCCTTTAGTCCCGGTCCGTGTTATCAGCCGGGACTAAAGGGCACTCTTTAGTCCCGGTTGGTGCCACGGTTTGTGGCTTGCCCCGGGATAAATGATCACCTTTTAGCCCCAGTTTTTAATACGAACCGGGACTAGAGCTCCTGGTTTTATAACCAGCCAACTTCTTCCTCCCCGAGCCAGAGACATTCAAATTTCAGTGAGCTTCTTGCTTGTTCTTGCTGTTGATATTGCTTGTTCTTGCTTGTTCTTCATTGTTCTTCGTCTCCGTCATCGTCTCTTTGCGTTTAGAGGTAACTATTTTTATCTCCTACCATGTCTTTTGAATATGAGAGGAATTTAATTAAAATATATACTTTGCAAGAACAAGCATAGAGAGTTGAGTAGTTTAAATTGGTTTATCACAATCACTTGATAGTTTTCTACTGCAGGTAGTATCCATTCTATATTTCATACTTATGCAAGACGAGTAATATTGAATTTTAGTGTCTTTTTAGTATATTTTCTTTAGAAAAATGTGGAATTTATAATAGTTTGCAACAATAAATATAGAGAGTAGATAATGTGGAAATTGGTATTGTTATATCATATTTTTCGATTATCTAAACAAATAGAAAAATTTAGAGTCTTTTTTATTTATAATTGTTTAGAAAATTAGGAATTTGCATGTAATAGTTTAAAAATGAGCATGGATATAGTAGATGGCAACCGTGACCGGGTCCTCAGCCTCTCATCATCGGGATCCGAAGCGTTTGCGGCCGGATCTTCCTCTCATTACTTGCGGCGAGTGTAAGCAGAAAATTGTGAAGGAGTACCGAGTGAGAAAAGAGGGAATCAACAAGGGTCGTATATTCTACAAGTGTCCGGACCATGAGGTGGGTTATTATTTACCCGCATTTGATTAATATGGTTCATTCGTATCGGTTTTGCTTGATGATGTTGTTTAAATTTCTTATTCTCTGTTCTAATTGCAGTGGGAGGGCACCGGCGGATGTAAAGGTTGGTACTGGGAGGAAGAGTACGTTCAGCACGTACGAAATTCTGTTGCACAAGAGGTTGCCGCTGAAGGTGATGAGGCAGTGAGTCAGCGGCAGCAGCCCATCCATGCTGATGAAGCGAATGATCTGTCTATTTTAGTTGGGATCGGACGCGATCTAATTATGTTGCTTAAGTGCATTTTATTTTTAGTTTTTTTAGTGCTAGTTGCGATAGTCTTCGTTGTAGTCAAGCTTGTTTGAATTAATCAATCATGTGATGTCATGAGTGTTGTGCAATAACATGAGAAACTACTAAGTGCATGGTTGTAATATTAATGCAGATGTTGTCACGCAATTGGATGTATAATGTCGATCGCCGCTCCAAAGAGTTCATTGTTGGCGTGCACTATTTCTAAGGTGTGGCTGAGGCAAACAAACAGATGGTTTCATGTGTTGCCCATGCGCCGTCTGTAAGAATTTGAAGGAATATTCATGCCCAGGACTCTTCATACGCATTTGTTGAAGTCGGGTTTCGTAACAAACTATATTTGTTGGACGAAGCATGGAGAAAGGGGGGTTGTAATGGATGATGGTGAAAAAGGTGAAGAAGAATTGGCCCACGCTGATATTATTGCTCAGTACGGTGCCTTTGATGATGATGCAGTGGGGGAGATGGTGAAGAAGATGCGGCAGCGACAGAAGATGTGACAGCTGATGTTGATGCTCTTGGTGATGCCATTCGTGATGCACAAAGTGAATGTGAAAGTGACAAGGAGAAGGTCAAGTTTGAGCGCATGCTAGAGGATCATAGGAAATTGTTATATCCCACTGCAGAAGATGGCCAAAAAAGCTGGGTACTACGCTGGAACTGCTGCAATGGAAGGCAAAGAATGGTACATCCGATAAAGCATTTGGGCAGTTATTGAAGATAATGAAAAAGATGCTTCCGAAATCGAACGAATTGCCCACCACTACGTACGAAGCAAAACAGGTCGTCTGCCCTTTGGGATTAGAAATCCAGCAGATACACGCATGTCCTAATGACTGCATCCTGTACCGTGGGGAGGAATATGAGAATTTGGATGCATGCCCGGTATGTGAAGCATCACGGTATAAGATAAGGCGAGATGATCCTGGCGACGTAGAGGGTGAAGAACGTCCAAGCAGGAAGAAAATCCCTGCCAAGGTTATGTGGTATGCTCCTATAATACCACGCTTGAAACGTTTGTTCAGAAATAAGGACAATGCAAAGATGTTGCGGTGGCATAAAGAAGACCGTAAGGTAGACAATATGCTGAGGCACCCAGCTGATGGATCCCAGTGGAGAGCGATAGATAGAGAATTCCCAGAGTTTGCAGATGAGGCTAGAAACTTGAGGTTCGCTTTAAGTACGGATGGTTTTAATCCTTTTGCGGAGCAAAGCAGTAGTCATAGCACTTGGCCAGTTACTCTATGTATCTACAACCTTCCTCCGTGGTTATGCATGAAGCGGAAGTTCATTATAATGTCGTTGCTCATCCAAGGGCCGAAGCAACCTGGCAACGACATCGATGTCTACCTGAGGCCATTAGTTGAGGAACTTTTACTTCTATGGAGCAACCAGGCATACGCGTGTGGGATGAGTACAAACAGGAACACTTTGACCTGCGAGCCTTATTGTTCGTAACAATCAATGATTGGCCGGCTCTAAGTAATCTTTCAGGCCAGACAAACAAGGGATATAATGCATGCACACACTGTTTTGAAGACCTTGATAGTTTATTTTTGAAAAACTGTCGGAAGGTCGTGTATGTTGGGCATCGTCGGTTTCTTCCTGTGGGCCACCCAGTAAGAAAGAAAGGCAAACATTTTAAGGTAAGGCAGACCACCAACCAAGCCTCGTAACCGAACCGGAGATGATATACTTGAAATGGTGAAGGATACGAAAGTAGTATTTGGAAAGGACGGGGCAGCGAACCTGTTCCTAAAGACGCTTCGGGACACGCACCCATGTGGAAGAAGAAGTCCATATTCTGGGAGCTACCCTACTGGCATGTCCTAGAGGTCCGCCATGCGATCGACGTGATGCACCTGACAAAGAACCTTTGTGTGAACCTGCTTGGATTCATGGGTGTCTACGGAAAGCCTAAGGATTCACTTGAAGCACGACAGGACTTGCAGCGCATGAAAGAACGAGACAACTTGCATCCGGAGAAGACAGATGACGGACGCCTAGTACTTAAGCCCTGCTAGCTACACTCTTAGCAGAGAAGAAAGGAAAGCATGTTTGAATGCCTTAACAGCATCAAGGTCCCATCTGGATTCTCCTCCAATATAAAGAGAATAATTAATGTGCCAGAGAAGAAGTTCCAAAACTTGAAGTCCCATGACTGCCATGTGCTTATGACCCAATTGCTTCCTGTTGCTCTAAGAGGAATTCTACCTCCACATGTACGTCTAGCCACCGTGAAGCTATGTGCATTCCTCAATTCAATTTCACAAAAGGCAATCAATCCAGAGGAACTTTCTACTTTGCAGAATGATGTCGTTCAATGTCTCGTCAGCTTTGAGTTGGTGTTCCCTCCATCCTTCTTTGATATCATGACACACCTCCTAGTTCACCTGGTCAAGGAGATCATTATTCTCGGTCCTGTGTTCCTACACACCATGTTCCCATTCGAGAGGTTCATGAGTGTCCTGAAAAAATATGTTAATAACCGTTCTCGGCCTGAAGGAAGCATCGCCCAGGGCTACGGAACAGAGGAGGTCATAGAGTTTTGTGTGGACTTTATTCCAGACCTTGACCCGATTGGCGTTCCTGAATCGCGACACGAGGGCAGACTCAGTGGCAAGGGAACACTAGGGAAGAAAACATATATCGGTACAGGAGCGATTACTTCGATAAAGCACACTACACAGTTCTACAGAACTCCTCATTGGTAGATCCATATATCGAGGTACATAAGGATTTCCTTCGATCCAAGTGGCCCGGGAAGAGTGAATCTTGGATTACACGTCAGCACATGCAAACCTTCGGCGATTGGTTGCGAAAACAATGTCAGGGTGATGACAACATAGATGAGCAGCTTTATTTGTTGGCCAGACAACCATCGTGGCATATCAGCACGTACAAAGGGTACGAGATCAATGGAATACATTTTACACAGTAGCCCAAGACGCAAGGAGCACCAACCAAAACAGTGGTGTACGCGTGGATGCCACGGATCCAAATGGGAACAAACAAACATATTATGGCCGCATACATGACATATGGGAACTAGACTACGCACCTAATTTTAAAGTCCCTTTGTTCCGGTGTAAATGGGTCAAGATGACCGGTACCGGAGGTGGGGTAACAGTCGACAAGGAGTATGGGATGACATCAGTGGACCTCAACAATATTGGGTACAAAGACGAACCATTTGTCCTTGCCGCAGATGTGAGTCAAGTGTTCTATGTGAAAGACATGTCTACAAAACAAAAAGAGGGAAAAATGATAACAACTCGATCGTCAACGAGCCAAAGCGCCATATAGTTCTTTCAGGGAAAGAAACATTGTCGGAATTGAGGACAAGTCAGACATGTCAGGTGATTATGAAAGAGATGATCGAATTCCGCCATTCAAAGTGAACAAAGACCCAAGCATTTTGTTAAACAATGAGGAAACTCCATGGTTAAGGAATGATCATAACCAAGGGACATATGTCAAGAGGAGGTTCACAGTTGTGCCCGCTTAATAGTGGGTTGTAAATATATTATGTAATAATTAATAAAATTATGACTTCATTTATTTGATAATGGATTTATTCTATATAACAAAATTGGGCAATGATTGTTTAGGTTTTAACAAAAGATTAACGTCCAATGATATGAAAATAAATTTTGTATTGAAAGCCAACAATTTTAAATTTAAATTGAACATTACATTTTTGCATTAACCAAATATGAATGGTTATTTACATTTATATTCGTTATTATAAAAAAGAAAAGAATTTATGCTACAAAATTTTCTACTATACAATAAGGTTAAAGGATATACAACTGTTATTTTTAAGTAATTTTATGCCTACTGTTCAATTTACTATGCAATTAACAAGAATTACAACATATTTATATAGTGGAAACTTAATACAAAACCCAAAATACTGAAAACCCAAAACTGTGGCGGGAAAGAACCCTTTAGTCCCGGGCCGTCTTACGCACCGGGACTAAAGACCCTTTAGTCCCGGTGCGTAAGCCCGCCCGGGACTAAAGGTCCAATCCCTTACGCACCGGGACTAAAGACCCTTTAGTCCCGGTGCGTAATACGCCCCGGGACTAAAGGCCCGGGTATATAGGGCACAGGGCACAGTGCCCTCCAATCTTCTCGGCGCCAGATCGACGTTTGCCCCGCGTCGCCGCCCTCACCTCGCCGACGAGCTCTGACCGCGCCGCCGTCCTCCTCGCCTCCGGCCTCCCCTCGTCGTCGAGCTCCGCGCCGCCGTTCTCCTCGGCCTCACTGCCCTCCGCCGCCGTACAGCGTCGTCCTCGCGCCGCCGCCGGCCGTCCTCCGGCCGCTGCCGTACGGCCTGTGCGTGTGTGTGCGTGTGCAGTGTGCGTGGTGTGCGTGTGTTGCAGTGTCCAGCAGTGGTGTGGTGAGAGTGTAAAAAAAAGAAATGAAAGAAATATATATCTAGAAACTAATATAGAAAGTGATATATAAATAGATATATATAGAAACTAATATATATGTATTTAGAATAGAAAGTGATATATATAAAATAATATAATAGATATATATATTTATAGATTATTTTCTATTTAACTTTTTCATTTCTTCTTTTCTAGAAATAGATATATACAAATAATGAATATGAATAGATATATTTATAGAAAAAGGAAAATCATATATATTTTTTTTTAACCTAACAAATATGTGTTCGACCTGTAGTCCTGGTGACCGCTGCACCGACCTCGCCGCCGTCCACTGTCATCCGCACCGTCGTCATCCTCGCTGCTGTCCGCCGTCGTCGTTCTCGTCCACGGTGTGTAAATCACGTGACAAGGATATGTTTAAACATGTATTTATTACTCTTAGAAATATGTGTTCATAGAAAATCATGTGTCATGTCGGAACATGTATTTTACTCTTTACGAATATATGTTATTGTCATGTTATTTTTATGAATTGTCATGTTATTTTTTATGAATTGCCTAAAACTCGAAACCCTAACCCGAACCCTAACCCTAAACCCTCGAACCTAAACCACTAACCCTCAAACCCCGAAACAAAACCCTGAAACCCTAAAAACCCGAAAACCCCGAACCCCTAACTCTAAACCCTCAAACCCCTAAACCCCGAAACCCTAAAACCCTCAAACCCCTAAACCCCAAAAACCCCCCGAACCTCTAACCCCGAAACCCGAACCCTAAAACCCAAACCCTAACCCTACCTCTAACCCCACAACCCCTACCCCGAAACCCTAAACCCGCAACCCCTAAACCCGAACCTGAACCCACCCCTAACCCTAAAACCCGAAACCCCCCGAACCCCGAACCCCGAACCCTGAACCCTGAAACCCCTAACCCTGAAACCCTAAACCCCGCAAACCCCGAACCCCTAAACCCCGAAACCCTAAACCCCGAAACCCTAACCTCGAAAACCCGTACCCCTAAACCCCCAAAACCGGCGTAAAACCTGTGAAACCATACATGTATAAAGCTCCTTTAAGTGTTCGATCATATTGTATATATATTAATATTCACAGAAATGCCGACCCAAATGAGAAATGAGAATGTGATGGAGAGAGGAAATGATGAATATCATAGCCGGCGACGATGACGGGAGTCAATACTTATTGAATTACGAAGACATGACCATGCATGATGAAATCCCTGAACAACAAGTTGAGATGGAAGAAGGCAATACAGGCGAGGTATATATACAATGTGTCGTGTTAGGGTTACATTTACTTTATTACTTGATTAGGTTTATGTCAACTTGTATTAGGGTTTCATCTTCATGTCTTTACCTATATGTAGCCCTGGATCGACGTCTGCGACAGGGCAGAGCAGACCAAAACGAGGGCCGAAGAGGCCGTTGAAGGGCCGTCATGTAATCTCCGAATTCGATATGGCTACAGGCCAACCACTGACCCAATGCAAAAAATATGTCTTTCACTGTGGGTTCCTTGTGAGAGATCGGATTCCGATAAGTGCCCGTGAATGGAAAGAGAGGCGAAGGGCTCCCGAGATCAGTTATGTCTCCAATCTTGACAAGCAGCTAGTCTGGGATGACGTCCAAGCTCATTTCTCGTTTGACACGGATGATGAGGAGCTGCTGAGGTGAATTCGGGAGTGGACAATGAAGAAGATGGCCACACTTTTTCAGGACTGGAAGAAGAAATTGTACCACACTTTGTGCTGAAGAACGAGACGCCAGATTTCAACTCTAAGGCGTATGTCAAGATAAGGGCCGATTGGGATGAATTTGTACAGTACAAAAGATCACAAGAGCGAGCGAGGCCCGGGTCAGAGTAAACAAACTGAATGCAGCTCAGAAGAAATACCACCATCATTTAGGATCAGGTGGCTATAAGACTGCCTTCCAAAGTGGGAGAGACAGAACACGAGATGCTTGCCAGGGGGTAGTCCCAGAGACAATAAAAGAATTGGAGTGAACGTCAGAAATTGGTTCTACGCTCATGGGGAACCATAAACCCTAATGATGGGGAGCTTGATTGGGGCCCGCAAATTTCAAGAGCAGCACATAGGCTAGTTCAAGCACGAAATGCGGTGTTGGCTGGCGAGTTCAAGCCCAACAGAGAGAAGGATGAACTCACGTACGCGCTGGAGAATCCTGAGCACGGTGGGCGTACGAGAGGCTTTGGGGCCGTTTCGTGCTACATTTCTTCGAAGCGGATCGAGAAAGTTATAGAAGCCGCCAAAGAAAGAAGGACGAGGAGGCAGAGCGACTCTCAAGTTGGAGGAGGTGTATGTTATCAAACACAAGAGCGTGAGAAATCTCGTGAAGAATGGATGCAGGAGGAAATCAAAGGCAAGTGCAAGCGGCACTTAGTCAAATGACGAGTGGGCAAGGTACATCATCACAGCATCCTCAAGCGAACATTAGCCCCCCAGGTCAGATGAAAAGCAGCTGCGCCTCCACGGAAGTACCAAACCATTCAAGATGACTCCAAGCTACGCTTTCCCGTGGATGACGTTAAAGAAACTTTTACTCTTGTGAGCTGCACATTCCAGATGGAAATGCCACGAAAAAGGTGGTTGTCGGTGTTGTAAAACTCTATCGACCGCACAAGAACACCAAGAATCCATGGTCAACCAGTGCCCAGCCGGATACGCTAGCGTTTCGGGTGATAGGGTTGAGACAGGTTGTGGCAGCGTGGCACTGGAAATTGAAGGGGAGATGGGGAGAGAAGACTTTAGGTGAAGCAAGAAGAACATTTATTTGCTGGCGCAAGCGCTTCATTATTATCCTGGAGTGTCACCGCCGCAACCTCCTCCTACTGATCAAGATCCTCACCATAGGTAGTGTGCGCGTGAATGAGAAACAATTTTATTACACTAACTTCCTATATGTATATATTAGTTGGATGCTCACATCATTCGTTGTTTTGCGTAGCAGGAACTATAGTCCAGTTCGTCATTATTCCCCAGCGCATCAGAGTGCTGCGGGGCGGTGACGATGTGTTGGAGGACATGGCTTCAACCCATCTCCTGCACAAAGATCTCACCGCGGGCTCCAACACCGCCACAGCCCACCATCTCCTCCACCGCGGGCTCAACGCCACAACCTCCACCGGGGCTCCAACACCGCCACCGGGTCCACCATCTCCTCACCGCGGGCTCCAACACCGCTGCTCCACCGTGCGGCCCTAAGAAGCGGTCCGCCGCCACAGAACCAAAGGGCCCCACCTCCAAAGAAGAAGGATCTGCATCAGGAAAAAAAGCCCAAGAGAAATTAGCTTAGAAAAGACTGATGAGGAGTTAGAAATTCAGTGAAAAAAGATGTGCGGAATTTTTAGAGGAATGTGACGCCGCTTGCTAAAGCGAAGAGGAACCCGGAGAAGCCTTACCTCTTGTTAAACCCGCAGAGGAGTTAAGGAAAAGGGTGACCAACATGGTACAAGATGCGTGAAGCCCGAAAGGCTCCGCGGAAATCAGATTACGAACGCTCTCTTATGAAGTCCGCAAAGAACAACAACCAGCAAGAAGAAAGTGGGAAAGGGTGTTCCACAGCTCGGGGAAACATCAAGACCTTTGTCCCCGTTAGTTGTGCAAAATCAGTATGGTTCAAACATGGGCAGAGTACAGAGGAAATCTGGAGAGACCACTTTGTCTGAGATGGACTCAATGGACAATTTTTATTGACAGCGGTCTCCCGTACGATACCATTAAAATATGCTACTGGGCTGGAGTTTCCACGAGCGGAAGTAGTTGATGAATGGAGGAGAAATTTTGCACCGGGCAGGAGTCTAATGAACCCCAATCACTTACATGTACTTGGTACGCAGATGTTTGCAATCAACAAATGGTGCATGGAGGCTTCTAAAGACGGTGATGTCAATTGAATTTCTGTCGAATTCGGAACATCACTACTTCCGTGGCGATGACATAATCTGAGTCCAGATGGAGAATTACACCAGCTATGTCATATGGACGCACTGGACAAATCGCTCCTTAGCTGCTACTGTTTTGTAAGTGTTTCTTTTATAGTTTTCATTGAACTCTCTAGTATGTGTATATAGTAGTTATTCTTACACACATACTTGTGGATCGACTTGATATTTTGCAGGTATCAGATGACTCAGTCAGAGATAAACATGACAATTCTGTTGGGTTTGTTGATCCATATGTTGTTTTCAAGGCTCCCAAACCCTTCAGCGACTGGAGCGATGAGTCGTGTACGATCTCATGAGGTTCTTCGTGAACAAAAAGATAGAGAAAGAATTCTCTCCCATACAACTGTAAGTGCGTGTGAGACAATATAGTTAATAATAAGTATGTGCACATTTTATTTTACTTAACCCTAATAATATATATATGAATCATGTGTATGAACTACAGCTATCACTGGATATTGATGGTCATCGATCTCAAACAAGCAATGTGTTAATCTATGACTCGTTGAGCAAACCGCAAGCAGATTACCAAGATATGATAGACATCCTCCAAAGGTAATTTTTGATCCCTACCTTGCATGCTTATAGTATAGACTAAGCTTGTATATATGTATACTAATTAAATAATGATCCAACTATTAATGTTTCATTGGCCGGATTAGGGTTTGGGAAAAATTCATTGCTCGGGAACATATGAGTCAGTGTAAGGCCCACTTACAATAAAGCCACGACTACCAGTAAGTTTACACCTTCGTCAATGTACGTGTATCTTTATTATATCATGTCATATATCATATCTTTATTACGAGATGAATCTTTTCATTCTACAGTGGATTTTGAGACAAGAACAGGGCACCAACTTATGCGGATTCTATGTTTGCGAGTACATGATGATAGAATCAAATAGAATTCCTGAAGAAATCATCAAAGTACGTAACTGTTTCTTTTCATTTTTTATAGACTTAATATTGATAATATAGATATAACTAATATCTTCTTTAATTCCAATTGAAGACTGACTGGTTGAAGCAAAAAGTGATGCTAGAAGGCCAATTGAAAGCAATACAAGAGACAATAGCAGGATTTCTTCGGGAAAAGTCATAAATCCAAAGGCGAGTTCTACTATAATACCACGAGAAGTTGATTCCAAACAATGATGATCATTTGTATGCCCTGTAGATCTTTAGATGGAGTACAACTTGTAATAGGTTTACAGTACTAACTTTGGAGTACAACTTGTGTAGATATATATTTGGACAACTTCTATATGTATATTGCTTGTAATTTTATGTACATATATTTATATATATATATATAGTTCTATAGTTCAATTATATATGCATGCAATAAGCTTATTGTGTTATGTTGCTAATATATTAGCAGCAAAGAATATATATTGAAAAACCTATTAAATAAATAAACAAACTGAAAAACAGAACTGAAATGAAAATAAAAAGGAAAAAACCAGAGGACCCTTTAGTCCCGGCTGGTAATACCAGCCGGGACTAAAGGGTGCTGCTGCACCGCTGGCAGCACCCTTTAGTCCCGGCTGGTATTACCAACCGGGACTAAAGGGTGGGCTTTAGCCCGGTGGCCGGAGCGGAGCCGGAACTAAAGGGGGGGGCCTTTAGTCCCGGAAGCGTAGTCCCGGCTCGGCAACCGGGGCTAAAGGCCCTTGCCGACGGGGTTAAAGGCATGTTTCTGTAGTAGTGTAGTCCTACGACGACGACATGGCGGCGGCGCAGCAGGCGGGGAGGAGGACGACGACGACCAGAAGACGTGTGGCCGGAGCTGGTGGGTGCGCGGGCAGAGTATGCGGCTGAATGATCCGCAAAGGGACCGGCCGGCGTGGACGACTCCCGGTGCTGGTGGTGGGCACGCAGGGTGCCGCCGGGCTACAATGACAAGCGCGTCCGCTCTTCGTCCACCATGACTTCAACCTCAAAGTCGCCGTCACACCCGTCGTCGGTTAGGGTGTCCGTGTAATGCTGGAGTTAAAATTCACCGCCGGTCCCTAAACTTGGCCGGTGGTGTCATCCTGGTCCCTGAAGTTATAAAGTGATATTTCAAACTACCTCAGATGATGGAGAAAACAAAAAAAAAAAAATGAATTATTAAGTTGTAGATCTCAAAATGTTATACAACTTTGTGTAGTTGATAATTTTCATTTGAAACCATATATATTATCAAGGAAAACTATGTTCGAATCTGTCATATTCAAATTTGAACTTTTAAAATGACCTCGGATGAAAAACGACTGAAATCAAAGTTATAGATCTGAAAAGATTATACAACTTTGTTGATATCAGTTTTTTTTTCACACAATGCAACACACGGGCACACATCTAATCTATCTAGTAAGAGATGTGCAACGTGGGCCAAACGATGGCGGTCTAAACAGAGAAAACAACCCGTCTTTTCCTGACACACGGTGAACGTCATGGCTGGGCCGGCCGGGGGACAATGCAATTATATTGGTGGCTTCGTGTAAACCACGGGGAGGGCGATTAACGCGATGTTGGATGCTGGTCAATCCCATGCATGGACAAGCTAGAGGCACGCATATATAGCGAATGAAAAGCATGACCCACAAGCACAGTAGCACACAGCAGATCGAGCTGCTACTAGCTACACTACGACGACGACATGGCGGCGGCGCGCAGCAGCAGCAGCAGGCGGGGAGGAAGGACGACGACGACCAGAAGACGTCGTGGCCGGAGCTGGTGGGTGCGCGGGCAGAGTATGCGGCTGACATGATCCGCAAGGACCGGCCGGACGTGGACGACATCCCGGTGCTGGTGGTGGGCACGCAGGTGCCGCCGGGCTACGACGACAAGCGCGTCCGCCTCTTCGTCCACCGTGACTTCAACCTCAAAGTTGCCGTCACACCGTCGTCGGCTAGGGTGTCCGTAATGGCTGCTATTTGGCTAGCTCTATTATGACGTGGATAAGAAAAAAAATATAGAAGAGAGAGTAATCATTAGCGACGAACAAATAGTAGCTAGTCTATTTCACGTACCTCAAATATATTATTTCACGTAGCCTAAAAATATAAGAGATAAACATGTGAGTCTAATAAAATAAAAAATATTGTATAAAATAATCATTATAATTTAAAGTGATATATTTAGTTTGCACAATTCTGTTTCTTATTATAATTGAAAAACTATATCATAAGATCCATGTGGACGCAGTGAAAAATTTAGTGACATATGGATCACGTAATTTATTTATAGCTTCTTGCAAACTTTACCTTGAACACAAACCAAACATTCCTTGGGATAAACATTCTTGGGTCACCAACAAAAGCCGAAGAGAGAATTATTTCCTTGGTCTAAAAAAAAAATATCTCTTAGTTTCTTTGCCTTCTTTTTATCGAAGTTGGCCTCTCTCAAAGCCGAAAGGGGGCTGATTAAACGAGAAGACCCATCTGGTCAACGTCAACGATAAGGCCCATTAGGCCTATGGACCGATAGAAAGGGCCTCGGCCCACTTTATACCCGTAAGTAATGCAGTCATCAGTAAACGAACAGGCGCATTGCGCAAAAAGCTCGCAAACTCGCAGCGCAGAACCTTGGACGCGAAGGCGTCGACCCCGATGCCGGCGTCGTCATCGCCGGCGATGGCGTCGCAGCATGCGCTGCCGCGGCGGGGATCGACCTCGACGCTTTCCTCCCGTCCTCTCCGACCTCCTCCGCGTCCTCCGACGCCGACGCGGCCGACGCTGACCACCGCCGCGCCGTCGACGACCTGCTCCGCCTCCTCTCCTCCTCAGACTCGGACTCCGACTCCGAGGAGTCCAGCCGCATCCCCAGCACCAGAAGCGGGACGCTGTCCCGCGTCCGAGCCCCGGCGGCTCCCGCTGAGCCCTCGCCGTTGCCTTCCGCATCCGCTTCCCCGTCCCCGAGGAGATCCGCATCGGCCTCGCCGTCGGAGACCCTCTCCTCCCTCGTCGCGAGAACATTCTCGAGCAAGGGCGCTTCCTCGTCGTCGAAGCCCCTCCCCTCGCTCTTCCGGGCGTCCGCCCCAGCCCCAAGCCCGCGCCGCGCTTGCCGCTGCTGCTGCAGCGTCCCGCGCGGTCCTCACCCCACACGCCGCTGCATTAAGTCCCGCCGATCAGTCTCGGCGCCGGTGGAGAAAGTTCTGGAGGAAGAGGGGAGTGGCTCCGAAGACTCCAAGGAGCTCCCTTCCACTGGGAGCTTGGAAGCGGAGGAGGTAGAAGAGAAGGGTAATTCGGAAGCCGTGCTGAAGCGACCGATCAAACTGCAGGTGGGACTGGGAGTGTGAATTGGGAGAGGATAAACAGGTAGAAGCGGGAGGTGAAGAGAATGTTGAGGCTATAAAGCTGGTGGAGGCAAGTTCTCTGGACTCTGTAAACTCTGTAGTCGCGGAGGATTCCAGTGGGCATGAGCAAGGTGGTGATGTCAATTTGGCGGAGGAAACCGACCAAGTTGGGAATCAAATTGAGGAGAAAAAATGGGGATGTGGATCCATTTGAGGTTGTTTCGAGGAAGTTCTGATGATGAACATGAATTTGAAAGATCTGACAGTATCGTGGAAGAACAAGTGGAATCTGGGAGCTTAATTGACGAAGTGATCGAAGAGAAGGTAGAGCAGCTGGAGGCCAGCAGGAAGGCTGAGAAGAATGCTGAGAAGAAGCTGAAAGTATCAATGAAACCGTTGGAGTGGGCAGAGGAGCTTGAGAAGAGCAAGCCTCTTTTGGTCAACACTGGGGGAGGAAGGAGCAGCTGCGCAGCCCATGCAACTAGAGGGAATCGGAAAGGGCCCACCAGCTATCGGTACATGCAAATTGAGATGGACAACCAGTGACTCGGGCCATGTCCTCACCGTCGTTTAGGTCAGACCATGGCTCTCCCCAGGTGCTGGCTGTTCATAGGAGCTATATAGCGATGGGCACATCTAAAAGGTGCTGTCATAGTCATTCCAAGCAAATACTCCATTCATCAAGCTGATGATACAGATGCAAAGGTTAGTCATTAGTGCTGGGAGCGAATAAGGCATGTTTGGTTCACACTAATCAGTATTGTCATATATTTCGACTTAAAGATGGCGTATTATTATGCATTATTTTGGTGAAGTTCAAGATTGTTCTCTAAAAACATTTTGTTGCTGGATATCACTATATCATTTGGTGTCAACTTACTGGATGTCTTTACTTTTTTAATTTCTTGTCTTAATAAGGGAATAAACAGGAAGGAAATGAGAAGTATTTTTATATTTCTGTTTCTTGGAATAGCACTTGCACCTCTAAGAATTAAGTCAAGCTTACTCTGAATTTGGTTTGCTGCCAAAAATGTAGTGTCCGTTACTGCACCAGAATCTGATACAAAGACAACATTTAGGTAGAGTTTGCAGAAGTATTTCAGATTCTAAATTTGGAGTAGAATATGCAACAAGTTCTTGTGAGGAAGCGCTTAGGGAAATCCATGTTTGTTGTGCCATTTTAGTGGACACCATACACCAGGTGTCATTGGAACATCACATTTTTTTTTCTCTTTCTTTCTCGCTGATTGAAATGCTATTAGTTTTTCTTCAAATATAACACATTGATTTGAATTAATGGCTCCACATATAAATCTGAGAACCCCATAAGCAAAATCTTGTTGGACAAACTTGCAGAAACTAATACCTGTTCTAGTTTGGTGGCTTAAAAGTTCTGTAGATTTATGTGAATCACTTTGAGGTTATAACACTTTCAAAAATTTCAGATGCTGTTCTTTTGGAACCAAGGTGAGAAGACTCAATCACCAGTGACTGCCATGTGCTTTAACCAACAAGGGGATCTTCTGCTAGTAGGATATGGTGATGGCCATATGACAATTTGGGATGTACAGAAATCTGCAGCAGCAAAAGTTATATATGGTGAGCATACAGCACCAGTAGTGCATGCTTGTTTTATCCGCCAATCTAAAGCCATCACTGGGGATTCAAAGGGGGGGTTCTATTGCACACGTTTTCCATTATCCCCGTATTAATCGCTTGACTGTCAAGGGAACTCAGGTATGGAGAAACATCATGTTACTCTACTTTGCTCACTAGTTTCGTGTTGAACATGTAGTCTGACAAACCTTGCTACAATTGACAGCGCCTTTTTGATGGGAATACTGGAATTGTGCTCTCAGCTGTCCTCTTGTTATGGAAGATCTTTTGGTTTTAGTAACTCATCTGCCAGGGAAATCAGACAACTTCCTCCAGTGGTGGTCTTTGGCAGCATGATGGGTGGTGTTGTTGGAGTGTGGTTGGAGTAGATTCTGGATGGAAGTTTTTCAACGAAGGCTCTTCTCCAATGGAGGATGGTGTTGTAGTCATGTTTATTATGTCATCAACATGCTCTTGTGGTATGAACCAGTTATAATTTGGAAACATGTCCTGTGATTTTAGTAGCTGTATATGTGTCATGAATTCTTATAATGAGTGCAATACTCTATTGTTTCCTGTTAGGTTAGACTCCGTACCAATATTGACCATGTTGACCATATTGAGACCTTCTCTAGACCAGATGGAGCACGTGAGGGCTCCATCGCGTATGCTGCATGGAAATACACATCATCTTTGAATGAATCGTCATCAGTAGGTAAAGTAGGCCTTCTTTCATGAGCATTGGTGCTTTCTTTAATGTGTGTTTCAATTTTTGGGGGACTAACGTGATGATGCTATAGATGAAGAACGAGTGTCATGGCTAGCACTTTCATGGGACCGTCTAGTGCAAGTCGCAAAGTTTGTTAAATCTAAGATATTTAAACACAAGGAGTGGGAAACTTGATAGTGCAGCTGTTGGTGTTGCCTGGTTGGATGACCAGGTATGCAAAAGTTCTTTTCTGCTATTCATTTAATATCGTCTCTACTTGGCAACAAATTAAATTACTCTTTTCTCTTCAGATGTTAGTTGTCCTTAATTTGAGAGGGCAGCTATGTTTATTCTCTAAAGACGGCAGTGAGCTTCGCAGAACTACCTTTGTTCCTGATGGCCTTCTTTTTGATGACACAATATTGCACCATGCACATTTTTTTAACAGGTTTGGTAACCCAGAGAGGCATTTTAACAGTTCAGTAGCGGTAAGAGGTGCTACAGTGTATATTCTTGGGCCATCTTTTCTCACGGTTTCCCGACTTCTTCCATGGAAAGAGCGAATTGAAGCACTAAAGAGGGCTGGCGATTGGATGGGTGCACTAGACATGGCAATGAGGCTTTATGATGGTCAGACACAGGGTGTTGTTGATCTCCCAAGAACGGTTGATTTGATTAGAGAAGCCATAATGCCTTACCTAGTAGAGTTGCTGCTATCATATATAAGTTATGTTTTGAATATATCTCAATTGCACTGTCAAATCATACTGGAAAAGGGGGAGAATCAGAGGTTCTAATAGAGGCAGATCGATCCCTGCTTACACAAAGGGACGAGCAGTACGCTCGTGTAGGAGGGGTTGCAGTTGAGTATTGTGTCCACATTGGACGTAACGATATCCTTTTCGATACAGTCTTCTCTAAGTTTGTTGCTGCACAAAGTGGAGGTAGGCTTAATCTAACTCTCAGTAGCAGCAGTAACATTTCCTTTGGTTAAGTTCTGAACTTTATTATTCATACCTTGTGAAACACTAAACATGTAGTATGTCCTACAGATCATTCCATCATATGATCTTTGTTGAACTTTTCCCATGAAACACAAGAGCCATCAAAAGATCCCCCCCCCCCCCCCCCCCCGCGTGCGCGCAATGTGCAGGAGAGTTGTGTATTATTTCATTAATTAAGAAGAAAGAGTGCAAAATAAAATATTAAAGACAAGACAACACACACTCACCGTGCATGCATACTCTCTCACACTGGCTTAGGCTTAGAACATATATCTTGACTTATGTATTAAAATTTCATAGGATTATATGTATTTGTAGTCTCTATATTAGATACGCATTGCATATGTAAACATACTTGCAGGCTGTACTCATATCTGACTTGAAAAGTTTGAAAACAACATGATAACAGGTATGTTTCTGGAGGTGCTAGAGCCCTATATATTGAAGGATATGCTTGGTTCTCTGCCCCCTGAGGTGAGCAGCACCTGGATGTATACTAGTGCTAGAATAACAATCTGTAAATGAATATACACATAATACAATTGTACTTGTAGATCATGCAAGCACTAGTGGAGCATTATAGTGGCAAGGATGGTTGCAGCGAGTTGAACAATGCATCCTTCACATGGATATTTCTTCATTGGACTTTAATCAGGTATAGGAAATATTTGTAATTTGTTTATATGACATTCTTATGTATCGTCTTGGTCTGTTTGCCTATATTGATTAGAAAATAGCATTTTAATTTGCTATTGGATTTATTGTGGTTCCGTTTTGTAGCTGAGCTATAGTTCAAGCTTGCCAACACATTTTATTATGCTTCTGTTGTGTGCAGGTAGTCAGACTTTGCCGTGAACATGGGCTATACGGTGCACTAATTTATTTATTTAACCAAGGCCTGAATGATTTCTGTACACCTCTAGAGGAATCTATCAGTCGTTCAGAACACCAACAGTAAAGATGATACTTCTAGTGGTACGTAATATTCTGGCTAGCAGTTCTTTGAAACAATATGATACAATATTTTATATTCTGATTTAGTGAACATGAACACCATTCCTACATAAACATGATAGAATATTTTATATGTCCATTAGTTGTGGATTTGAATTGACCATGATCTTGTTAATTCTGAAATTCCTGATAAAAATGTATCTTCATGTAAACTTTTATTGAACAGTGTTTATAGCAAACACCGCTGTTGTTCCTTATCTGGCTATCATTTTTAGAGAATAGAACAAATTAATCTTGATTTTTTTCCTCATTCTTCTGGTGCACAGATGGATGTAATAGTAATACTATGTAAAAGTTTCTCAATCTTGTGAATATAAAGGGACGAGATGTGGTTATGCTTGTTTAATTTTTGTTAGGTGTCCCTGAAGCTACACATAGAGTGATAGACCTTAATATATTTTGCTAGTTTTAGTATGTTGCTAGAATCAGATAGAAATATACAGTAATATCTTAGAACCTGTTGTTTGTTCAAACAGATACAGGATGCTTGTTATCTGAAATATTGCTTTCAGGGCATGGCATTTCCTCCAGGTTAGTGCCTCCATTTGCGTCATATGATTTATCATTTACCAGTTCATTAGTATGTAGTTAGACCACAATCCCTGTTTTCCATATGGTATTGCTTTTTGGTTGGTCCAGAATCCTGTATATTTTGTTAGTAAAACTTTGTTGAAAGCTTGATTATCAAACTGGAGAGATTGAATCTGCCATAAGATTAGGGATGCAAGTTTAAAACATTTTGGGTCATTGGGTCAACCAAAAAATTGATCAAATGAACTAGAATGGCGTTTTGGTAGTTTGATGAAAGTGGAAAAATGAACTAGAATGACATTTGATCGTAATTAGTTAGCTGACCCAAAAAAACCATTGGGTACCACTTGCATCCCTGCATAAGATGCTTTGTCAGTCATCAGAATGTCTGCACCACTACCAGCAGATTCTTTTGGAGAACCAGAAATAGTAAATATATTATGTTGATTTATTCTCTTATATTGTAAATAGAACTCAGATAGATGTTCTGACATGACTTTCTTTTTAAGGGCATGGGATAATTCACCGATCCCGGCTTCATTCGGTGAGGGAAGAACTCCTGCAATTTCTGCTTGAAGAGTCTAAGCCACTTACTTCTGAAGTATTTAAGGGTTTCAATGCTTCTTGTGGAAAGTGCCTAAACATATGCTATCTGCTATGGATGGATACTGAAGCTACTTTGGAAGTCCTCAAATGTGCTTGTACAGGATAACTTTAAACCTAGAGATGAACTTCCGAGTACTGTCAATACATCTGTCTCAGATAATGAAGATGGTATTGACACTGGAAGCCCAGAGGGCCAAAACACTATGGTGCAAAGTGTAGTTGATGCCATCATTGACATTGTTGGTTTGGAAAATGATGTGATTCGGTCTGTTGTCATGGGTAAAACTGAATCAGAACTTTGGCCTTCAGAGAAGGATTTTGGCTATTTAATGGAGTTTGTGTCCTTTTTTGTTTCCCGCAAAAGGGCTAATGCATCTAAGAGAGTTGTTATGCACATTCTTACTTATCTCATTTCATCCTATGATGACACAAGAACAAGGACTCAGAAAGAAACAGAAGTTCTTCAACTCTTCAACGCTGTTCCCCGAAATGATTGGAATTCGGATTTTGTCTTGAACCTTTGTTCAGATGCTCATTTTTATCAGGTTTGCTACCACAGCTCTGTTAGATTCACTCCTATAAAATTTATGTTGCACTGCTAGTCGAATTGCCAGCTTATGAATGAAAACATTCTTGTCCTGTGCAGGCCTGTGGCTTGATATTTACGACCAGGAATCAGAATTTGGCTGCTTTAGATAGTTACATGAAGGACAAAGAGGAACCTTTCCATGCTTTATCTTCAGTGATAAAAAATTACTAGAATTGGTTGATGATGAAGCTTTGTCATTTCATACCACAGTAATATCTCGCTTTCCTGAGCTAGTCAAGCTAAGCAGGTGAAGTTGTCAACTGTTTATGACCAAATCATATTCTTTTCTTTCGTTCTTCCTCTCATGTTGTCTTTCAACTGAATGTGCTCATTCTCTCTCATGCCTGGACTCTCAGGGAGTGTGCATTTGTCTTGGCCATTGATCATTTCTGTGATAAGATACAGCAAATATTAGCAGAGCTTCGTTCTGACCGACACAGCCTCTTTCTTTTCTTGAAAACTGCTATTGAAGTACACTTGACTGGAAAACTTGACTTCAGTAAGCTTGAAGTAAGAAACAAACAAACTGCTGAACTCCAGTACTCTTCTACTGATGTTGAAGATTATCAGCAGAGGCTGTCAAATCTCTCCAAGTTGTGCCACAATCCTGTTGACATCGACGACGAGTTAGTTGAACTTTATCTGGAGGTAGTGATAGATTTTTGAGCTTTAGTACCTTTCAAATGGTATGGAGCATTTTATAATCACAAGAATTAGTGCTAGCCGCTATACTGTACATGAATTTTGTAAGAACAAGCTACAAATATATTGGCAGCTAGGACAGTGAATCTCCAGAAATAATTAGGCATCACATAGCAATTTTCCGTTGCGAATATAAAAAAATGTTGCGCCCTGTTAGCTGCAAGCTTTGAAGTAACTGTCACAAATTTTTCTTTCTGAAAATACATAATAGGAAAACAAAATTTATCTCTGCATATTTCTCATGATCTTTGTTAATCAAATACATCTTCCTTCACAGCTTTTAGTCAGTATGAGCGAAGGTCAGTTCTGAAGTTTCTGGAGACTTTTGACAGTTACAGATTGGAGTGGTGCTTGCATTTGCCTAGACTATGGAGTTACAGATGCTGCTGCATCTTGCAAGAGAGGGGTGGTGATGTTGGGAGTGCCCTAGACCTTATTCTTGCTGGACTTGATGAGAAAATTAGCTTCTTTATCTCTTCTGTGGAAAATACTTTCTCTGGTGCCACATCAAAAAGTATCTCTGAAATTAAGCAACCAGACATCGTTCTAGAAATGAGTGAGGTTTATTTCTCTCACATTTGAATTTTTGTCCAGTTTTATAACTTCTGCTGTGCAGGTATTAACATTTTCAAATTTTTTATTTAAGGCTCATCCAGTGCTTGATGCACTGCGTGCTTCCATTGGATTGTGCCAAAGGAATTCACAGCGCTTGGACCCAGAGGAATCTCAGTCCCTTTGGTTCCAACTGCTTGACTCGTAAGTTATGCTATAATACTTAAGTTAATTTGGGGAAGTTTTTCCCATGACAACAGACCGAATCACATCATTTTCCAAACCAAACAATGTAATATTTACATCATAACTGTTCTCAACTTTGCCGTGCTCATAGTTTGCTGAAGTCATATTTACATATTTATCTTTTGTACTGATGTATACCATTACTTCTTCCAACATTGTTGGGTTATTGATTCAGATTCTCAGAGCCATTAAAAAAATTGTATGGAATCAAGGATGTAAATCGAAAAGGGTGTCAGGTCAAATTGGAGTGAAGCACCAATGGAACATCTGAAGGAAAAAGGACTATCTCAAAAAATGAGGATTTCAACTAAACAGAAGTGCCTACATGTTCTGCGAAAAGTATTTTCACAATGTGTTGGAGAAATAAAGAGGCCATGGCTGGGTATATACCCCTACGGCAATCATGGCCAAAACTGTTATCGATAATGGAGTCAAGAGTTTGGTGATTTCAAAATTGTGATACACAGAATTTATCTATGTATCTTTATGAAAAAAGAATACTGGTATGGCTCATTTGTCTATTATTTGTAGGTAAAGGCCGTAATTACATAATACAACTCCATTTACTGCTTTGTGGAACACTGTAGAAGATTGTTGGTAAATTTTGAATCACATGACTGCTCGTTGCAATAGAGCAAAGGTTGAAAAGGTTGCTCTGTATGGTCCATGTATTCTTGTTACTTTGTTAGTAACTCAGACCAAGTATGAAACCAGTTCATTAATGCACCCTTGAATTTTATTATTTAATAATCCTATACTACCTCATAATGTCCTAACTAGATATATTCATCCATGATCTGATATATGTCCCTGCATTGACTCCTGGGAATTGACTGTTTCGTTTTGCTCATTTAAACTGTTGAGCTCTCTACCTAGTATGTACCAATTGACTTAGGCCAAATGAAAAACATCACTGCTTTAGTTTCTGGTAACTTTGTGATAGAAATAATTCTTAGCTTCTCTGCTCTGATACCTAATTCACCATCTGCAGGAAACAGCTAAGTCAGTAATTGAGGAGGATGACTCATTTATACCTTGAGCTTATTAAAGAGAGGAGTTGTCATGGGTTTGCTCCACAGACTTTTGTATGCTGCATATGCAACTGCTCACTTTCTAAAGAAGGTGCTATTTCAGCCGTACGGTTGTTCAGTTGTGGGCATGCAACACATCTTCAGTGTGAGTCTGAGCAGACCAGGTCATCTAATCGGGAATCCAAAGAGGGATGCCCTGTCTG
This sequence comes from Coix lacryma-jobi var. lacryma-jobi, assembly GCA_009763385.1. Lineage (NCBI taxonomy): Eukaryota > Viridiplantae > Streptophyta > Magnoliopsida > Poales > Poaceae > Coix > Coix lacryma-jobi. Next base: position 75,288 of record VDCT01000133.1, read on the forward strand.
TCTCTCAACGAGTGATATGCAATCTCGAAGCAAATCATCTATGTTGAGAATGGGCTAATGAAGTATTCTGGAGCTGAACATGAAGTGTCACATGGCATCCATCAGATTCATGAAGTTGATCATGTGAGAGATCTCGTGGGCTTCAACAGATGTCACGGGTATGACTATTATCAGATGTTCTTACCTTTTTTTAGGTTGTATCATAAATCTCACAACTAAAACTGGATGTGTGTTCTGACGAGTGGACAGTGAAACGGTACCTAGTTATAATCTTCTATTGTGTCTCTTCTAATCGATATGTGATGTTTGGATATCATTTCTTTTTGCAGTATGAAATACTGAATAATCTTCAGAAAGCGCAGAAGTCCTTTCATATAGAAACCGTACCTCCATTGAAACTTGCACCACCAGCTATATATCATGAGAAGATACAGAAGAGGACCACTTCAGTTGGTGAAACTAGCAAACATTCAGTTAGAAGTCAGAAACCCCAGAAAATATGGCAAATGAAGGAGCAAAAATCAAAACACACTGGGAGTCGTCATCCACAAAAGTCAAGTTTTATACGTGAGTTTATATTCCAGTCACTGACATCATAAGCATTAATGTCACTCTGATGATTCAATTATGGCTTTCTGTTTGCCTGCTTACTTTCTTTGATCCTCTGCAGGTTAATAGAAGAAAAAATTGCTGCTTCCTTAAGTATGGTATGTAGTTCAAGCTTTACGCCTTCAGTAATCTTCTTGCTTGTTTGTGTTTCTTGTTTAATATATGTGAGATCTATGGAGAATGTCTTTATGATCAATACTAAAAGAAGGATATTAAGACTCCAGCCTATATTTGACTGAATGCACGATGAGGCTGAACTTATCACCGCAGTAGCTCTCTTATGATCAACAGAAAAGCTGGCAGGACTAGAAGGAGGGCGCCTGTGTATTTGAAATTTTGAATGGAGCTAAGAGTTTTTACTGAAATTCACCTGCTATGATTGATCGTTGGATAGAGCGTCAAATTTAGCATCTAGTGCTATTTACATTCTCCCGTTGACAAACAGCTAGTTTCGATAGACTTTTCTCCATTGCTGGTTAATTGCATGCCTGGTATTGCTTGCTCATTTAATTGTAAATGTAAGGCTACCGACATTTCTTCTTGTAAAGTGCAGAAAACCAGATTCCAACTGATTGTTAATTTTGCTTCATGCCATCACCGCAATTGAATCTTAATGGACTACAAATTTTGTCAGCATGATCATCATGAGTACATAATTTTTTGTCTTGGGGATGCATCTTGTTGGCGAGATCCTCTCCCCTGCACCATGATCAGAGGTAGAGTAGCTACTTTGATCCAGTTTGTTATTTGCCTCGGGGACTTCATCTTGTTGCTTACAAGTTTTCTGTCTTATGCTTAATTCCAGGTTTCGTGGAATTTGGAGCAAGGATGCGGGCTAGCAAGGTGGGACAGTAAGCGCTCGCCAGAGTTAGAAAGAGCATGAGGCTGTAACCTGAAGTAGAGTAATTGTGAGAAGAGATTTTCTTGCACGTGATTAGTTTGTATACAGTACAGAGCATACACGTGGGTGACATGATCCTTGTACAGACACAACATTGACAGTAAAGTGGGATGCTTGAATCATTCATTGTAAAATACACAACATATAGGCTCAACACAGGAGCGCTGCTGGCATGTATCGCCCTAGAGTAACTATGGCTAATTGGTACAGCATGCCAATTATCCTTGCAGTTCATCGTGATTAGTTTCTGCACAGAGCTGCTTCTATATTGTCGGTTTTGATATCAATTCACACGATCGACGTTTTCTTTTCTTACATTACAGATGGAGAGATACGGAACAGAATATTCGTTGCATCTTGCAATACATACAATAAGATTTCAGATATCAAAACAGCTTGAAATTTGGGCTGACAGCTGCTACGAACCCCCAAAAAAAAAGTACTCAAACTTTTGGTTCGATTCCAAGATCAATCTAGGCGAACAAAGCATGGCTGTTAGGTTTTAACATGGTGTGTCTGATCCGCAAGCAACATGCTGATAGTCTCTGTCGCTAGCTCGAAGCCCTAGATCACAAGAAGAAGACCTGCGAGCAATCAACTACCCTACCAGTCTACCACTAGGGCTCGGGGAAGCCTCCGGTCTCGTCTGCTCAGAACTCAGAACACGTCGGGCCCGCGGAACGCCGCCTGGAAGCGGCAGCTGTCGGAGGCGAGCATCCGGGCGGCGAGCGCGTAGTTGGCCGCCTCCAGGTCCGCCACCTTCTTCCTCAGCTCCGACGCGTCGCGCTTGGCCTCCTCCTCGCGCGCCTTGGACCCGCCGCGTCGCGCTGCGCCGCCTCCTCGCGCCGGTGCAGCGCCGCCAACCCGTGCTGAGCACCCCGTTGTCGCGCTCCAGCGCCTCCGCGCGCCCCTGAGCGCGCCGTTCTCCTCCCGCAGCGCCGCCGCCTCGGCCGACGGCGTGCGCTTGGCGACGGCGGCCTCCATCAGCTTCAGGATCGCCGACGCGCGGGCCCTGGCGTCGGCCAGGTCGGCCGCCGCGGACATCTGGTCGACCAGGACGCCCGCGTACTCCTCCATGCCGCCGCCGCCGCTGTCGTCGGCACGCGCCGCCGCGCTGGCGACACGGGACGCCACCGCCTGCTGCTGCTGCTGCGCCGCGAAGGCCGCGGGCGCGGGCGTGAACCGGCCGCGCTTCGCGAGGTGGGGCGGCGCCGGCGCCGGCTCGTCGAGGAAGGCCGCGGGCGCAGCGCTTGCGCGACTCCAGAATGGCTGCCATCCCTTTTTCGACTGGCCTCTTTTTTTTGGACTGGAGATGAACGGGGGTTTAGCGCCATATTTATGGGCCGGGCGTGGGCGTGGCGGTTCCGGCTCCGTGTACGACTCCCATCCGGGAACAAAATTTGACGCGTGGAAACCGAACTGACCGACCGTATTGTTCCCAATCCCACCACCACCAGGCACCAGGTCGGTTCCCTGTTTCTCAAAAAAAAAAAAAAAAAAAAAAAAAAGGTCGGTCCCTGCCTGGGGGCCCTGCATTATGCAAACCGAGCGAGTCACCTGGCCTGCATTATCCTTGGTGGTTGCTTGGAAACGGCTGGATTCACCTTTGGAATCAGAAGAAGACCTGATAGGAGTCTATAAACCGGCCTTAATCCATGTAAAACAGTCGTACAATAATATTTTTCTTTTATAATAAATCAGTTATTTTAGTTTATTAGTCGACTTATAAGTCGTCTTGCCAGTCTCTCTCGTGTAGACTGGACAGAGACAGAGAAAGGCTATGGGCGCCCACGGAAACCAGTGATGTTCAAACTACTGTCGCCCTGCATGATCAAATTCTATATTCAATAAGATAACATATCTGCATAAGTTTCCAAAAAAAAACAAATCGAGCGCTAGCATATATGGGTTCAAACGGTCTGGCCATAGTAGCCACCATTCGTTCTCACCCTTACCAAGAACAGCTAAGCATAAGCTACACAGGGGAAAAAAATGCTTGTTCTTCTCATCTGCATAGTCATCTGACCTGGGGCCTGTTCGCTTTAACTTACAGCTGATAATAAGTTCAAACGAGCAGAGTCCTGGTCTGGTCTGATATACAAGATTACATGAAACAAATTTATATATATAGTATGGAATTCCTTCGTACATATTTGCCCTATTCCCTCTTCCTCGTTATCCGACAGCCGGCAGCTAGCATATATGTACACCAAAATGCTCTTCATCTGCTCTCCTTCAGTCACAATGGCATTAGGGCCAATTAACCAGCCACAGAATGACAGAAACACCCTCTTTCCTCCACTGCGTCAGCGAATCAGGGGCGAGTCCAATTAGCACGTGGGCCAAGCGGAGGACACTGGGAAAGAAAGACCAGAGATGCTACAATGTCTCCTCTGCCCAACGAATTTCCGCGCGACGCCAAAGATGAGAGCCTTCGTCAGGAGCCCTTGATCGAGATCGAGAGTACAGGCCAGAGCAACTGCCCCGCCGAGTACGAGGAACCTCGCCACATGGTTCCTCACAGGCTTCTCTTCTGCTTCCACGATTTCTGACCATCGCTGTTGGACTCCAATGACCGAACAAAATTGTCGCCAACCTTAGTATTGATTCGGGCCATCAGGGCACTCGGTGACGCTGGCTCCCCGGCAGACCTGGCTTCCTGATAGGCCCGGAGTCCAGGCTCGATTTTCTTTACACATCCCCACATTCCTTGCCGAATACCAATCTTTGCAATCTCATATGGGATACCCATGTCCTCATGGTGGAACAAGAGAACCTCACAGGCTGTCAACCCTCCATTCCCTCTCTTGGATTCCACTGTTCCAACATCAGTTCAAAAGAAAGTTCCAAGTTAGAGAAGTGCCACAGAAAGAAAAGGGAATTTTTGGTTATTCAACTTTATTATTTCCTAATCTCAAGCAAAGCAAGCAAGGAAAATGATACCTGCACGTATGCACCAGCTTGAATAATACAGATCAACTCTTCGAGGTTTGTTACGCCGGGGAGGGAATGGATGAGCATGGTATACCCTGCATCACATTACTAATACATCAATGGCTGGGCATGAGTGTATCATATGAGTATCCTAATAGTGATATGATCAATTGAAGTGGGAACTAGCCTCAAAACTACTATTGCTAACAGGATCATTGACAATTTCTTTTACTTTGCATTGATGTAGAAAACATATAGGATTAAAGAAAAATCCTACAAACCACTGTAAATGGAAGAAGAATAAATGCTCAAAACAATGTCAATATATTACTAAATAACTAAAGCTTCCACTGCATTTTGGACCTAAACAATTTTCTCTCTTAGGCATACAGCCATTATATATAGGCTCAAACAAGAACCCTGAGGGAAAACAATCACCAGTGTTGACAGATAGAATAAAAATAATAGTGATTCATTCATGCTATATCAACTAACTGAAAGTTGATGCAGAAAAATAGCAAAATTATTTAGCAGAAAAATAGCAAAATTATTTATATCGACTGATGAAGAGTGATGGGTTAGGAAGAAGTAAAATTAAGGCAGCAGAGAAGTATACAGGCAGTAATAGTGAGATACCATTTATTAAGTGAAGGCATAAGAACAGATAAACACAACAAGAGAAAATTTTGGTGAAATAGAAGATTGAATAGACATGGAATAACAGGGGAAAAACTATTATGAAAATATGAACACAGAAGCATCAAAAGGGAGAAATACTGCTTAACAGTGTATGTGATTCTCTAAGAGTGAAAAAAAAGAAAGAGAAACCTAAGAAAGCTCTTGCTGTTTCAGGAATGAATCGGACCAAACTAAAAACACGTGTAGAAATATGAAATGCAGTCAGGGTATTAATATGAAGGTACGCTCTTGTGGTTTCTTTGTTTATTTAATTTTTGCCAACGCTCATGGCTTCTTTGTTGAGATAACGGAGTGTGGAAGAAGACATCACACAAGAAAATATAACCAGAACTGGCATATTTCTAAGTTCAATATTGATATACTGTTATTCCCAGCTTCTCCTTGCTGAACCAGGCAGTTGCTATTCAATGGAGGTTCCCTCTTCCCTCCATAGTTTGTTTTCAAAGGAATATGATGATGAAAAGAAAGAATGGAGACTTCACTGTCAACACTCAACAATAACATCAAAACTTCAATGATGTTAAAAGCTTGTCTAAGTGTACGTGAACAGGTGGCTCAGGTCAGTATCATTAGATACACACAGCCATCATGAAATCTCAGGATTGAGAAACAACCACTGAGTTAGTTGAGGGGCAACAACATAAATTTTGCCAACATTACAGATTCACAGTCCATATGAAGCATAAGCTACAACCACTGAACTTCTGAGGCGTACATCTGTGCTATTCCTAACTGAGTTAGTTGAGGGGGGCAACAACATAAATTGTCATCATTACTGTCCATATGTGGTGCATGCTATAACCAACAGGCTATGTAAGAAAATTCAACCAAGAAAGTATATATTTTGGATGAGGGATCAAACATAAGTCCCATTATCTCCTGGAATCAATCCCCAAAAAAGGAAGTGCTACAAAAGAACAACATGCACTAGTTTTTCAAGTCTATTACTCTATTTTACCTTTGTGACACAGTAATAGGCGCCCCCCAGTTTCCAATCCGACGAGCAATTATGTACTCTCTGTCACTGCAGAAGAAGGGGAACTGCAACAACAAGGGCAAGAGATCAAAGCATAAGCTGATAAACATGAAATCAGTCAATCAGAGAGACCTTAAAGCAAATCCCAAGACCCGCTTACCTCCGGACCCAATGTACTTTCATCGTCCCAGTGGTCTGGCACTCCTCCAGCGTCTTGTGATAAATAAGCATACATCCCACTTGTTGGACATTCGGAACTCGTCGTCCCCGAAGAAGTCCCTCACTTCCTCCGGAGTAGCGTTCTCAAAGATACTGCTACTCTGATATTGTGGAGGCCCGGTCTAAATTCATCCAAACAAAATTCAACCATTACATGAACATGAAACTGAGTAAACAAATAAACACGCCACACTTCACATGTGCAAACGACAGGCTCATGAAATCTGCTCACCTGAGCATCCCTCCTCCACGCCTGGTATGTCATGGTGGGCAGCGACTTCTCCATCATCTTGATCCAGGCCGGGCACCGTCCTTGCCCTCCACCAACCTCCAGAGGTTCACCAGGTCATCCTTTCCCACCGCCAGCTCCTCGTTCGCCATTTCTGACGACCTGCCAAGCACCACCATTCCGTGATTCCGTCAAAGGTGGCTCCTTTGACACGCCAAATCACCACCGAATAACTAAGCCTTTGACCACAACCCCGCACCAAGAACCATCCATCGCATTTCTCCGGACAACTTGCCAGCACACACATGGTCACATACCCTTGACACAGCGACCCTCGTCCTCCTCCCTCTGCTGAACGGCGGCGCCGGCGTAACCGAGCGGGGCGCGGAGACGGGCGGGGAGCTGGGCCTTCCAGAAGTCGAGCGTGGCGAAGGGCGGCTGCGCAGCAGCGGCCCTTCCGTCGGCGGTGGCGACTACGAGGCCGGCTGCCCAGCGCGGGCGCCAGGCCCAGCCGAGCAGGAGGCCGAGGAGGGCCGCCGCCAGAGGGGCCCCGCGAGGAGCGCCATCTCCCAGGCCGCCCCCCACGCGTGGGCTGCTCCAGCACCCTCGCCACCGCCGACAGCACGTACCCCATCGGAGCCGACGGCCGGGCAGCGACGGGCGTGGGGGGACGGACGCGGCGGTGCGCGTGTGGGTAGGGTTGGGCGTGGGGGAGGACAAGGGGGGAGGAGGGACTGTGGGAGGAAGGAATGAGGGGCCTTTGCGGCCTTTGGCGAGGATTAAAGACTCGATTTTTTTTGGTTTATTTGGGGAAGGGGAAGGTGTGGTGCACGAGCATGGGATAGAGGTCACTGAGGTGTGGACATGGTGCATGGATTATCTCACTCTTGACCCCCCATATTTTTTCTATCTGTTTTCCAAAAACAATTTTGTGCTCCGGAGAGTCTTGGGACTTGAGAGTATAAATAGTCTCTCCCTATAGTTTACTTGGACTTTGAAGAGTCCTAGGGATGCTAGCAATATGGTAAACAAAAACTAAGAAGTTTGGTGGGCATTTGTTTAAGTCATCCACAATGGTTGTCAAATAGCTAGCTAGGAGAAATTCTATTGGCTCTCAATAGCACTTTACAAATAGCTAGCGAGATGACGTATAAAAATAATAAAAAAAGTAGCACTCTTATGGGCTATCGATGAGAGAGATCAAATAGCTAGCGACTTCCCAATAGTTAGATATTTGATCTCTCCTCAATAGCCAATAAAAGTGCTACTTTTGTAAGTTGTCTCATCAAAATAGATTTATTTTATGTCTCATCTAGCTAGCTATTTATAAGTTGTCATTGAGAACCAATAACATTCTTCCTAGAGATCAAATAGCTAGCGATTTGAACACCATTGTGGACGCCCTAGTTGCTAATTTTTAGGTGCCTCGAAACTTGAATTATTTTTTAGGCGATGGATGCCAACCGTCAGATAGGAAACGAGTTGTTCAGATTAGTGTACTATTCATCTTCTTTCTTCAACAGCTTCTACTCCTGCACTGCAGACCTCATTTCTTATCGCACTCGCGGCGACCTCCCTCTCTTCCCCTCCCACTCTTGTCGTCGCTTTCTTCCGCAACTCTGGCGAGACAGCCGCGACGCCCCTGCCCCGACCTAGCCTGAACGCCTCCACCGCTATCACTCGAAGCCACCCGAAGCCGCTCGCCCCCATCCTCACCGCTTGGGCGATCTTCCTCCTCCCGGACCCCATTCTATGCTTGTCGGATTTAGAGAAAAGAAAGAGGGGGAGGTGGAGAGAGGGTGTTGGACTTACCCGATGCCAGTGAGGTTGTCGTCTCCAACTTCGGTTAGGTCCCACTGAAACACTACCCGCAGGACGCAGGCGTCACGAGCACGGGGCATTGTCGAAGGGGACATAGAGAGAGCTGCGTAGGCGTTGGTGTGGAGTCATGGGCGTCGCAGGTTGCCTGAGCGTAGGTAGCGTGTTTGTTTATTGGTTAGTACTTACGAGTTTAACAATTTTAGTAAGGACTTTGCTACCGCTTCAACTGCACATGTGGAGCCACTTCGCCTGCACACGCTCTCTCTCCCCTTATTCTATTCTTCTTCCCATCTGCCTCTTTCGAACCTCCCACGTCGCACTTCCATCTCTGGTGTGGCCACCGCCACCGCCTCATCACCCCGCTGACACTAGATCTAGCGATGTCACCCAAGCCCTCGCCCTCGCCCCCGCACGACCCCCACCTACCCCCACCCACCCGACGATAGGGTTTCACAAGAGCTCTGCTGCTAAGCTCCGGCAAGACCCTATTACCAGAGGCGATCACCTTTTCCTCCCACATCTCCCCCCACCCTCCATGTGACCATGGCTCCTCTGAAGTTTGACCATGGCACCCTGCCTCTCCTGGCCCAGTTGTCGCTGCCGTCGCCAGCTCTCCTAAGCCGCTCGCCGGCCATTCTATAGCCCACCAAAGTTGGTTTCTTCTCCCTCTCCAACGACCTCCTCCTCACCAGAACCCTAGGCGACGACTTCTTCCTCTCCGGGGAGGGAACGAGTGCGGACGACGATGCATTCATGGACAGTGGGCACGGGCACAACGAATCAGGTGGCCTCCTTCTTCCCTGCGCGCATCCGACAGCCAACACGAGTGTGTGTGCCGAGCAACGAGAGCACGCGCTCGTAAAGAAGCATTTTCCTTTTTTGTAAAGGTGGGGTTGCTTTTAGTGTTCTAACTCAGGTACTAATGTACTATAGACTATATAGTGTGCTATTGTTGTGTGCTTACTGCATCATCTCAGTAGCCGTCGTTGGTTGTGAAGTCGCTTTCTAAGAGTTTTTTCATATTCCCATGTTGGTTTTTAAAGGTGCAAAAGGCAAAGAGCTAAAGGAATATGCTATGGCTCTGGCCTCCCGGCTTGCCAAAACTACATAAAAGGGCCATGCGTGGGGATTAACAAAACAAAGACATATTACAAGATCATTAGTATCATTTGATTAGGTGTGAAAAAGAATATTTTTCACATACTAATATTTGCTCCAAATTCAATAATCAATCCCCGACTTCGGAGTAATAAAATAACGCAAGAAAACTTACTCATGCGTGTCTCCAAATAAATCAACCTCTAGAGATCCGTTTGGTCTTTATGTCATGCATGGCTCACAGCCCTTCTTGTGCGCCTACGTCATTTTGACACGGCTAATTGACCAATAATTAGTTCCTAGTGTACCTACTCCCCCTGCTTCTCTCCCGGATTGTTTTTTTTATTGTCTCAACCTTCGAGTACAAGTTGTAGTCTCTGAACTCACACTCTAACTCATACCTCACACACACCTACTAGACCTATAACCTGTAACTACGAAGCGGTTGCACGTGGTTGAGAGTTCATGAGATATAACAGAACCAAAAAATATAACGTGAGAAAGGAAACAAAAACACTCTTTTATTTTTTTTTTTTTGATGAAAGGGATATTTTTTTTTCTCTCCTGGCCGTGCGATGCGCGCCTATGGACCGGGCTCCGCAGTGCAGCGCGACGTGGGTGGGTGGCTGCCTGCCTGCCCCACGCACAACTGCGTCCCAAAGCGATAAGGGGGGATCCAGGGGATGGGCTGCCGGTGGCGCGCGTCGATTCCGGTGGGGGCCCAAATCTCCCTCCGTCCAACGCCGTGCCGCCACGTCGCCGCCGGCTCTCGGTGCCCCCTTGCCCTGGTGGGTTCGGTTCGGCTGGCCAACGGGCGGGGCCGGCCCCCCGTCCACCTCGCCACCACAAAATCGGGTCGCCGTCGTGAGTGGCAGGCAGAGGCAGGCGGCAGCCAGCCGTACTACGTGGCTTGCTTGCGTCTCCTCGGTGGGGCTGCTGCAGCTAGAGCTAGCTGTCGTTCGGTGTCTTTTACTTCGTTTCGTTGTTGTTCGATAAACTTATCTAAATATGTACTAATTAGGCTTAAAAAAATTTGTCTTAACATGTACTCCCTCTATACCCATATTAGCTGACGTTTAGGACAGCGACACGGTCTTCGAAGCACAACTTTGACCTCTTATTTTTATAAAAATATTTATAGAAAAGTGATATATGTATACTTTTATGAAAGTATTTTCAAGACAAATCTATTTATATAATTTTATATTTGTAAACTTAGAAACTTAATAGTTATTGATGATTTATATTCCCAATGTTTGACTTTAATCTTTTCTAAAACGACAACTAATATGAGTATGAGGGAGTACATACAAAAATAAAAATAATTATTTTTTTACTTACATTTAATGCTCCATGCATACAGCTAAAAAATTGATGTGACAGAGAATCTCGAAAAATTTAGGGGAAGTTGGAGAAACTAACACAAGGCGTACAGTATAGTGCAGCACTTTATTTCTGTGTGTTTTTCCTTGTGCCTACTGTAATTTTTTACTGTTGGTAAATGGTGAGCTGGCGACGCACACGTAACGGGGGCGGGCAGAGATATCGGGCTAGCTCGAAGCGGCGGCGGCGACGGTTGGCGGTTGCCGCCATAACAGCGGCGAGCTCGTCGTCGTCGTCATCGTCACGCGTGCACTGCATCTGCATCATCTGTTGGAAATAAAGACAATTTAGCAATCCATAAATTAATCCCGACAATTAGAAAAAGACTAACAACATGTATCACAGTATATGATTTACTCTAGCAAGCGATCTACTTCTAGTACCAGAAAAGATGCGGCAAGGACAAACATAAAGAAGAGAGACATCCTTCCGGCGGGGTTGTCGGCGCGAAGACAGGAGAAGAAGAAGAGACGGCGATGGAGATCGACGAACACTGGGCGCAGAGGGAGGAGGGAAGATGAGCGAAGCAGTCGCGACGACGCTTCCCTAAAACCTGATTCGCCTCCTACCCCCGTGCAGGGACGCAGAGGAGACGAAGGCTTCGGAGCCTGCTCTCCCGGAACCGATGGCACGTCGGCGACGGGATGGGGAAGACGGCGGCAGCGCAGCACTGAGGAGAGGAAGAGATGAATCTCACGGTACTGAGAGGCGACATCTCGCCTCATATTTATACACACGCGTCGCGGCCAATCAGGCAAGCAATTAGCCGCGCTTAATCACAGCATTATGGTAATTACCTTCCTTTAGTACACTTACCATAATACGAGAATAATTGCTTACCAATAGGTCAGCGCAATTTTCTCCATGCATGCAAAAAAAAAAATCTGGAGTGGCAAAAGGAAGCGTGCGCCCGCAAAGGTCGGAGCGGGAATTCGACGGACCATTCACGCGCATGTCGTGCGTGCGCGCCCTTCGCCACGCCACGCCACGCCCGGCCCGGTGAGCGCGCGCGGTTTTCCTTTTCTTCTCTCTAATAGCTCTAACAAGATGGAGGTAGCTCAACTATTAAGTTGGCCTTACTCTTCTTGAGTTAGCAATGTGGGACTAAAGTCCCCCACCATTGCACATATACATGCATGTGTGAGTGGGCCTTTGGGATTTATATGGAATGTGTTGGCCCATGGGCCAAAACATCTAACATCATCATCTGCTCCTGCAAAAGATGCACTTGCATCATCCTGTGCAAGATGTATGTGCGTGCCCGTATTTTATTCTGCTCGTCGCCGGTGCACCGCTGACCGACCGACCCTAGAGATGTCGACGACATTCAGGTCAGGTCAGCAACGCGCGCGTCACTATAATAACGTAATACATCTAGTGACGCAACTTTAGTGCAAGAGTATGTAAGCTAAATCAATATACCATTAGACAAAGCATAACTAGAACGTACTATACTACAAACTTTACTTGCTTGTATGCAGTCAAGCGTATGAGTGGCGTGGGTAAATAATACACGGACCAAACTAGCCATGCACATGTGAACTCCCTATGAAAATTCACCCAGGGCAAGGGATGGCTCTGTCAGTATATTAGGTCTTGTTTAGTTCCAGGCCATAAAGTTTTTGGATGACACTTGGGATGTTACATAGAGTGTTGTATAAGCCGTTCAGATACTAACAATTTCTTTTATAAAATCCGTCCGTAAATCACGAGACGATAAATTTTAAGCCTAATTAATCTGTCATTAGCATATGTATGTACTACAACACTTTAGTGTCAAATCATGAGACTAATTAGACTTAAAATATTCATCCATACATGTGTCCAAGATCCAATATGATAAGGCGTAAAGTTTTTTATAAGAACTAAACAAAAGCCTTAATATGATAATGTCGTTAGTCCTCAAATAAGTCTAAAAAAAATATGAGCATCCAAACTTGGATGTGTAGATTCCAAAAAAACACGACCAGCTAAATAGACATAGTTGCGGTATATTTTGGTTTCGCGGAGTCCATTTTAATAGCTTTGAGCCTTAGACCTTGTTTAGTTGTCATCGCCAAAAAAATTTCACCTATCACATCGAATGTTTAAATATATACATAGAATACTAAACATAGACTAAAAATAACTAATTACATATATTACGTGTAATTTATGAGACGGTTTTTTAAGCATAATAATTTATGTTTTGACAATGTTATGCACAATAAACATATGTTAACACTACCGGAAAAACTCACTTTGCGAGCGCCGCACTCTTTGCCGAGAGTTTTTTTCGGGCTCTCGGCAAAGAGCTATTTGCCGAGGGCCGAATAAAAAACTCTCGGCAAAAGAAAAAAACTCTCGGCAAATAAATTCTTTGCCGAGAGCCAAAAAAAACAATCGGCAAAGAAATCTTTGCGAGAGTTTTTTTTGCTCTCGCAAAGAATTTCTTTGCCGAGAGTTTTTTATTGGCTCTCGGCAAAGAATTTCTTTGCCGAGAGTTTTATTGGCTCTCGGCAAAGAGCTCTTTGCGAGAGTTTTTTTTTGACACTCGGCAAAGCTAATTTCAAATCACATTTTGAAGCAGTAAATTAATTTAAATAAAAAAACTTTCAACTAAAAAGTTGTTTAACTTATCAAGATGAACAATTTTATTTTGGTCATTTCTTCATTTGATAAATTTAAAATAAATTTGTTCATAAATCTTACATGTCTCTCTGGTAGTTTACGAAACTACAAGAGTGATATATAATGTTGTGAATAATATTAGAACCATAATTTTGGATGTATAAATGGGTAAAACAACCAAATAAACTTTGTAGATCTTGACAAATTATGAAAGTTTGGAGTTGATAACTTTTAATTTGAAGTCATCTAGTTATGCAAAACTACGTTCGAATTTGAAAAATTTAAAATTCAAATTTTTAAAAATACCTCAGATGGAGAAATGGGCCAAAATAAAAGTTGTAGATCTCGAAAAGTTATGAAACTTGGTGTTGACAACTTTTGATTTGAAAATCATCTTGTCAATGAAAACTGCGTTTAAATTGCCAAATTTGAAATTCAAATTTTATAAACAACCTCGGATGGGAAAAACTACCAAAATAAAAATTGTAGTCTTGAAAGTTAGAAAACTTTGTAGTTGATAACTTTTTATTTGAATTCGTTTAGGGTCGAATAAGCAAGTTACACTCATTTTAGTATAATATATGGGTAACCGAAACGGAGATGGAACGTATATGTGTGTGTAGTGTAGTGGTTAGAGGAGGCTTCGCGCAAACGAGAGGTCGTGAGTTCGAATCCTGCTGACTGCAATGAGAGAAATTGTGTGAAAAATACTAGGACTTGCGATCTCAAGGGAGACAGTGGGCGCTGCCCTGTGGGCCCTTCCTCTGATTTAATAAAAAAAATTCCTTATTTTTTGGATTTTTTTATTTTTTTCTTTGCCGAGAGCCACCTCAGCACTCGACAAAGACTTTGCCGAGCCCGCCCGATAAAAGGCTCTCGGCAAAGAGCCCTTTGCCGATCCATTTTTTGCCGTGTGGCCTTTGCCGAGAGCTGCACTCGGCAAAGCCTTTGTCGAGTGCAAAAAGAGCTTTGCCGAGTGCCTAAGGCACTCGGCAAAGAGACTATGTCCGGTTGTGTAATGATAGATTGATTAGTATTATAAATTTGTCTCACGGTTTCTGGGCGGAATATATAATTTGTTTTATTAGTTTATTTTTAATAGACTAAATGAGTGTCGGGAAGATCCGATGTGACTCCCCAACTAAATAAGACTTAGCTAATAATTGATCATGAAAACTCATACATATATAGATCGACGATATGAACTACACAAAGATCACTCTTTGTCTATCTAAAATAGTAGATACAGCCAAAGTGACACATTTGTGACGTTCCAACGGATTTATCTTTATAGAAAGTAGGTACTCGAATGTTATCTCAGCTCCATATATAGTGCCTATGGTGCTTGAGATCCTGTAGGCTAGGCTACAGCCTACACAGGTGCTTTGCTCCACCGCTCGAGATGGATTCGCATGCTACAAACGCACTACATGAGTGTAGTGGCTCTACTTCCGCTCCCCTCTCTATTTTTTTTGTGTTTTTATTTAGTCCTTTCTCTCCCATGAATGGTATATTATTTATATAATACCCTCACTATTTTAAATTATAAATCGATTTAATTTTTGTGATATATTTTATTTTGTTATATATCTAGACATATGCTATATCTGAATATATAACAATATAAATGTAAAAAAAAAATCAAGCGAAGAAAGACCAATATTTTCTCCCCTTTGAAAATTATGAAACATCACTATTACATACATACAACAAGTGAAATATAGAAAGGATACACAAGACATCAAGGTTGTCCAGGATTTAATAAATGCTACTTTTCGATGGGTAGACACGACTTTGCCTGTCGACGATGAGACATCTTTGATAAACTTTATAAATCTTGAGATCCGTTGTGTTTTCATATATGAAAATTATAGCGTATATAAGTGGACTGTCTGCATCTATATTGTGTTTTTAAAGAAAAAAAAAAGTGAAAGAGAAACCTAGGTAAGATCGTAAGCATTAAAAAAAAAAATCGATGAAGGTAAGTAGACTCTATTGACTTATAGGGCTAGAGAATCGGCCCCTTAACTAAATCTTACTAGATTTTAACAAAATGAGCTGCCTATCATATAAAAGGTTTGCATTTGTAAGGCCGGGGGCTCTAAAAAGCAAAAAAAAAAACATCGTCTTTAATTACACAAAGCTGGCCCTCAGTAATTTTGACAAGTTTGCAACTAATCATTCCTTTGCAATAAAAAACAAATTTATTATCATTATATTGATAACAAGTTGGTGAGACGATGTCTCTGGTCAAGGGACAGCTGCAAAGCTTCGCTGGCTGGCCGGCGCTACTAGCTCTCTCTGTCCTCCTTAAACTTAATAAAACTCCTCATCAGTGCGGCCGTGTGTTAAACGTTGCATTGACATGAAACTGACGGCCACTAAGCAAACAAGCAAGCTTTTGGACCACCACCGTCTCCACTAATGCATTTGCATAGCATGCTTGCTGTTTTTTATTTTCACCGAAGAAAGCATGTGAGATGCATCTCCATTTCATCATCGTACGCGTAGCAGCTAGCTAGCTCTAATATATATATAGTCAACCAAACTAAAGTAGCGACCATGTGTTCAAAAACAATAAACCATGTGCTTCTCTTCACAGTTCACACAGGTACTGTCGTAACAACGTTATACTAACGTACTAGAATATATAATTGTTAGCTTATTTCTAAACAAACATGAATATATGTAAACAAACACGCACACACAATCATCTCTTTTTGAACATTTTTAAGATACCAAGCAAGACACTCGCTGTCGATGGATGTATTTTTTTCTTAAAAAATAACCAATTACCTAAAAATATGAGCACTACTAACCCAACTTATCAGTTTGCTCTTCTCCTTGTTTAAAGTTCTTTTTACGGTAAATAAATAATCGTCAGTGCTCCAATTCAAGTTTAACTAAGCATGTAGTAGCATATATGATCGTTTTTATATACCCTTCTTTTTGTCAGACGTCATTGACCATGCATCTCTTCTAACCGTATCTTCATCGGGAATGAACCAGCGACAATATAATAACAGTACACAAATTTATATCTTCCCCTAAAGGCCTGAATACACTTTTTTTTTGTTGTTCTTTGCATTTCCCTGTTCAGGGGGGAAACATCATGATTTGGTGGGAGACAAGTTCGCTTTAAAAAAGAAAATTCAATCACACACACAGATGGTATACATATAATATAATAATATACTGTAACGTACACGTACGACCCTTTCAATCCTAACCACTCTCATATGATTAACTACACAGATGCATACATATAGAAGGAAGCTAAGGTGTCGTCTTCTGCTTCCCAGAGAACTCGATCAACAACAAGAAGAAACCAAAAAAATAAAAGGCTACTCCTGCATATATATGTATCTTATTAAATGCATGGGATATATACGCCGGTCGATCTTATCCACTGGCGACCCATTGTCTCAATAATAATTAGTATATGTACTCCTAGAGCGCGAATTATTCAAATTGCCAGCACTATTTATATTAGCAATCCATAATCGATGCAACTTACGAGGATAATATAGTCGACAACAACTTTACAACAATTTTCATCATCACCATCAATTGCAGTCGTTCGTTCGACTGTGGTGATATTTATTCTGACATGAAGCGTTGGGCCAAATACGAATGTAATGAAGCACGGCCCACTCAACAACACACGGGCGCCCATCTTCTCTCCGGCCCGGCCAGCCCACGAAGCCCCCCACCTCATCATCCCTCTCCCCTCCAACTGTCGGGATAAGCCGCGCCGCGGCCGCGCCGGCGCCGCAGAAAAAGAAACGCCGACGTACACCATCGCCTCCATGGCGTCCCTCTCCACCGCGCTCTTCGCACGTGCGGGCTCCTATTCTCCGCGCGTCACCCGTGTTCCGCGTTACCGCCTCTGCCTCGGGCTCGGGGAGCAAGAAGAAGGGCAAGAAGCCCAAGAGCGGCAGCAAGGGCACAAGGACACCAAGGCGCTGGAGCCTCCGGCGCCCGTGGTCCGCCGCGTGCCGGCGGGAAGCGCGTCCTTCTTCCAGCAGCAGCAGGCAGGAGGCGGCGTCCAAGGACGTGGGCGCCGGTGGGAAGGGGCCCACGGAGGAGGAGCTGCGGCAGCGGCAGGCCAACGAGAACGCTTTCCTTCTCGCCTGGCCGGGCCTCGGCATCATCATCCTTGTGGAGGGCATCGCGCTCGCCGCCTCCGGTAATATCTGCAGTCGCAATTTGGTCTCCAACTTATGATGCTGCTCTCACTTTGCTTGTGGGTGATGAGTGATGGATGTTGGTGTGAATTCAGTTTAGATGTCACTATGGTTCCCCAAAGAGGAACTTTAGTGTTTTTTCCCGAACCAAGGGGATAACGGAAATAACAGCATTCCAAGAGTATTTCAGGCAGAAAGAAGAAAGAGATAGCCAAGAAACCAACTCAGCAGCTAACTCTATCTACCCATCAGGTTTCACCGAGACTCGGTTTCACCGCTTCAGATGAAATGCAAAAGTAACCTGTAACCACATCACAGTATCAAGGGGCTGAAGCCGCCAAAGGACTAACAGAGGGACTTTAGTGTTGAACCGTGTGAGTACATAAGCTACATCAATAGAGGATGGTGTGCTTTTTTTGGTCCATATGATGAATTGAAGAAAATTGTCATGATTGTGGCATTGTGGTAGCTTTTCAGCCCACATGGCAAAAGATTTCAGCTCACCTTAAAATTTCCTATGGTAAATCAGATGCATTCAAACACTGGAAACGACCCTAAGTTTTTAACTGATATGCTTCTAACTAAAATCACATTATAGTACTCAAGACATGAGAAATCTTCAAATGGAAGATGTTGCAGCAATCATCACAACTTTGTAATTGCCAGGTGTGATTCCTGGATATCAGAACCATGTATATTGAGGTAATCGGTGATGTGAAACTGAATTCACGTGCACCATGATGCACAAAACTACCAAAGAAAATATTTACCTTTGATCATCTAGAGAGAAGAGAGAGAGAATGTCGAGCACCAGAAGCTATAATACCTATTGCAAGGACATTTAGTTATGTAGGCACCTAACTACTAGTTGAGTTGTGAGTTTGACTCATCCTGTAAATTATATGCCAAAGTTTTTGGTACTGCAGAACTGTTGAGCCAGGTAGTCATGTTTCCGAACTTGTATGTCATGCAGGTTTCTGCCAGAGGAATATGACAGCTCTTGTCAAGTTCTTTATCCATCGTTCACTCCAACAGTTATTTTCTGTTTTGGCTGGTACGGTTGGATATGGTGTCCTCAAATACTTTGAAAGTGAGAAAAGCAAAAGCTAGATGACAGCACAAAGGTGAGACTAAATATAATCATCTTGTGAATCTCTGGGCTTTACTTCTAATTTTGTTCACAACATTAGTCTATAATTTATAATATGCTATGCTTCCACAGAAAGTCAAGAGTGGATAATTCCACGATAGAGCTGCTAGTGGATAAGTGGATCTCATATTCTAGATATCACAGTAGAACTAAGATTATTTAAGTTGCTCTAATCAGTTTTGTTCTTAGCTTGTTTTAATGTATAAAGATGCTATTGTGGTATCTACAAATATAAAACTCTGCACTGTTGCTTGCAAACTAGGTACAAGAAGAGGCAAATGAGTAACACCGTATAGTAAAGTCCTTTATAATTAGGTTCTGGATGGTACACCTTGAAGAGCTTTTTATCAGGAAAAAAGGGAGTCTATCATTACTACGCCTTTTTTGCATGCATGCTTGTTTTTTCTGAAAGTTTCAGACCAACGGTAGATAATATTATATTAGCGTATCATTAGTTTTACCATGGTCTTGACTTCCATGGTAAAATTTATGCACACTAGTAGTTTCTAGATGTCCGAAAATCATGTTACATGCGAAGTTTTTCATGTTTTTCCATAGGTCGCAGCCTATGTCTCTGCCATTCATTCCCTGTCTTTAACAGTGTTGCTAAATTTTATCTTCTTTGATGGCAGCATGTTGGAGAAAAGATGAGGGTAGGGTAGCAAAGATGCTTGTTATGTATGAATGAAGTAACTTAAAGCAGGAGATAGGTACCAGAGAAGAGGCTGTGTTTTAATTTTTCCATTGTATCATGCATCCCAAATTCATAACTATTCTTTTGTGTTTGTAAAATAACAATCAATGGTACTTTCCTGAATCTGTATTAAGTTGAGTTGTATAGCAAGGTTTGACGATTAATTGGCTTGTTGAGACCATTTTTTTTGACTATATTGCCTGGTGATTGCTGTTAGAGTTTATCCTGAATTGGTTGATCCATTGATAACTATGTAGGAGCATTTTTTTGATTATGCTCTCTTGATATGTAATATGTATGGGTTCTTTGCACAATATAGCTAAATAGCTAAGGCATATATGACTGTTTTTTTGGGACTTGAAAAGAATGGTCTGAGCACCAAATCAATGTGAAAGTTAGCCTAAAAAAATATTTCGGATGTGGAGCATGTCGTTCTAGTAGGCAAGCATGATCACCATTTTTTAC
Organism: Coix lacryma-jobi var. lacryma-jobi; assembly: GCA_009763385.1. Classification (NCBI taxonomy): domain Eukaryota; kingdom Viridiplantae; phylum Streptophyta; class Magnoliopsida; order Poales; family Poaceae; genus Coix; species Coix lacryma-jobi. The sequence continues at coordinate 95,263 of VDCT01000133.1, forward strand.
TGTCCCTTTTGATACCCATGTAAACTTAATTAATATTAGTGTTGTATCTCATGTTGAATTTTTGAATGACTACCTTCATGATAAAAATTTGACAACATACAAGACATGCACGTATAGCCACAATTTTGAATATAACACACTAGCCACAATTCGCCCAACCCTTGCAAACAAAAGAGGAAATAAAAAACAAAAATATCAATAGCATCAAACACCATGGCATGACCTTAATATTTTATACATATGAAACACACTTTTTGTACTAGGCACATGTTTTTATACTTTACAAATATTGATTACAAAACACAAAAGGAGCATATATACCTGTAAATAAAAACATCATGAACAAATGTAACCACTAATTAATTACCCAACATTGCAAATAGATTTTGTTCATACATGCTTATAAGATTTTGGTTTTGGTAGCATACATCAAACGATGTCTCTGGATTAAATTATAATTTGCTCCTTACGTGAGTGGAAAGACATGTAGAGAGAATCTCCACTAATTCTCCAATAATCTATTCCCAATACTGCATCTCTTGAAGTCCCCAAATTATTTTTTATAAATATTATGGGAGTTGCTACAGCAGTACCCTAATGGTAGAATTAGGTGTATGACCCTGGAAAAAATTATTCGTAGGTATATGGCTCTTTTTCTTTTCAAATTTGGTTCTATGACCTCAAAACAAAATTTATTTAGCTCTATGGTCTTCTGTTAGTTTGGGACAGCTAACGGTGTTAAGTCGGAGATAAAAAGACTATTTTACCCCTAGCAAAAAAATAAAAATAATTTTCTCTATGTATAGAAAAAAATCGGTACATAGTTTGGCTCAATTATTGTAATTGAGCCAAACTATGTACCAAATTTGTGTATATGCAGGGAGAAAAATGTTTTATTTTTTTCACTAGGGGTAAAATAGTCTTTTTATCCTTGACTTAACATCGTTAGCTGCCCAAAACGGACGGAAGGCCATAGAGCTAAATAAATTTTGTTTGAGGCCATAGAACCAAATTTGAAAGAAAATGGGCCATATATACCGAAGAGCAGATTTTTTCCAGGGCCATTCACCTAATTCTCCCTACCCTAATATATTCTCTCAATACCCATATAAAAGGCGGGGGTCTCACATGTGTAGGAGAAAAGATGGCTAAAAAGTAGTAGTTACAGTGGTCCTCATGCTATTAGGGGAGATACAACTCCTCACTTTGTTTGAGCTGAGATGAGAGAAATACTAAGTACCAAAAAAAGAAAGAAAGGTTGGAAAACTGTTGGAGCAAGAAAAAAACATAGTTATCTTCAGTATAACAATTTTATGGGAATAGAGGGAGATGTTGAGGTATTGCTAGAGATGCTCTAATTGGTAGCATAACCAAGATCCTGACCGAAAATGTATAAGTAGCCAAATAAAAATCAACTGAATGGTGTCATGACATGTCATTAGTGACATGTACGTTGATGATATATATATGTACATTTATTACAAACATATCCACAATGAATCATTGGAATCCAAATAAAAAATAGACAATATAGACTAGCTACAATCAATTTGCTTAGATGTCAAAGACCTATTAAGATAATATTATAGAACACCCATGAACTCACCATCGTCCTATCTAGTGTCATGTTTCCTATGAAAAGTAAAGATTATGCGAAAACCAAATCAACATGAAGTTACCCTAACAACTAAGTTATTTTAGATTGTTTTCATTTGAAGCCGACTGCTCTAGTTACCAAGTATCATCACCATTTTTCTGTTTCGTTTAATACCTATTTGCAACTTAATAAATATTAATGTCCTATATCATGTCAAATTTCTGAATCACTCTAGCTTCGTGTTAAAAATTTAAACATATAAGGCACACATATATATATATGTACCCACTATCAAATGGACGCATGTCATAACCATATTGTCACAGACATGTTGATATATATATACATTTACAAACATATCCATGAATGAACCTTTAGAATCCAAAGCAAGAAAAAACTAATAGATAATCAATTTTCTTGGATGTTACTGGTCTAAGATATATTTATATTTATGAAACATTCAGAACTCACCACCTTCTTCTAGCATCGGTGCCATACTGCCATGTTGTAGTGTAATTGTTTGAGCACCAAACTAACATCAAAGTTACCCTAAAAATAAATTTATTGCATATGTTATTTCAGTTGAAAGTATGTTGTTCTAGTTGCCAAGCACCATCACCATTTTTTGTCCCCCATTTTATACCACAATATGGACTTCATTAAATACCCCGTCCCTCATGTGAAATTTCGAATCACTCTAGCTTCATGATAAAAAATTTGAACATTTAAGACATATGAATGTATAGGCACAATATAATACACTATCCATAATTGGCAAACCCTTAAAACAAAAAAGAAAAAGAAAAAGAAAAAACAACAATAGCATCAAACATCATAGTCATCACTAATTTCCGCACACACACATTTGTACTGGGCGCATGTTTATACATTACAAGTATTGGTTTACAACACAAAAAAGAATGTATACATATATAGAAACCATCATAAATGAATGTAAGCCCTAATTAATTACCCAACATTACAAAGCCATGTTTTCCATGCATGCTTACAAGATTTTTGTAGCATACATCACGCGATGTGCCTCTGAATAAATTTGCGCCTTGCATGAGTGGATGGATACATTAGTAACTTCTACAATATCCAAACCCCTAGTTGAATGTGTATAAGTAGCCAGATAAAGTTAGTTGAATGATGTCACAACCGTCAACGGTGCACAGCTAGTGACATTATTACACACACACATTTACAAACATATCCATGAATGAATCTTTAGAATCCAAAGCAAGAACAAATTTATAGACTATTAGTCAATTTGCTTAGATGGCCACTGACCCATGCACATTTATATTCACACAACATCCACACACCATCATCTAACGTTGGCGTCATGCTAACTATGAAAGTAACCACGATAAAAAAACTATGAAAGTAATTGTTAGCACCAGAATCAACATGATGAAAGTTACCTAAATAAAAATTTTATTTCAGATGTTGTTTAGTTAAGCTATTGTTCTAGCTAGTTTCAAAGCACAATCAATATTTTCTCTCCGGTCCCATTGTATACCACATTTGCAACTTAACTAATATTAACAAGTATCAAGGTCATTTATATTTCTGATGAATCACTCTAGCTCCCATGATAAAAATTTTGAACATACAAGACATGCATGTATAGCTACAATTTTGAGTATAACACACTACCCTTATAAACAAAAAAAAAGAAATAAAGACAACAATAGCATCAAACTTCATATCATATATAGCGGTCACACCTATGCTAACATGCAATTTGTATTAGGCACATGTTCATATACTACAAGTATTGACAACAAACATAAAAGGAACATATACATATAGAATACACACAAGAACAAATGCAAGCCTAAAATATAATTACCCAACATTGCAAAGAAAATTTTGTTTATGCATATGCTTATAAGATTTGGTAGCATATAATAGGTGATGTTCCTAAATTAAATTTGCTCTTTACATGAGTGGATGAGAATATATTAATTGCTAAGGGCCTTTTTGGATGTACCCAACTAAAATTTAGCAATTAAAAGTTTCTCAGCTAAAATTTAGCTAGCTAGCTAAAATGTAGCAGGGTGTTTGGATGCTCTAACTAATAGACTCAGCTAAATTTTAGTTGAGTTTAAATAACTAAATCTAGCTAAACTTTAGCTGAGTTGTTTGGATACCTAGCAGATAAATTTAACTAGCTAAAGTTTAGCTGATGTATCCAAACGGACCCAAAATAGTATCACATCTAAAATCGCAACCAAAAGCATACTCCCCCTCGTCCCTAAAAAAAGTCATTCTCTCGCTTCCAAAAGTCAACAAATATCAACTGTGACCAATATATAAAATAAAGTATTAATATCTATGTTACATAATTAGTATCATTGGATAGATCTTTGAATGTACTTTTATAATAAAATTATTTGGAGATAAAAATATTGCACATATTTGTATAAATTCAGTCAAAGTTGAGCAAGTTTGACCAGCACGCATCCCATAGCGACTCTTTTTCTTGGGACAGAGGGAGTATATAATAAGTAGCCATGATCATTCGGATTGCATGTCAAAACCATGCTGTCAGCGACATGTTGATCAGTTGATATATATACATTTACAAACATGTCCATGAACGAATCTTTAGAGTTGAAAACAAGAATAAAATAATAGACTAATTCAATTTGCTTGGATGTCACCGACCTGGTGAATGAAATATGTATTTACAAACATCCATGAATAATTCTTAATTCACCGCCGTGGCCAGTCGTCGGCGCCGGTGGCATGCTGACCACCGTGTCTTTTGCGTTCCTCGATCTCCCTTAGCTTGACCACCTTCCTATGGCGGTTCGAGTGCCTGTCGCTCTGGAAGCTGGGGCTCGTCGACGGCCGGTACTCGGCAGCAGCTTGTTCAGGGTGTACCGCAAGCCACAGGCGTTGCACAGTGTGCCCGCCCGTCCGGCCCTGCACGCCACTGCGGCGTCTCCGTGCTGTCGCAGTGGCTGCACGCCCTCTGAACTCGCCGCCTGCTCGTCGGCGGCGCCCGCGACGACACCCAGGTGGCTCTCCTGCCGGACTCCACTGCTGCTGCTAGGGTTCGCTGCGCGAGGTGTAGGGATGATGCTTGGCATGTCCAGCGACCACGGTCGCCGGCCGCGCATGACGGACATGTCACGTTTCCTCCTCGGCACGACGAGCCGCCGCGAGACGGCCGTCTGCGGCGGCGGCGGCGGCGGCTTGGCGGCCAAACTGGACGTCCGCCTATGGCATGCCGCCGCCGCCGTCCACGAGCTGTTGTCCGACGACGACGACAGCGGGGAGCGCACCGGCATCCGTGGCCGTGGCGCCGCCTGCGGAGGAAACGCCCTGCTGCTGCTGGCACCAGCCGCGCTCGGCGGTGGGCAGCAATAATTCCGTGCCCGGCGGCAGCGAGGCGGCTAGGGCAAGGTCCTCGAACAGCTCCTCGTCGTTGATGAATTCTATGACGACGGTGTCGTCCAGCGAATCGTCGGGGCAGCAGAGCCCGCTGTGGAGGAGGCACGGGCCGCCGCCGCCGTCGCCGTCGAGGCCGCACGAGCCGTCGCAGTCCGCGACGCCGGCATCATCGAGTCTGCCGAGACCAGAGAGACACGCGAGTTCAAGCATGCTACGCGAAGCCGCCGCCGCTAGTCTCCTCATGTCTAGGGTTTAATTTTTTTTTTTGGCATGGATATCGACCGGGGTGTACGTGTGTGAAACGGTACAATACTTCTCGGAAGAGATAACGTCATGTACGTATGTATATAGCGACTGCGCCGCGTGAACTTAAAGTTTCTTTTCTTTTCTTTTTCCTTGTTTAGATTTAGATTAGAGACCGGAGGAAGAGATATTTACGGTTAGGATTGTGTGTACATATATACACGGTAGACAGGATATATCTTTAGGATAGTTGGATTGGCATGGACGTATATTTTACACGGATTATTGGATTGGCCATGAAGAAAGATAGAGTAAAATGCATGGACGTGCCCAAACTTATCTTGGCATGCTATCTAAGCTAGTAAGTATACAAAACTCAAAATTTATTTTACTAGGAAATATGACCGTGCGTTGCTACGGAAGAAAAAAAAATACTGTTTTATGTTCGATGCTGGAGCACGGGTGGCGACCGTTGTTCGTTGCTCGCCCATGGCTTGGCGACCATTGTCCAATGCTTGCCACAGGTGTTGCAACGTTGGTCTTCATATCATCCAAGAGCTTTAGAAACGATATCGTCATCGTGTTTACACCTAGACCTGTATTTGTAGTTGACAGTTAAAATATGGTCGTGGAGGTTGTTTAGTCAGAATCAAAACTCAAATCAAAGAGAGGAAATATTCATGGTTTGGAGAGTATATTTGATTTTATCATATAGTATAGGGCATAATCGAGTCTTAATTAAATTAAGATGAGAGTCACCAACAAACACGACACATGGAAAAAGAAAAAAAAATAGATGAGTCACGGGATCACCTCCTAAATAGAAAAAGAATAAAAAAAGTTGAAAAAAGACCAATGTTAAGAAACTCTCTATGGTTTAATATTAGATTGTCTACTTTTTTGCTTTTCTTATCCTTTTCTCCTTTTCTATATGGATTAGGATTCCTATTTAGCTTACTCGTGATTAAAATTTGGATTATAATTAGGCTTCCTGTGCTGCACATATATGTCATCATATAAATCTTCTATTTAGATTAGGATTCCTATTCAGCTTATTCACGGTCGAAAAAATTGGTCATATCTTGTAACGAGAGTATTTTTTAAATATTATCGTATTTATTAGCTCAAACTTTAAAAAATATCATCAGAAAACGTATCATAAAAATGCAATATAATATACTACAAACATCAAATTATTATGGCGTATGTTATAGAAAAAAATATACATTGTAAAACTGTATATATGCCATTTTATTTTTCTTTTTTATTTTCTATCTTTTCTCCTTTATTTGTCTTTGCTAGTTTCTCTCTGCACCATAACCTAAAGGCACAACACCACGGAAGCCAACCGCACCACACCTCCGCCATTGTGTGCGACTGCGCTCACGCAAGCATCACGTAATTGTATTTTGACTCCCGTTGCAACGACCATTCATTTTTGCTATTGAAATCTATTTTAGCCAGACTTACATATGGAAAATAAAAAGGAACTTATTGTGGCCTTGAAGTTAGAACATGCCCATGAGCATAGTTTCGTTACCTGCTCAAGACCTCAGGCTGGCCCATTTAATCACCCACACTCGGCAGCCTCAATGGCTAGAGAATAGAAACCGTTTATCTTGATGAACGGTCAGAATTTTACCTAAGCTCATATAAAAATTGATGTAAACCCTAACACCATCGGTTATCACTCTCTCTCTTTCTCCCTTGCTCAGCCGCTCAGCCGCGCCTTCAACGCTTGTGCGGTCACCAGCGCTACAAGATCCACCACACGTGTTATCTCTTGACTTGACTTTCACCAAATCTCTTCCTAGTCCTGACGGCGGCATGGCTCGGTGGCGGCGCACTTCGTGCCCTTGCTTCGGTGGCCCCAGCCTCAACGAGCTTCCTCGACACATCGACGGCGCAACCAGTGGCAACGCACCTCGCCGGCCCTGTTCCCCTAGTCCCTTACATTGGCGGCCAGGCAACCATGTTTTGACGCTTCGACTCCAACAGATCGAGCACCGACAGCGACGATCTGCTCTAGCAGCGACCTAGCGATAACAATGCTTCGGTATGCCCGATCTGTGGGGGCTTCTGATTCCGCCCGAGATCATCTGATCCCGATCCGCGCCAAGGTCGACGATGAGGTGGTGGGATCCGGGATGTCGCTATTATGTGCCCTATGAGCTTCTTATAGAAGAAGCTATAATATCCTCAATATTCTCTGATTTGATATCTATGAATTATGGGAAGACGTGATTTCTGATTGGAAAAGTGTGAACCCCTTTCTTGATTTGATTTACAATTCTTTCTCGATTCTATTTGTATTTCTTTACAGATTTCTCCTTCCTTTCCTTCTTTGCACTCTGATTTGGTCCTGATATGTGTGTTTCGACATGACGTGTGCTAAGAAAACTCTTACTGCTTCTTTCTTTGTTGAGGTTACCATTATCTTACCGTATGTGGACGTATATAAGAGCACGAGAGGCCGGACGAAAATTGTCGGACGAAAAAAGAGGCAGAAATTTTGCCTCTTTATTATTAGGTATAGATATATGTTCTCAACTTGTCATAGTGTATATCATCTGAAAGGATCAAGATGCCCAAGAGGGGGGTGAATTGGGCTTTTCTAAAACTTCTTGCAAGAATTAAAACCTATCAAGCCCAATTAACCCCCTAGTGCCTAGAAGTGTGTATGACAAGAATTAACCGCACAAAAGACAATCGCTAAACCATTTCTACTCTAGCATGGCAATTCAATTTGAATGAACAACAAGTAAATGCGGAATTGAATTGCTCAAAGGTAAATGCGTAGTAAAGAGAGTAGAGATGACACGACGATCTTTTTGCGAGGTATCGAGGTGTCGGCACACCCCCTAGTCCTCGTTGGAGCACCCGCGCAAGGGTATCGCTCCCCCTTGATCCGCGCAAGATCAAGTGCTCACTACGAGCTGATTCTTCGCCACTCCCAGCCCGGTGAATCGCTCGCTACCGGTCACAAGCTTGCTTGGGTCATCCACGATCGCCACCAAGCCGTCTAGGTGATGCCGATCACAAAGAGTAACAAGCTAGAACTCTCACTTGACCAACACAAGGCCAAAGAGATGGATGGATGCACACTTGCTACTCAATTCTCACTAGGAGGTGTCTAATTCTCACAATTAGCAAATCACTCAACCTCACTAGGGCTCTTGCACTCACTCACACTCACAATGTGTTTTCAGCTGATGAAAGTGGCAAGAACACTCAAATGGATGGAGGGAAGGAAGTATATATACTCCCCCAACCGGCCATCCAAAAATAGCACAAGACAGGCATTCTGCGGGGGCATCGGACGCGCCGATGCCTAGCATCGGACGCTCCGATGACCTCATCCAACGGTCTACTGTACCTTCTTGTCAGACTATTTAAAGGGACATCGGACGCTGGGCAGCATCCGATGCCACCACACATCGGACGCGTCCGATGTGGATTTACCCTCTCTGGAACCTCTCTGGATGGCCATCGGACGCTGGCCCTCAGCGTCCGATGCCTGCGTCCGATGCGGCCTCAAGTTCACGCGCACGTGAACAGTGGCATGGGCGCGTCCGATGCCACGCACCAGACTAAACCCTAGTCGGGGTGAGCATCGGACGCGTCCGATGCCCACCTGGCCAGCGTCCGATGCCCATAACAAGGGCAAACTCAACTCGGATCGCGACGCGGCCTAAACGACTTTTAATCCTCTCGACTTAAGGCATCTCTCTGAGCTACCTAGGGCTATGAATAACAAGTGTGCACCACACCTACCTCAATAGTCTTATCTAGGTCAAGCTACTGATTCACGCTCCCCTTTATAGTACGGCCAAAGGAAAAAACAAAGACCTAAGACTACCTAAGTGTCCTCCAACACCATATGACACTTAGCCTAGTCTACCACCATCTTCGTCGTCCGTCCTTTGAAAACCGAAACGATATCCATCACCAGGGGACATGAAATCCATATGTCCGTATCGTCGCCATTACTGTGACCTAACTCAATCATGTTTCTGCAAAACACACGTTAGTCACAGTAATCTTGTGTTTCATCCAATCACCTAAACCACTAAGGGCCAAGATGCGTTCAATCTCCCCCTTTTTGGTGATTGATGACAACACGAGATCGAGTATAGAGAGAAGAGGTTTTTAAATCATGACATGTATGAACTTGCAATGAATAAGAGAAATTGATTAGGGCAAGTTCAACCATGTCATGCCATCATCCTGCCTCAACAAGTTAGAGTGAATATCAAGTGCAAGAGTAAAGATCTCGAATAATAACAAATGAGAATTGAGCACAAGTAATCGAGTAGGGCGAAATGACATGTCATATCATATATCACAGTGAGCACATACATGTCATAAAGATCCATAGCATAAGTATATCACATAAACATGCACAAAAGATACGATAAGTAAAGAGTGTATGTGAAAGAAACACAACATAAGATATCGAAACCCTCTCACATCGCTCCGCCTATCGCTATACTCGACCACTCTCCCCCTTTGGCATCAAGCGCCAAACTAAGCGTCGAAGGGCGGAGGTGGTGCAGACGAGCCAGGTGCCATCTCCGGAGAGCGCTGAGTAAACTCGAACTGCTGAAGATACTCCTCGGAGTCAGAAGACGAAGCACAAGAAGCCTGCGGACCCTCTGAAACTGGAAGCTGCGGTGAAGCGGTCCGGGTCGGCTCGGGCACTGACTGCTCTGGCTGCTCTGGCGCTGTCTGCTCTGCCTGCTCAGAAGTTGTCTGCTCTGTCTCTGTCGCAGTCTCAGTCTGTGTAGCTGTAGCCGCCTGAGCCTCGGAGTGTGGAAGCTCTGGAATCGAAGATAGCTCAGGCTGTGTTGTCGTGGTAGTCTCAGACTGGACTGACTCGGTCTGCTCAGAGACGCGACGGAGCTCGGTAGGGTCTCTGTGGTGAAGGTCACAGGAGCCGTCGACGTCAGAACTGGGTCCGGAAGGTCTGGAGTAGGAAACCTAGTGAGCTCACTGAAGGTGGCGGACAGGTCTCGAGTCATAGACGTAGTCGTTGCAAACAGAGACTCTGTCGGCCTAGGAGTGAAGCCGGTCTGCAGTGGACTAAAGAGAGGGGCCCCGCCTGGCGGAGTAGTAAAACTCGTAAACTGCGAAGAGCTGGGGCCCGAAAGCTGCTGCGGAAAAGGCGGAGGCTGTCCAAACTGCTGCTGCTGCGGAGGAAGGATAGGTGGCTGCCATTGAATCTGCTGCTGTGGGGGAGGCTGCTGCCACTGCCACTGGGAGGTCCACTAGCAAGGCGCTCCATGAAGCTGAGAGTCTGCTGCTGAAGTGCCATCATCTGTCGCTGAAGTGCATCAGACCTCTCATGTGCCTGCTGCTGTGCTAGGGCCTGAGCCTGGGCCAACCTCTGCTGCTCCTAGGCAAGCCTCTGGACGTCCTGGATCACAGTCCTCTCCTGCTCCTCCATCCGTGCTAGTATAGCGAGAGAGCGGGGTCGGAGGAAGCAGTACCACTTGTCCCGGCCTGTGTGTCGTGTGCACGCGGCTGAAAGCGAGGCGGAAGCTGGTAGTCCTCGTCCGAGCTATCAGTGGGGTCCTCGGCGACGTACGTGTCACCACGCTCGAGCTCTGCTAGCTCCTGCTCTGCGAGGCCTGAACGGCCTCGTCCTGCTCCTGAGCGGACTCTGGGACCCTCAGGCCTCTGTCGTGAAGAAGACGGCGCATCCTGCTGCTGCTGCCTACGATCCCGGCTGTGTCCCAATAACTGACTCATGTTATACTCAGGGAACACGGTCGCGGAGTGCGTAAGAGACTCAACTGGATGACCACCTGTAGTGACAGCGACCTTCCAAAGGATATATGAGATCCAGTGTGCGTAAAAAAGCTGCCTACGGCCCTTGATGCCCTCTGCCACGGTGTCCTCCATCTCACAAAGAATGACGTCCCAGACATCGAACTCCTGCTGCCTGACCAAGTAAGCAAGTAACCAAAGCTGCAGTCTGGAGAGGCCCTCTCGGAAACCAACCCTGGGAAGCAAGGTCCGCCTAAGAACTCGTTGAGGATCCGAGTCGTAGGGGTGAGATCCCTAGGCGCACGACTCGAACCCTCAACCGAAGGGCTCAGTGAAGCACGGACGGACCAAGTCTGTCGAATGCTGGGCACCACCGTGAGGGCAGCGGGGTGGCTCCGTCCGGTCGTAGCACAAGTCGTGGATCCGGGTCTGGGAGTGTCGCAAGCCGAACCAACCCCGGATCTCTGACGAGAAGAGTCTGTAGTGCTCCCCCTGAAAAGCGAACTCAATGGTCTCTCGGTCCGGGTGCACCAAAGTGAGGCGTAGAACTGAAACACCCAATCCTCAATATATGAGCCAGACCGCCCAGAAGGTCTGCCAGACCGGGTAGATAGGTGAGAATGGGATGGATCTGCTCGCCTGCTGCTGTAACCACTGCCTCCAGGGGACAGACACGCTGCGAACGTAAGGAGATGTCGGCGTTCCTGTAACCTCTGTAAAGTCCTCCTGGAGCACGGTGAAGAAGTCCGGACTGGCCTGCTCCTGCCTCTCTCTGGGAACCACTGCTCCATTGGTACTAGTCTGAGTGACTGAATCTGTGAGCACGTGGCGACCTGGAGGTCCAGTCGCGAGATCGGCGGGGGCGCACGCCTCGACGGAGCACGTGCTCCCCGCAGAGGGACTCGGGCCGGGTGGCACCGCTATCCTGCGACGCGTGGACCGGCGCCGGGGAACCTCCTCAGGAACCTCCTCCTCGGCCTCTGCCTCGGGTGCCTCTGCCTCTGCTGCCGCTGCCTGTGCTACCTCGGCCTCTGCCTGGGCCCTGCTGTGAGCTGGGGCTCGACTCCTGGAGAGGTGAACGTGGTCCGGCGACCGGCAGCCATAAGCGTGCCAGTCGGAGAGTGGTGGAATCGCTCAACCTCCTCGATCGCCCTGCGCTGCTCGGGGGACAACTGGTCCTCAATCCTGAGTCCGCCCGTACTGCCCCCTCGCTCAGCACGCTCTGCGGTGGCTGCAACCTCTCGAGCCTGGAGCGCTTGCGGCGCGTGATCAGCTTGCCCTTCCCAGGCCGCTGACCGGGAGGGGGACATGGAGGTGAGTCCCCTGGGCCACCACCGACGTTCTTGCAGCGCATAGCTGACAAGAACAAGACACACTGCCGCTGAAAAACCCAACTGCCACTGAAAGATCTGCTGACACTGAAAAACCTGACAAAGAAACCCTTAGTGTCACTGATCCTTTGGCGCTGTCACTCGCGAGGCTTGGCCTCAATCCGTACCCGCGGGCTTGGCCCCGGTTAACTGTCGCTGCCAAACAACTGCCAAGCTGAGAGTGACACGGACTCGCTGCATAGAGTAGACGGATATATAAGCATATATATTCTAGAGATAAGTAGGTCCTATAGAAGCAAAGCATTTGAGGATAAGAAGGAAAGGACTTCGCTACCTGATGATCCGACGAAACAACCCAAGCAATAGGTAAGCACTAACGTGCCAGAGTCCACACGAGACACCAAGGGATCTGCAAATGGAAAGGAGCGAAGCGGGGTTCAAAACATGATGAAACAGCCAGTTAAGCATTTCATCGAGCACTTTGCAGACATGGTGAAGGGGAGGAGGGTGGTGCTCACTGGTGGAGATGGGCAGACCGGAGGGGAGAATGCCGGAGAACAGGACACGCACGGGGACGAGAGGAGGTTCGTCGGTGAGCAGGTCTCAGTCGCCGGCGTGCAAACTCCGGTGAGAGGGGGGGAGGGTGCCGCGGGCACGAGCGGACGGCTCGGGGTGAGTCGGTCGCGGCGAGGAAGGCGGTGCAGCGGCGGGCCGGCGCGAGGATGGACAGGCGGCGAGGGGGCATGGCGGCCGGCACAGGCTCGCCGGAGGACGCGCGAAGGATCGGTTAGGGTTTGGGGGCACAGGCACAGGCGGCGGCGAAACGGGCGAGGGACGGGCGCTGCTCAGGGAGGAAGACAAAGAAAGGATATGACATGTGGGACCCAAGAGTCAGTAGAAGAACAGACTGCGCCGCTTAAAGAGGCATCGGACGCGCCGATGGGTTAGCATCGGACGCTCCGATGACTGTCCAAAGAGCTCCAGAAACGTCCATTTTGCATCGGACGCTGAGCAGCGTCCGATAGAGCATCGGACGCTCCGATGGATATACATCGGACGCAATGCCAACACTGTTTCAGCCCGCCGGGCTATGTACAGTGGGGGCATCGGAAGCTGGAGCCAGCGTCCGATGCAGCGTCCGATGCTGCATTATGGCTCGTTTCGAAGATTTCCGTTGCGGCTCCTCTCCCAACCAAGTTCCAACTTAAATAAGAGGCAAATAAACACCAGTTGGAACCTAGTATGAGCATCCTCGCATAAACCCTCAATTTTAGAAATATTTTGCCATAGGCTACATATCATTTTTAGAGAAAATAGGCAATAAATCCCGAGGAGACAACATGTGCCACCAAAACTAGGGGACTCAACCATTAGGAGCCTCAAATGCTCCCCCAAGCGGTGGATGAACACAGCGGTTGCTCAAAACATAACTGAGAAGAAACAACAAAGCAACAACCATGCATATCCAATGCATTACGGAATTTAAATCTAGGTTGCTTGTCAAGTTTTGCTCATGGTAAGCTTCTTCACACGCTTTTTAGGGCGGTTATCTTAACCACGTCTGACAAGCCTATGTGCATAGCATAATTTAAACATGACATATTATACAATGTAATGCCAGACAACCCCCTTTCACCTTTTGACAAAGTTACTTAGATCAAGCACATTAAGCTCACTTCGCAATCTACAAAGAGTGTTTTCATCTAGGGGTTTTGTGAAGATATCCTTCAATTGATCTTCGGTTCTTACTCCCTCTAAGGATATGTCTTTCTTTGAAACATGGTCTCTAAAAGTGATGGCGAATATCTATGTGCTTTGTGCGAGAGTGTTGAACCGGGTTGTTAGCAAGCTTAACCGCGCTCTCATTGTCACAACAACAGGTACCCTTTCTAGAACTACACCATAGTCTAAAAGGGTTTGTTCCATGTAAAGGATTTGTGCACAACAAGCACCCACGGCTATGTATTCCGCCTCGGCGGTAGACAAGGCCACACTATTTTGCTTTTTCGAACTCCATGAAACTAGTGATCTCCCAAGCAAATGGCACCCTCCGGATGTGCTTTTTCTGTCTACTTTGCAACCCGCGTAATCCAAATCGGAATACCCAACGAGTTGGAAGTTAGCTCCTTTGGGATACCAAAGGCCAAAGCTTGGGGTGTGCTTTAGGTACCTAAGGATTCTCTTCACCGCTATGAGATGTGATTCCCTAGGATTGGCTTGAAAGCGAGCACACATGCACACACTAAACATGATGTCGGGCCTAGATGCGGTCAAATATTACAAGCTACCAATCATAGAACGGTAGAGAGTTTGGTCAACCGGGTTACCTTCCACATCTAGGTCGAGATGTCCATTTGTTGGCATTGGAGTCTTGATAGGCTTGCAATCATCCATGTTGAAGCGCTTGAGGAGTCTTTTGTATACTTCTCTTGAGATATGAAAGTCCCCTCCTTCAATTGCTTGACTTGGAAGCCTAGGAAGAATGTGAGCTCTCCAATCATGGACATTTCGAACTCCTTCAACATCAAGTCACCAAATTCCTTGCAATAAGCTTCATTTGTGACCCGAAGATGATATCATCAACGTAGACTTGACAAATGAAGATTTCTCCATCAAGCTTCTTGGCGAATAGTGTGGTGTCAACCATCCCAATGGTGAATCCCTTCTCAATGAGGAAGTCCCGGAGGCGCTCGTACCAAGCTCTTGGGCTTGCTTGAGCCCATATAGCGCCTTGGACAACCTATAAACATGATTAGGATATCTAGGGTCTTCAAACCCGGGAGGTTGATCAACATAGACTAGTTCATTTATGAAGCCATTTAAAAATGCACTTTTCACATCCATTTGATATAATTTAATGTCATGATGTGATGCATATGCAAGGAGGATACGAATGGCTTCGAGTCTTGCAACCGGTGCAAAGGTCTCTCCAAAATCCAAACCTTCAACTTGAGAGAACCCCTTTGCTACTAGCCTTGCCTTGTTCTAACAACCTTGCCTTGATCATCTTGCTTGTTCCTAAACACCCTTTTGTTCCATGACTCTTGCGCCTTTGGGTCGCTCTTCAAGTGTCCAAACTTGGTTGCGGGTGAAGTTGTTTAGTTCTTCATGCATAGCATTCACCCAATCCGGATCACCTAGAGCTTCATCTACAATGGTAGGCTCAACCAGAGACACAAAGGAGTGATGTTCAATAATAAAGCAAGTTTTTGAGATCGAGTCATTACACCCCCTTGTTGGACTCCCTATGATGAGATCTTGAGGATGAGCTTGTAGTAGAGGAGTAGTCCTTTGATCCACCACTTGAGGGGCCGCTTGTGGAGCATCAACATCTTGAGCTTGTACCACCATTTGATCATGGGAGACATGAGTATCTTCAAATGGATCCTTCCCATCTTTGTCATCAACAAGTGGTACATTGGATGAGATGGCTTGTCAATGACTTGCACATCATCGTCATCATCTTTAGGCTTGATGGCTCCAACCGACATGTTCTTCATTGCTTCCCTCAATGGTTCATCACCTACATCATCAAGATTTTCATGCTCTCCTTGAGAGCCATTAGATTCATCGAATTCCACATCATATGTTTCTTCTACCATCCGGTGGCATGGTTGAATACTCGATATGCTTTGGACTTCAATGAGTAACCAACAAGAAAACCAAATCACATCGGCGTTGAAACTTCCCTAGGTGTTGGCGCTTCTTGTAGATGTAGCATTTGCACCCAAACACTCTAAGAAAGATACATCCGGCTTCTTGTTGTTGAGTAGCTCATAGGGGGTCTTGCCAAGTAGACAATGGGGAACAAGTCGATTTGATGCATAACAAGCGGTGTTGATTGCTTTCGCCCAAAATCTCTCTGGTGTAGTGTACTCATCTAGCATTGTCCTTGCTAGGGTGATTAGAGTCCGGTTCTTCCTCTCAACTACCCCATTTTGGTTGTGGTGTGTAGGTTGAGGAAACTTCATGCTTGATCCCAACTTCATCACAATATTGCTCAATGTGGGTGTTGTCAAACTCTCTTCCATTGTCACTTCTTATCTTCTTGATCTTCAAGTCAAACTCATTTGGGCTCTCTTGGCAAACTTCTTGAATGAAGGGTTGCTTCGGATTTGTCATGAAGAAAGAATACCCAAGTGTATCTAGAGTAGTCATCAACAATCACTAGGCAATAGAGATTTCCACCCAAGCTAGCATATGTTTGTTGGTCCAAATAGATCCATGTGAAGTAGCTCCAACTCTCTTGATGTTGATACAAAGGCTTTGGTTGGATGAGTGTTTGCAACTTGCTTGCCGGCTTGACATGCACTACACAATTGTCCTTCTCAAATTTGACATCCTTCAAGCCCCTAACCAAATCCTTCTTCAATAGCTATTGAGAGTGTTCATTCCAACATGTGTCAATCTTCTATGCCATAGCCAACCAATTGATTGCTTAGTGAACAAACATGTCTTCAAGTTGGCATCTTCGGAGGTGAAATCCACTAGATAGAGATTGTTGTATCTAAAGCCCTTGAATATCACTTGGTATCATCTTTCTTGGTCACAACCACTTCCTTGTCGGTGAACAAACATTGAAAGCCAAGATCACATAGTTGCCCAACGGATAGCAAGTTGAAGCTCAATGATGCAACTAGAAGTACATTGGAGATGGTATGATCATTTGATATAGCACTTTGCCCAATCCCTTGACATTGCCTTTGAATTGTCACCAAATGTTTATTTTTCTTGGTCATTGACTTGTCTTCTAGTGAGGTGAAACATCCGAGGATCACCGGACATATGTTGTGTGCAACCACTATCAATCACCCAATGAGATCCACCGGTCTTGTAGTTCACCTACACACATAAGAAATCAAGCTTGAGCTTTTGGACCCAAACTTGTTGCGGTCCCTTAACCTTCTCTACTAGTGACTTTGCAACCCAATTTGCTTTGGCATATTCTTGTTAGGAGGCCCTGAACATGACTTTCATCTTGCCACTAGAGTCCTTGTCTAAGCATGTAGTGAGCTTGAAAGCAGGGCCTAGCATGCTTGGGCAAGGGTGTAGGTTTAGGCTCTTCACAATCATGAGCAAAGTGTCCTTCTTTTCCACACTCATAGCATCTTCCATCTTCTTCTTCTTTGAGCTTAGTGATGCTCTTGCCGTTGCTTCATCTTTTCTTCAAAAAGCCAATGCCATTTCTATTGTCTTCATGATGGTGTTCATGAGAAGCTCACTTTGAAGACATTGACCCTTGTGAAGTTCCTCAATCCGGTGGTGAGGTGCTCTTTCTCCTTCTTGAGCTTGTCATTCTCTTTTTGGAGTTGCAATTGAGATGGTGTCATTTTGTAGTCCCTCTCCATCTTCAATCTCTTGTTCTCTTCTTTTAGCATGTCTAGCTCAAGTTTTGTCATGCTATAGTCATCATCATTAGTTTGAATGATAACTTGCTTGGTGGTTGTAAGCTTCTCTAGATCAACCTTGAGCTTTGCATTCTCATTCTTGATCTTGACATAATCATCATAGTGATCGGCCACAACCACACTCTTGCCTTTGCCACTAGTTCTTTGCTCATCATGCTCACTAACCAAGTCCTCACAAGATGTTGCTATGTCACACTTAACAACAAGGTTAGGAGCATCATGTGTCTCATGTGAAAGCATATCATAAGCAATGGTGAGAATATCATAGTCTACTTTCACTTGAGTGTATTGTTCTTTTAGCAAGGCATAACTAATAGTAAAGTCACTATGCATCTTATCAAGTTTTTCATTTTTAGCTTTGAGCTCTTGTTAGAGGACTTGAGCTCCTTGATAGAAGATGACATAGTAGCAAGTTCATTTTAGCTCATCACTAGCATGTATAGCATGATCATATTTCAACAAGAGATTTATTTTCATCAACAAGCTTTTAATTTTTAGCTCTAGTCTTTCTTATGATTTAGAGTAGTCGTTTAGCAATTTGACAAGCTCATCATAAGTAGGTGCCTCAAATTCACCATCACTATCACTATCACTAGAGTCATCATCGCTTTGTACCTTCCGGTCACCCTTGGCCATAAGGCATAGGTGTGTAGATGATGATGGCGACGGTGGTGGTGGTGGTGTAGAGGAGCCAATGACTAGAGCGGCCACCTTCTCCTTCTCATCATCACTATCTTCATTTGATGAGCCACCGGAGGAGTCAATGTCGGTGAGCCAATCACCAACAATGTAAGCCTTGCCACCTTTCTTGTGGTATTGCTCTTCTTCTTGCCATCCTTCTTGTAGTAGGGTTCTCATTCTTCTTCTCATCTTCACTTGATGAGTCATACTTCTTGCCCTTGTTCTTCTCTTGTAGCTCTTTCTTGCTTGGTGCATTGATGAGCAAGATGGCCAAGCTCACCGCAATTGTAGCAATCCATTTCGGAGATTGGCCTCCTCTTGCTACTTGTGAAGAACTTCTTCTTTCTTGAGTCAAAATGACTCCATTCTTGTGAAGCTTCTTCAACATCTTGGTGGTCCTTCTCACCATGAGAGCGATGTTGGAATCATCCTCTTCATCACTTGAGCTCTCATGATGCACCTCAATAGCCTTGGACTTGCCCTTCTTGTCATGGCTAGCTTTGAAGGCCAAGTCCTTCTTCTTGTCGGTGGTGGAGCCACCACTTGGTGTGATGTGCATGTACATCTCATGCGCATTGATCTTTCCCAAGATTTGAGTTGGTGTAGCGGTGGAAAGATCGCCTTGATGTAGCACCGTCACAATGTCCATACTTCTCAATTGGAAGGACACAAAGAATCTTCCTCACAACATCGGATGGTTGCATTTGTGTGAGGCCAAGTCCATTTAGCTCTTCTACAAGAACATTCAACCATGAGTACATTTCATTTGCACTTTCATTTGCATGCATATCAAAAGAGTGAAGCTTTTGCATAACTAAATGATAGTGTTCCTCACGCTCACTCTTGGTTCCCTCATGGAGCGCACAAATGTTTTCCCATAGATCATGGCATTTTTGTGGTTCCGAACCGGTTGAACACATCATTGCAAATACCTCTAAAAGGATGTTTTTGGCTTTGCATTCCATTTCTCATTTTCCTCCTCATTAGGAGTAAGGCTTGTGCCTTCTTGGGCTTGGCAAAGCCGGTGATCGCGGAATTGAGGCATTTAACATCAACCGCTTCTAGGTACGACTTCATACGGATTTTCCAATATGGGAAGTCGTCTCCCTCGAACATGGGAGGTGGTCCATCACCTCCGGACATCTTAACTCTAGGCGGTTAAGCCTAAATCGATAGCACGAGGCTCCGATACCAATTGAAAGGATCAAGATGCCCAAGAGGGGGGGTGAATTGGGCTTTTCTAAAACTTCTTGCAAGAATTAAAACCTATCAAGCCCAATTAACCCCTAGTGCCTAGAAGTGTGTATGACAAGAATTAACCGCACAAAAGACAATCGCTAAACCATTTCTACTCTAGCATGGCAATTCAATTTGAATGAACAACAAGTAAATGCGGAATTGAATTGCTCAAAGGTAAATGCGTAGTAAAGAGAGTAGAGATGACACGACGATCTTTTTGCCGAGGTATCGAGGTGTCGGCACACCCCCCTAGTCCTCGTTGGAGCACCCACGCGAGGGTATCGCTCCCCCTTGATCCGCGCAAGGATCAAGTGCTCACTACGAGCTGATTCTTCGCCACTCCGGCCCGGTGAATCGCTCGCTACCGGTCACAAGCTTGCTTGGGTCATCCACAATGCCACCGGATGCTCTCCAAGCTTCACGATCGCCACCAAGCCGTCTAGGTGATGCCGATCACCAAGAGTAACAAGCTAGAACTCTCACTTGACCAACACAAGGCCAAAAAGATGGATGGATGCACACTTGCTACTCAATTCTCACTAGGAGGTGTCTAATTCTCACAATTAGCAAATCACTCAACCTCACTAGGGCTCTTGCACTCACTCACACTCACAATGTGTTTCTCAGCTGATGAAAGTGGCAAGAACACTCAAATGGATGGAGGGAAGGAAGTATATATACTCCCCAACTGGCCATCCAAAAACAGCACAAGACAGACATTCTGTGGGGCATCGGACGCTCCGATGACCTCGTCCAACGATCTACTGTACCTTCTTGTCAGACTGTTTAAAGGGACATCGGACGCGTCCGATGTGGATTTACCCTCTCTGGAACCTCTCTGGATGCCATCGGATGCTGGTCCTCGCGTCCGATGCCTGCGTCTGATGCGCCTCAAGTTCACGCGCATGTGAACAGTGGCATGGACGCGTCCGATGTGAACACATCGGGCGTCTGATGCCACGCACCAGACTAAACCCTAGTCGGGGTGAGCATCGGACGCGTCCGATGCCCACCTGGCCAGCGTCCGATGCCCATAACAAGGGCAAACTCAACTCGGATCGCGACGCGACCTAAACGACTTTTGATCCTCTCGACTTAAGGCATCTCTCTGAGCTACCTAGGGCTATGAAATAACAAGGTGGCACCACACCTACCTCAATAGTCTTATCTAGGTCAAGCTACTGATTCACGCTCCCCTTTATAGTACGGCCAAGGAAAAAACAAAGACCTAAGACTACCTAAGTGTTCTCCAACACCATATGACACTTAGCCTAGTCTACCACCGTCTTCGTCGTCCGTCCTTTGAAAACCGAAACGATATCCATCGCCGGGGACATGAAATCCATATGCCCGTATCGTCGCCATTACCGTGACCTAACTCAATCCGTTTCTGCAAACACACGTTAGTCACAGTAATCTTGTGTTTCATCCAATCATCGAAACCACTAGGGGCCAAGATGCGTTCATCATCTACTCCCCTCCGTCCCTAAATAACTGTCTCTAGAAATCCGTGTTTCCCTCACAGACACGTTTTCGGACGACAATTAAAAAGGACGGAGGGAGTGGAGTAGGTGTCCAAACTCTAGTAGTCTACTACTATATTGTTTTTCCTCAAAAATAGAGCTCGTCGATGAGGCTCGTGCTGAGCCCATCGACAAAGACCCACTGAGCCCATCGATCGACAAAGACCCACTGAGCCCATTGGCGTGCGCCGCCGCTCGCTGGATCGAGACTGGACAACATCAAGCTCTCGCCACGAGCACCTTAGATTTGCCAGTGAAGGAGGAGCACTCATGCCACTGCATCCTGGATCTGTCGTCCGGTGGGAACTCGCGTCGTCACCAATACTAGTGCTGCCCTCGTGTGGGTCCACCATTATTGATAGGGCGCTACATGGTCCTTGCTCGTGCACCCACCGCCGTTGACATAGGAGGGCCCCACACGTCCTGCTTTGCTCCCACCATCCCCAGAGGTCCCGCGTGGGCCCCTCCACCGCTAAGAGAGATGAGAGAGAGTCCATATATACAAGAGAGAGAGAGAGAGAGAGAGAGAGTGAGGAGGAGCATCCAAACCCTAACTCACGTGTGTGTATGTGTGAACACAGGTAACATGTCTTAGGCCTCATTGGTCTCGGTCCTTTTTCTAAGAATAGAGGTTAAGGGCGTAAGTCATCTATTGAGAAACAAACAATTGTGATTATCTTTGTAAATAAAATGACTGTCTCTGAAAATCCTGAGGTATTTAGGAGATAATTAAATTTGTGATCGCCTTCGTTAATTAATGATTGGATAGTGTCTCTTGAAATCCTAAACCCTAAACCCGTGTAGTAGTGAGGTAGTGCTTGGTTCCCAGCCACACATTGCCTCGTAATGGCGCCACAAATGTGGTGGTTGGCATGGTCTGTGAACCAAACAACTCGTGAAACAACCTTCAACCAACACACATGTTGGTCTAGCATTTCATCTACATGTTCTTCTCTCTCTTCTCCCCCATCTCCATGCTCTTCCTCTCTCTTGTCCTTCCAATCTATCACAATCCCAACTCGCCATCCTCAATCCACACCTTCATCATCCACATCAAATTCCACGACGTCTTCAGTAATGGTGTGCACATATCAAGGGCAGAGCTATTGCCTTAGGCGGATGAGGTAGATGAACGATTGTTTTACAATTATAAGTTCCCACCCTAGTCGACATCTACTCATCTATACCTATCTAATGTTAAAGAGACAAAATTCTCTACACCCATTTTATCTTCCACCTCCCCCTAGCAAAAACGGAGTAGTGGATAGTTTCTTCCATGCACTCATGCCTTCCGTGTCCGTTTATGATATGGACCCGTATCCGTACTCATACGAGTTAAGATAACTCACGTCTAACGATGATAATAAATACAGAGTCCGATTTATGTGCATACTGGGTTGCCCCTAGCATATCTGGTATGTCACCGAGCGAGATTAATGACTCGCGCTTATACGAGTTAGAAACAACTAGCATCGATCTAACGATGATACGGAGTCTGATTGCTATACGTATTAGGTTCCATGTAACATGCGAGCACATTTGTTCATATATGATATGGACCCGTGACTCATACTCAAATGAGTCAAGATAACTCATCACGTCTAGCGATATGATGGATGCGGAGTCCGATCTATGCGATGTGGATTATTACCCCCTAACATATCTCGTATGTCATCGGACAAGACTAACGCTTATATTATACGATGAGAGTTAGAACAACTAGGATATGATCTAGCGATGATACGGAGTACGTCCCACTACTACAGAATCGAGATTCTCTATCGGTACCATTATTGCTAGATTTTAGTGAACCGGCAGTGAAGACACTTCAGTGTTTGCCCTTAGCAGCTTCAAAGTCACAAAATGATTGGAGGTGGCCAAGAACCGACACTGAATGTTGTTTTGTGGTTGGAGCTGACAGTGAGTGGACACTGATATATCATTGCCAGATCTATCTATCCAACGTACAACCGATAGTGATGTAGTGGTGTTATCACCGTCGACTCGTGGATTAAACCGACGGTGATAGACTAAGTATAAAAGCTGATGTCCTCTCTTTTCTTCCTCTCTCTCTCTCTCTCTCTGGCCGAGAAAAACATGCAGGAGAGACCGTTCACGATTCTGAAATGTAATTGCCGTTCATATTGTTTATTAGGAGCGTGTATTGGAAAGTGTAGGTGCACAAGGGCGTGTAGGGCTTGTTTGGATGTACTGTATTTAGCTCAATCCATATGTGTTAGAGCATCTCCAACGGTTTGCAAATGAGCTTTGCATTCTTGTTTTTGCAAAAAAGTCTAAAAATCTCCTATCCAACGTTTGGCAAATGAACTTGACAGTTTTAGCAACTTGGCAAATACCGGGTGATATTTGGCATACATGCCAAGCCGCGGTTCGCTTGGCAAACGCCCTCGCGTGCTACCCGCGTGAGATATTTTCCTCTCGCGTGCACATTTGTTTAGTTTTGCCAAGTCTAAAGCAAAACCGTTGGAGATTGATTCTTTTTAGCTTTGTCATATTAATTTGAGAGTTGGCAAATACCATATTTTGCCAAACAAAAAATGCAAAACCTTGGAGTTGCTCTTAGAGTGTATATTTGAACTAAATTCCACTAAAGTGGTTTGAGGGAGATACATGCACATCAAACAAGGCCTAAAGTGGAATTGACGATCGCGCAGCAAAATTTTTGAACTCGAACAAATTAAAATTTAGTAAAAATTGTACTGTTGGCGTAGCTCCTAACAAATGAAAAATTGTATTTCAGGGCTTCATCAGGCTCTGCCTCTGATGATCATATCGTGTGTTAAACGAAATTCTTTCATTTTGTATGGTGGTATATTTAGAGGCCGGAGAGATAGATGTCATCAGATTGGAATCGATTTCAAACAACACGGCCGGCTAGCTGCGTCTGCGTACGGTGGCATGCCGACGACTAGCGTATCTTTTTGCCTTCTTCTCTCTTGGCTGACCACGCCTTCCTGCTCTGGCTCGCCGACGACGGCCGCCGGTAGGTGCTCGGCGGCGGCGGCGGCGGCGGCAGCAGCTTGCTTGCTCGCGCGTATACCGAATGCCACACGCGTTGCACAGGGTGGCTGGCCCGTCGGGCCCCGCACGCCAGTGCGGCGTCTCCGTGCTGCCGCAGTGGCTGCACGCCCTCTGATGAACTCGCCGCGTGCTCCTCGGCCGCCGTGATACGAGGCCTGCTGCTGCTGCCGGCGGACTCCATTATTGCTGCCGCGGCGATTGTTGTTAGGGGTACGGCGACGTGTAGGGACGCTTGCCGTTGCCACCATGTCCAGCGACGACGACCACGACCACGTGCCGCGCGTCACCGAGACGGACGACGACCTGGCCCGTTTCCTACTCGTCACGACGACGTGGCCCGCCGCCGTCGTCTGACTCTGACCGTGACCGGCAACGGGAACGGCGGCGGTGGGCGGCGGCAGCGAGGCGGCTACGGCGAGGTCCCTCAGTAGCTCGTGGTCGTCCTCGATGAATTCGAAGACGAAGGTGCCGTCGTCCAGCGAGTCGTCGGGGCAGCAGAGCGCGCTGTGGAGGAGGCACGGGCACGGGCACGGGCACGGGCCGTCGTCGGCGGCGACGCAGTCCGCGACGACGACGTCGTCGAGTCTGCCGAGACCGGAGAGACACGAGAGTTGTTGAAGCATGCTGTTTGTGTTGAGTAATTGCTGCTGGTTCCTTGTACACCAAGTAGTATAGCTTAGTCCTTAAGTTTCTTAGGATATGAGATAAGGACAGCTAGTAGTAGCAGTAGTCAATTTAGATTTTGCTGTTAGTATTTACCAGCCAGGTAGAGGTAGAAGTAGGCAAGTTAGTATTTGCTTGTATACAGCTGCTACACAGCTACTAGGAGATGCAAGTTGGGCAGCAGAACCGACTATGCAGACCTATATATATGTACCTAATGCAATAGAGAAAGTAGTTCATTTTGGCACACATAGTGAAGCAGCAGCAGCTCTCAGTTTCAGCCAACGCTGAAACTGAAATTGCAGTGTGTGTTTGTGTGTGTTCAGAGAGCTCAAGGCTCTTCTTCCACCTTGCTTCAAGGGAGAGGGAGAGGGAAGGTGAGCAGGGTCTGCTCACCCTGGGCTGCTGGTACAGCAGCTAACAAGTGGTATCGGAGCCTGTACACGTCGCTGCGCTTAACGCCGGCGATGGATACGAGCGGTGGGAAGCTGGCGTCGGCGACGGCAAGAAGCCGCAGGAGTCCCAGAGTCCCCAGTCGTCCAGCCGCAGATGGAGATACGCACGGTGCGGGAGTTCGGCGGAGCCAGCTCCTGGCCGATGCTCACCCGCACCAACTACGGCGAGTGGGCTGTCCACATGAAGTGGAAGCTGCGCGCACGCAAGTGGTGGGCGGGTGGAGACGGGAACGCCGTGAGGAGGCGGAGGTGGGCGTCATGGAGGCGCTCATGGCATCTACACCCAGCGAGTACCATGGAGGCACTTGGCCGGAAGGATACAGCCAAGGAGGCGTGGGAGATGCTTGCATCGCTCCGCGTTGGCTCGGATCGAGCCAAGAAGGCGAAGGCGCAGCAGCTGCGGAGAGAGTTCGACGATCTCCGGTTCAAGCCCGGGGAGACGGTGGAGGACTTCGCGCTGCGTCTGCAGTCGTTGGCGGGTCAGCTGGCCACGTATGGCAAGCCGATCGACGACGAGGACGTCGTGGCCAAGCTGCTGCGCGTCGTGCCAGCCAAGTACGCCCAGCTTGCCTTGTCCATCGAGACGATGCTGGACTTGTCCACTTTGTCGCTCGAGGATGTGACTGGGCGGCTGCGCGCGGTGGAGGACCGCGCACCGGCGGAGAAGGTGAAGTCCCAGCTGCTGCTGACGGAGGAGGAGTGGACAGCGCGGATGAAAGAGAAGCGCAGGTCCAGGGAAGGTTCCTCCAGCCGGGGCGGTGGTGACCGCAGCGGCGAGGGCAGCAAGCAGCGTGGCAAGGCACCGGCGGACAAGAAGAAGAAGAAGCGCTACACCGACCCGAACGCCTGCCGACGTTGCGGGAAGGTGGGACACTGGGCGCGGGAGTGCCCAGAGAAGAAGCCGAGAAGAAGGAGGAGGCACACCTTGCTCAAGACGACAGCGATGACGAGCACGCGCTCTTGATGGGTGAGTACTGCGCGCTGCAGGATGGCGAAGCAGAGGAGGCGGAAGCAGAGCAGAGGACTGCGACGCAGGCCGTCCACCTTGACGAGCCGCGTGCGCAGGTCCAACTTGGCGCTGTCAGGGATGAGCTGGAGCAGAGGTGGTACCTCTCGACTCAGGGGCCAGCAACCACATGACGGGGAGCAGGGCCGTCTTCTCCGACCTCGATGAGAGCAAGACCGGGACGGTCAAGTTCGGGATGGCTCGCGGGTTCACATCCGCGGCCAAGGCACCGTTGTCTTCCGATGCCGGAACGGGGGGCATCGCGCGCTGACGGATGTTTACTTCATCCCGCAGCTGCGCTCAAGCATCGTCAGCTTAGGGCAGCTGGACGAACATGGTGCGGAGGTCCTGATCCGCCATGGCGTGCTGCGGATCAAGGACAAGGAGCGGCGTCTTCTCGCCAAAGTAACGCGCTCTCCCGGAACCGCCTCTACTTGCTGGATTTGAAGGTGGAGCAGCCCGTGTGCCTGGCGGCGGCGTGCACGGAGGAGCCCTGGTTGTGGCATGGCCGGTTCGGCCACCTGAGCTTCGACGCTCTGGGCCGCCTCAGCAAGATGGTCGGCGCTGCCGGAGATCAAGCACGCCGGCGAGTTCTGCAACAGCTGCCTAGCAGGGAAGCAGAAGCGGCTGCCGTTTCCAAAGGCGGCAAAGTACCGGGCGGCTGATCCACTCGCACTGGTCCATGGGGACTTGTGCGGGCCAATCACGCCGGCCCACACATGGAGGACGCCGGTACTCCTCCTGCTCGTGGATGACTGCAGCGGTACATGTGGCTGCAGCTCCTGACGAGCAAGAGCGACGCCGCGGACGCGATCAAGGCATTCAAGGCCCGGGCGAGGCGGAATCGAAGCGGGAGCTGCTGCGGGTGCTGCGGACAGATCGTGGCGGCGAGTTCACGGCGGTGGAATTCGCCGAGTACTGCGCCGAGGAAGGAGTGGGCCGCCATCTCACGGCTCCCTACTCACCGCATCAGAACGGCGTGGTGGAGCGCCGGAACCAGACATTGTGGGCATGGCGAGGTCCATGATGAAGGCGAAAAGGATGCCGGCGGCGTTCTGGGGTGAGGCAGTCACCACCGCCGTGTTCATCCTCAACCGATCACCGACCAAAGCTCTGAAGGGGATGACACCGTACGAGGCGTGGCACGGGCACAAGCCCAATGTCTCGTACCTGCGCACTTTCGGCTGCATCGGCCATGTGAAGGCCACCAAGCCGGGCCTCGGCAAGCTGGAGGACAGGAGCACTCGCATGGTGTTCCTGGGCTACGAGGATGGATCCAAGGCGTATCGCCTCTATGATCCGGTCGGCGGCAAGGTGGTGTGTCCCGGGACGTCATCTTCGACGAGGCGGCGTCGTGGAGCTGGGATAGGCCGGAAGCAGGGGTGGAGCAAGGCGGCGGGCTTTGCGACTCGTTCGTCATGGAGCAGCTGGTGGTCCGTCGACACGGCGATGTTGTGGAGGCACCGGTGACCGGGGAAGCGGAAGCAGAGGAACCTGCGACGGCAGAGGTGTGGAGCCACCTAGTCCGCTCGGAGCAGGGTCCCATGGCTCGCCAGGGCAAATGGCAGAGCAGTCCCCTGCTTCGCCGCAACAAGGGACACCGGCAACGGCGACGACGATCGAATATGCCACCCCTCCATCCAACATCTCGGAGTTTGTGGACGCGTTCCATGAAGGGGAGGAGGTGCGGTTCCGCCGCATAGACAGCGTCGTGAGTGATGCGGCGGTGCCCGGACTGCGGCGCGGGTGCTCGATGACGACCCTACTCTGCTTCTGACGAGTGCAGAGGAGCGCGCACGTTTGCCGTTGCGGAGCGCGACGCAACGTGGCGGAAGGCGATGCTGGAGGAGATGAAGGCAATCGAGGACAACGGGACCTGGGACTTGGTCGATCTCCGGCGGGTTGTCGGCCGATCGGACTCATGGGTTTTCAAGGTGAAGCGGGACGAGCGCGGCGCCGTGGTGAAGCACAAAGCGGGCTCGTTGCCCGTGGGTACGTACAGCGTGAAGGGGTCGACTTCGAGGAGGTCTTCGCGCCAGTGGCGCGCATGGAGTCGGTGCGGCTCCTCCTCGCGCTTGCAGCGGCCAAGGACTGGCAGGTCCATCACCTCGACGTCAAGTCTGCCTTCCTCAACGGCGACTTGGCGGAGACAGTCTTCGTCAAGCAGCCGCCGGGCTTCGTCGTCAAGGGAGCGGAGCACAAGGTGTTGCGGCTAAGGAAGGCGCTCTACGGGCTACGCCAGGCCCCGCGAGCGTGGAACGTGAAGCTCGACGCCACCATGGCGGAGCTCGGCTTCACGCGGTGTGCCACGGAGCACGCCCTGTACACCCGCCGACGGGGGAAGGAGCATCTCATCATCGGTGTACGTGGATGACCTCATCGTCACCGGCGCGCGTGCACAGGACATCGCCGACTTCAAGGAAGAGATGGCCGCCAGGTTCAGGATGAGCGACCTGGAAGCGCTATCCTACTACCTCCATCATCGATGATGCAGGGGGCGGACGCCATCAAGCTCGGGCAGCGCGCCTACGCGCAGAAGCTGCTGGAGCGGGCAGGCATGGCGGGCTGCAAGGCTGTGGCCACGCCAATGGAGGAGCGCATCAAGCTCTCCAAGGAGAGCACGGCGGCGAAGGTGGATGCTACGCTCTACCGGAGGTATCGTCGGCGGCTGCGCTGCTCACGCACACGCGCCGGACATAGCGTTCGCGGTGGGCTACGTGAGCAGATTCATGGAGGATCCAAGGGAGGATCACTGGACGGCGGTCAAGCGGTTGCTTCGCTATGTCCAGGGCTCGATGGAGTTGGGGATCGTCTTCCCCAAGCACGGCAGCCTACAGCTGACGGTGTTCAGCGAGGCTCCGCCCAAGACCAAGGAGGGTGCGCCGGGATCACGGCGTTCAGCGACGCGGACATGGCGGGCGATGTGGACGGGAGGCGGAGCACTTCTGGTGTGCTTGTCTTCCTCGGCGGTGCGCCGATCGCCTGGCAGTCG
This sequence comes from Coix lacryma-jobi var. lacryma-jobi, assembly GCA_009763385.1. NCBI lineage: Eukaryota > Viridiplantae > Streptophyta > Magnoliopsida > Poales > Poaceae > Coix > Coix lacryma-jobi. The sequence continues at coordinate 124,620 of VDCT01000133.1, forward strand.
CTGAAGCAGAAGATGGTTGCTCTGTCTACGTGCGAGGCAGAGTATGTGGCAGCAGCAGCCACTGCGGCGTGCCAGGTGGTCTGGCTGCGCCGGCTGCTGACATAGCTCACCGGAGTTCAAGCTCAGCCGCCGGCACTCAAGATGGACAACCAGCCGGCGATTGCGCTGGCAAAGAACCCCGTCCTCCACGACAGGAGCAAGCACATCGACGTGAAGTTCCATTTCCTTCGGGATTGCGTCGATGGAGGACAGCTTGTCATCGAGTTCGTCGAAACCGGTCGGCAGCTCGCTGACATTCTCACCAAGTCACTCGGGCGTCTCAGGTTCCTGGAGCTGAGGCAGATGATTGGCATGGCTGAGGTTAAGGGCTAGCAGCAGGATTAGGGGAAGAATTGTTGAGTAATCTGCTGCTGGTTCCTTGTACACCAAGTAGTATAGCTTAGTCCTTAAGTTTCTTAGGATATGAGATAAGGACAGCTAGTAGTAGCAGTAGTCAATTTAGATTTTGCTGTTAGTATTTACCAGCCAGGTAGAGGTAGAAGTAGGCAAGTTAGTATTTGCTGTATACAGCTGCTACACAGCTACTAGGAGATGCAAGTTGGGCAGCAGAACCGACTATGCAGACCTATATATATGTACCTAATGCAATAGAGAAAGTAGTTCATTTTTGGCCACCACATAGTGAAGCAGCAGCAGCTCTCAGTTTCAGCCAACGCTGAAACTGAAATTGCAGTGTGTGTTTGTGTGTGTTCAGAGAGCTCAAGGCTCTTCTTCCACCTTGCTTCAGGGAGAGGGAGAGGGAAGGTGAGCAGGGTCTGCTCACCCTGGGCTGCTGGTACAGCAGCTAACAGTTTGTTACGTACGCGAAGCTCTGGCAGCGCAGGTGGCTTATGTGATCTGATCGATCTCATCCTGTTTAATTAATTAATTAGGGTTTGTACGTGTTTATTTGGTATATATGCCGGCAGGTATCATGGGAATTGGGACATTAGCAGCGACCACGCGCACTGTACGTGGTCGTGTCACAGACGGAGACGGCCGGGACAGGTTCGTATCGGAATCGGTGAGCCAGCTAGCTAGCAGGGGCCTTCACCGATCACCGACATGGAGGCTGGAGCACGACACGGTTCGGTTAGGCACGTGCACATGAATAGTGTTTCAATGAAGGTGAATATAGGTAAAAGGTAGCATCATATTGTAATTGGTTTCCTCATTGAGCTGTTTCTCTGATAAAATTTTGTACACACAATTATGAACATTCGCCAGAGAAAAAAAAAATGGGCAGTCATGACTTTCCTATTTTTTTTTAAAAAAAATACTTTCGTAACTTCTCATTTTCAGAAAGTTGCAAAGTTGTACTCACAACTTTTGTGTATAACATTTGGGAGATCGAACAAAAATCATCACCTTAATGAACTTAAGCAATCACCTTCAAAGTGCTTCAAGTGCACGGGTCCTTAGCATTTCACAAAGAAACAAGATTGCCTTCAAGCTATGCATGATCCTTAGGCCTCGTTTAGATGCTGATTTTTTTTTTCAATTTTGCTACTGTAGCACTTTCATTTGTATTTGACAAATATTATTCAATCATGTGTTAACTAGACTCAAAAGATTCATCTCTGATTTGATAACTAATCTGTGCAATTAGTTATTTATTTACCAACATTTAATTCTCCATACATGCGTTCAAATATTGATGTGATGGAAAGAGAGTGAAAAAAGTTAGAAGTTAGAAGGAATCTAAACAGGGCCTTAGCATTTGTGTAGCATTCAACTAAAGTTTAGCTAGATTTAGTTGTTTTAACTCAGCTAAAGCCAACTAAAATTTGACTGAGTCTATTAGCTAGAGCATTCAAATCCCAGCTAGGTAAAGTTTTACATGGAAATTTTGGTTAGCTAAATTTTAGTTGGCTACATCCAAATAGGCCCTTACAAGTTAAGCTCAAAACAAAATAGCTACTGGGTGGCAAACTACTATTCAAATTCGCCAATGTCAGTTGCTAGCACATTGCTAGGTTTCAAGCTTCGCCCATTAACTCCGCATTTCGATGGAAATAAACTCCAAGCCAAACAAAACTTCTGACGCGGAACTTGATAAGTGGTTTGCCAGCCAAAAGTCTGTATGATGCTTGGCTCCAAACACCCTTGTCCATCTTCTGGCGTGGAGATCTTGTCAGCTACGATTATTCATCTGAAATGTTTTCGGTGCCTACCAGCCTTTGTCCCAGGACCCCAATACTTATCAGGATTTGGCATGAATCTTGGGCTCTTCCGAGTGACTGAGGCCTCAAGTACTTTGGAAAAATTTGCCTGCCAGTTATTCAAAAAAGAAATAGTGAAAATGTTAAATGAGGAACAAATGTTAACTCCATCCTTTTTTTCCCGAATGATTATTACAATAGCAAGAGGAGCATTTGGTTCATCAAACATGTCAAAACTACGCATAACAAATATGGCTTTGACAATATTACTAGAGGAAACCAGAATCAAGAACAAGAAAAAAATAAACATTCCAAGAAATGTTTTATTACTAAAATTATTATCTTTCAGAAATCAAATTAAACATGCGGAGAAGCTGTGTAGTCAGTCAGCTACAGAGATCATAACTCAGCTCAAGCAGTCAAGCTAACTGTGGCCACTATGGTTAGTATTCCTTTCCAGAGGCAACATGTACCTAGGCTATGGGCGTTTGAGGGCACGTATAGTTGGCCGGCCAAACTTTGGGGACCGAATCAGCAGCCTAAGAATCGGCCGTGCATCAGCCAGAAAATGAACTAGGTGTTGGCCGTGTGATACTGGGCAAGCCAAAATGCAGCCAGGATCCAAGCTACAATCCTGCCTACAGTCAATGGCTAATTTTTGGCTAGGCAGGCGCAGGCATCAATCCAAACGATCTCAGCCTGGGCCCCTCAAGATGAGCAGCCGGCCTGAGTTAGGTCGATTGTTTCTCTTTTCATGTCAACCCCCTACATTGAGTACTGACCCCATAGACTTGATCACTAAAGAAGTCTTTCAATTCCCTGACCACAGTTTTTTCATTCCGTAACCCACCATTTCTCCTTTAGACACCAGCCTCCAGGCAGTTGCCGATTTGTTGTGGCACCTGCACGTCAATGGTGTAAACCTCACACCCACTGAGACAATCAACATCACAGATAAAATGCCCGATACAAAGGGCCGATCCGAACAGATGGAGCAGATAATTTAGGATAAAGGGCAGCTACAAACTAATGTGGGTTTTCTACCTTTGTTTATAAGGGGTTACTAACATTTTCATTAGCCAGATTGACTAGATCTTCTACAAAAGCATGTCACCCCACCCCCAAATCCAAGTCTACTCCCCTTCTAAGGAGCCAACACCGTCTGGGTATCTTCCCAGCGGCGCTTACCCCATTACTGAACCAAGTTCATAATATGCAGCTTAAATATCAGCTACCTGCAATTTAGGCTCTTGGGAAAGTATCACGTGCCTGGATGATTTCCAGGTCGATGTTTAACTGGGTGAAGCTTGACCTGCAAAACAAAGTTACTAATCAATCAGCCAACCATGACTGATTAGCCTAGATGAACAAAGAGATGCATCATACCCAGCATCGCATGATGTCCCAGATCACTGACATTGGGGCATCTGTTTTAACGCTAGGTGGATCCACATGACTTCCTGATACTTGATACCCAGCATTTCTGATAGCAGATTGTAGCATAACCATGGTTGGATTAGTGCACTTCAGTATTGCACACAAATTGTGAAGACTCACAAATAAAGGTGCCTCCAGCAATTCCTGCATGAAAACATGCGACGTGATTCATCGATCCACAAGTACCATTAGTATCTATGGAACTATTAATCCATAGATGTGAAAATGTTTACATGTACATTTAACTTGGACTAAAAACAAACATTCTTATTTTCAGTGCCTGATATTGAAATGAAAAAAATAGCAGCCATCATAATTCGTGGCATTTGTGTCAAAAAGAATTAAAAACTTGACCTTCAAGAACACTTCAGTTTAGCTCTTTTCGAAGGCACTGTCTTTTAGAAATTTACAACATTGTTTCCAACAGGGTGGAGAGGAACCTCTAATTCTAGGTCCCTCACGATTTTTGTGTAATCAACATGTCTTCATTTTTCTTTGAATCATTGAATTTAAAGCATATATGTGAGACAATTCTACTGTTTTTATACGATACGTATCTCATATTCTCATCTAATAGCATTTACTTCAGGCGCTAATGAAACTATTTTAAAGTCACAAAAGTGATAGTAGACCCAGCTGACAGTAGACTCTAAAGAATCAAGAAAAAGGATATGTGACTAGCTCCTTGTATATGTCAGCTATATACTTTTTTATAAGGATAAAAGTAAAGGAGAGGAGCAAATATTACATTCCGACCATAATCTCTGAGATATTTGTACTACAATTTGGTGGAGAAACTGACAGCCTTGGGGAGTGGACCAGGTGCAATAGGAATAAAGAACAAGAACAAGCAATCCAGTTCATCTAGGCAGATGTTTAATAATGTTTCAGTTTCTACAGTAATATCTAACAGAGGCATACCCAGTTCAACGATGGCTCCATATGTGAGGAATAAGGGAGGAGACTGATACAGGGATCGTCAGATTCACATTTATTAATTGTAGGATGTCAGTTCCTTTAGTTAAATCAAAATAAGACAAGAAGATGGATTAGAAAATGATTGGTGGCACTCCTGAATAGAGCTTAACATTGCTCAACAGATATGTCTGAACAGTGCAAAAGTCATAAATCCTAAAGCTACTTCATGAAAAGCAAAACAGACAGTTCAGCAACCTTTTGTTTCCTGAATCAAAAATGACATTTGATAGGCATGTGGTCATACAGCAAGAAACTGTTTTTTGTCGCGTTGGAATAGATAAAATGTTTTCATTCATCCAATAAAACACAAAACTGGTGTTCAGGGAGCAATCATGCCCATGAAAATGTATCATATGTTGTCAAGAGTTATGGAGCTTGAAGAACAGGCAGAAAAAAATTATATATCATTTGTTAATGGTGGTGAGAAAGCAGCAGGAGAGATCACCTACTTGGTCAGGCAGAAGATGCAAGAATACAAGGAAGCATACCACGTCGAGAACAAAACAAAACAATGTTATGTATCAAGAATTCATGATGGAATGCAGCTGGACAAGAATTTGATGGCACATCTACAGATCTACCATCCATAACGTAGTCTATTCTATCTAACAACAAGATCAATCCTTACAATTTTCCCATCTATGTCAGTTGCACTATATACAGGCATACAGCAGAAGAAAAGGGCATTACCTCTGATACTGACGTTAGTATAGCCGAAATTTTTGGATAAGCTGGATATTCTTCTTTCATAGCATGATATCTGATAATATTGAGGCAGCCCATTCCTTGTCATGTATTGGATCACTCCAAATAGGGCCCCCCATAACAAATTTATGGCCACATTCTGAACATACTTCAGGCACACTAGGGCAGAAATTTGGTACAGCAATGTTTCTCTCATCCTGGATCAAATGACTGTAACATTAAGAACATGCAATACAAATAAAAGAAGATAAGAAAGACTACCTTTGAATCAATTCTTCCAATATTTTGCAGGTGAAATGAGTTGCATCCAGTGCATTGGTAAACATGTGCCAATTTGAGTGGTGAGCTTTTTACTGTACTAGCCGAGCTGAATATAATAGAGGAACATTGGAAAAGATATGTTATTAGATACCAAAAAAGTACCATCATAGAGAAAACAACACATTTTCACCACAAGCAAAAGAATGTATCAGGAAAAGATGGAAGTAGGAGACAACGTGAAGATTCGCACAAAAACCCTAATGTAGAAATCCATGTGTACTGATATTATAGGAACTATGTAGCGCTTGTGACGGATTGCATGTGACTGCAAGACAACAAGAAAATGTAACCGAGATCATCATCATGAACATAGGAACACAAGAAATCAAGCTCAGGATCATTCATCGTGAATATATATGGGGGCACAAGGAACAATTTCAAGTCTTACCTCAATGCAGGCAAGAAGAATCCTCAGCGCCATCTCATGGCAGTGTTTACCTCTCAATGGATAAGAACCATACCTGCAAGTGCATATGACAGGTATCATGAGTATAACTCCAGTAAGTCCTGCAGATAGCAATTCATATTCAATTCTGAAACTGAAACCCTCACTTAGAAAAACAACTTCTGCGTTTCCACCAGCAAGCACTGACATGTCTGTAGCTGAGCACATCAAGGTACCCCCATCTGCTACACATTGAACCGCCGAATCAAGGAATGCAGCTGGTGATCCATAAGGATCAAGGTCAACCTAATTCAGCATGTTAGGACATTAGGACATAATTCAAATCATGTCAACCCATATTATTTTCTTATGCTTAAATCAGAATGAGCCATTAGCAGGTGGCAAATACGTGACAGGTACATTACATGATTTGAACAATCCACTCCTTTACTTAGTAAATGGTTCTGTCGGCTGTGGCTTCATTGTACAATTTCCACAGATTTAATACTATGTATGAAATATCTAAATCGATCTATGAACTGAACAAGTGTAAATACGTCTGCAAAGCACTTCCATGATACAATGTCCTTAATATTATTAAACCTCACCCTCCCCCCCCCCCCCCCCCACCCCACCCTACCTCCCTCTAGCAGCATTAGGCAGGCTGGCCCGTTCTAGTTATTTACAGGGGATTCATAAACACTACATGCCTTTCTTGTGCTTGTTTGAGTAATTAAGTTTGGTAGCAAGACAGACCAATGCAAAACTGCAATGTGAGAGGCTTTTTAAGGGGTGAAATGTACATATTGAATTCTAAACTAGCGAACAAACTTTAAGTCAACCTGCTCCTTCTAAACCCATCAGGTCTTATACTATTATGAGGTTGTTCACATTACTGCATGCAATGTTTCTAATCCTTGCCAGGGTTTATGTGAACTAGGATTCCCGTAACAATTGTTGTCCTATGTGCTGAGTGTTATTGATTAATGATCACCTAAAGGCACACATGCTGTGTTGACAGAAACTAAATTCATGTTTAATAACCTATAGAAGGTAATCTAGAAAAACCTTGTCAAAAACTGATTAAGGAAAAGGGTAGACAGGATCACAAGAAAAAATATCAACATTTCTACATGTGGGGCATTGACTACTCAATCTCACATTAACATAAATGATAAAACTAAACTGGTTGTATCAACTTTGGAAAGGTAAGAGAACTTTGTTAGTTCTTTATTATATGTGTTAAAGTTTCAGTTGAAATAGTACAGCATTTTGATAATTCAATTATTATACACCAAGAAATCTTCTCTACACTTCTCTCTCTTAATCTAGAAATGTCGTGAGACTTTCATTGGCAAGGAGCACCTGTGCAAGAAGAATAATCAAGCGTCCACAAGTGGCAGAGAATTTAAGTAAGTAGCTCAAGTTTGTTTTGAGTTTGCTGCTTAGCGTTAGATATAATCAAAGGATAACTAGCAGTTTGTTAGTTTATTAGGAGCTGGCTCTATAGTATGACAGAACTTGTGAGGTAAGCAGAAATAAACCTAATTGGTTCATAAACTCTTTGGGCAGTGAGTTGTTTGGCTCTTCTGCATCTAGTAATATCCCATCCACTATACTAGCCATATAATCTCTGGTATCAGCCTTGCATTCCTGCAATCTGATCTGCCTACCGACACCATGACACATCCATCCTTGCTTCTGCCACCACAGTATCAACCATCACCGCAAACCCGATCATGGGGGGGACAGTGTTCAGCTGCCGATTTTAAGAATGCAGTTTGCAAGATCCTCACAGAACTCACTTCCATCAAGGATGAGGTATCCATGCTGAGGGGCGATCAAGGTCACCTGATCAGGACGAGCAACCACTGCAGTTGCACAAGCAAGACGAGAGCTATAGCTTGTCTGCCGGCAAGGACAAGCAGAAAACAAACACACCACCTCACTACACCCACTGCCAATACAGAAGCCTCGCTTCCGAAGCACGACGGCAGTGATAACCCTATCTCCTGGCTCACAAGTGCAAACCTGTTTTCCACTCGCAATGCACCTCGGAGGACAAAAATGTGCGGACACCCATCCACTATACTAATTACTAGCCATACCATGAACACACAACAATTTTCACAAACATCTACAATCCACACATCTTCAAAAATTGCTAGTGTGAAAGAGAAGGACTGCAAGTTGATGAACTAGAATATATACAACTAAAAGAAAGTCTTTACCATATATTGTGATATTAGACATGTGATTACTTTACCGGTGGCATGTTTTTGGATTAGGTGCTTTTAAGCAGCAACCTTAGGCCGAGGCAATGATAGACATGTCCAAAAACACCATGTATTTACATAATTTCCTAATCAGTGATACACCTGCATGACGGAGTAAGTGTCAACGTCATAGTCGGTGAAGTCTGTGTTCGGTAGTGGGGTTGCACAACGGGAATCACTCGAACTGATCGAAGAGCACGGAAAGATTTATCCAGGTTCAGGCTCCTAGTCCGGGAAAGCTCTATGTCCTACTTGGTGTGTGTGTGGCTGCTCGGTGCATGTATGGCCCTCCCTTGCCTACCCCAGCCATCTTTGAGAAAGTCTGAAGGATTGTACCCGTGGTGCTGAAAAAAAAGCACACATGGAAATAGAAAGAAGGTAGTACCACATCAAATTCTTTTGGGTGCGTGAGCATGTAGACACGGCATCAGCATGATGTGGTACCACCTTTGAAGATGCAAGACTGCCATTGTGCTGTATATTTTTCTTGCAGGCTTCTACAGCGACTACAGTTTAGCAGTATTTCGAATCAGTCAAATAAAATATAAGCTTGCTACTTCTGTTTATAAAAATATCGACAATAGAAATGCTGAAGCAAACCATGCACCTTCATTATTGTCAACAGCGGTAACTTCCCCAATTCCATCTACCTCAACAGCATACCTAATGGCTCTTAGTCCTGATGCGGATAACGCCTGCAAAAAACAAGATAAGAATCTGAAAGGATAGGATCATTACTGTTTATGCCAGCAGCACATTGATTGTTTACCGAAAGCTAAGATGAATCAATTAGTAGCAAATTATTTCATAAGAAAACATACAAACAGACATCCTTTCCTTTCAAACATATATGGTGACATATAAACTCATAGTGAATCAGACATTCTGTAACAGCCTACAATCATATCCACATAGAAGAATACAGCATACAGACATACAGTAGCATCACTAGAAACACACAAAGGGAAAAGCGAAATATTGCACTAATTACCAATTAAATGTAGAGGGTATAAACCGTTTAATAGTAGCAATAACAAAAAAACCCACCTCAAGAACTTTCGGCTCTTGATTTAGCTTGCTTGCCCAATGTAGTGTCTTCTGTGTCCGCCTATCACATATTTTGCAGTAATTCAGCATTGCTGCCCAGTCGGAAGCAGTTGAGGTATACTGGTGTACAGAGTAAAAGATGGTACTAGTGCGAGCTCAATACCCTTTTCTTGATCGGCGGCATATTCTTCATGTCTTTTCAAAAATAAATGATCTCAATACAGCAATAGAAATATCTCTCATTGTTAACCTAGCAAAATTATAACGAAATCAGCACTCTGAAGCCATTTTTGCACAAAAATTCAAACCATCCACAACTAAAGACAACTTCTGGGACCTAAGCTACTGTAAAATTAATAATGGTGAGAGGAATGTACTAGGGGGGAAAAAAAAGGAGCAACCACTAAGCGTCTAGATTCACAGTTCATATAGCAACTTTAGCACCCTAATTTGAATTGGAGCTAAACGCTGAGAACATAAAAGGTACCAGATTGCTCTTCGACCACTCGCTTCTATGCTACAGTAAAAGATAAATCATGTTGAATAAATCGATGACATCCATTTAAAATACGGAGTATCATTGTTTCCTAGAAAATGGAATATAAAAATCCCAAGAACACAAACCTGGGCCTTGTTGTAGAAGACCGAGTTCGACTCGTCAAAAAAGATCTCCGCTTTCCCTTCCCTGATGGTGGTCTGGGGGTCGCCGGCGGCGGCGGCGGCGGAGGGGTCGGACGGGGAACGGCGAGGTGGAGGAGGAGAATGCGAGCTGTAGGCGAAGGACTTGATTCGCCGGATAGTTGATGCGCCGGTTGAGGAGCCCTGTCCGCGAGAAGCCTAATGGAAGAGTCATCGGTTTACGGCGGCGGAGTACGGCGAGCCAATGAAGTGGTCCTTGGTGGTTTTAGGGGAGTACTCTGTGTAGGATGGATGGGCGGCAGATTTTTTTATTTTTATTTTTTTAGCTCCAGGGGAGCAGCGCGCTCGTGTATACCGAATTTTTTTTTATAATTTCGTCCTTTTTCGAAAAATTTTCAAATTTATTATGCTTGTAGCGGTTTTCTTTCATGATCCGGACCAGAGCTCGGCGTCAATAGTGACGGCACCGAGGTTAAACGTGACGGCGCCATCAATATACTGCTGAGTTAGGCGCGGAGAAGACGACATGGCGCTAATGTGGAACACCTCGGCGCCGATTGCCGAGATCGGCGCAAGATCCAAGACATCGAGCTAGTTTTCCATAGATCTCGCCGTTTAAAATAGAATAAGTAATTTGTGTTACTAAAATATATTACAATAGTGTGGTCGAACTCTAAATGCAATGGTCAAGATTCAACCCTTATTGTGACCCTTTTTGCTGTATTTTTAAAGTTTATCAATTATCCACGTAAACACATTTTTAATTATAATTCATGATATTTCACTATAGCAACATATAAGTGAAATACATAGGCACAAATTTTAGCGATGGGTATTCGTCAACAATTCCTACTTTGCACGAAAAAATATCAAAATTGTATTTCAACTCTTACAATCTAATAGGACATTGACTCAAGTTATAAAGTTGTTTTTTACATGGATAATTACATGCAATAATTATGTTTGTATAAATAATTGTGTGCAATAATTATAGTTGTTTGCAACGATAACTATGTTTGCATTAAACATAATTATATTAATAAAGTTGTTTAAATGAAACATAATTATATTATTAAAGTTGTTTGTATGAAACACAATTACATTATTAAAGTTATTTATACATAATTAAAAAATACACCAAAATATATTTGTGCTGGCCAAGCATTCTAACCAACTGCAACTAAGATTTTTTTGTTGAGATTGATACCTAGCTGGTTGAGGAGATTTTTCGCGTGGGGTCGTTCTAAATCCACACATATTTATACTGTAAGTATAACATGTCTTGTTTTAAGATTTTGTGAGAGATTTTTCAAGACACACAATATTATTACCCATGCGACAGATACTAATATTTATATATATACCTAAACTTGTGTACAAGATGGTATGGTGACGCGACAGAAGTTATCATGGGGTTATTGACGCATAAAAGAAATGAATATGAAAAAATTCTTCCTACTGATATAAATCATTATCTTAGCCGCATCACAGAAAGTTAATTGGTGAGCCTGCAATGTTGTCCTCTCCATGATTATGTTAATTTTATAATCTTTGTTTTGGATTATTAAATATCACTTTAACGTTGATATCGATATTGTTATCTTATCGTGTGATCTATATGGTTTTATACAAAAGTTTAGCTCCCGTAGCAACGCACGAGCATGCTACCTAGTATTCATAAGCCTAAGCTATAGTAACATCCCTTCAAAATAAACATAGTTTACCAAGCACACACGTAGTATTAAATGTAAGAAAAGCATAACTTAAGTATATATATTGGTAATATTTACATAGATTAGGTCAATCTCAATGGTGAGTTTCATTTTGGTGTTTCCAAGACTGTCATGTCATATGAGAGAAAATGAAACTTGAGTGAAACTCTCCATTGAGAGTGAGAATTTCATTCTAAAGTTTCATTGACATTAAATTTCATGACTCATAGAGAGTTGGTATTCGTGCCAAGAGAGTTTCATCTGGATGAAACTCATTTCATCTCTCTCTTCTTAAATACATTGTCATGTCATCAAAATCGCTTATGTGGCATCATATTTAATACAAATGAAACTCCATTGAGATTGACCTTACAAGATTTCATCTGATCAGCTTCCTTTTTCCGATATCATTTATGTCATATGCTATGTATTGAGTGCATCCTTGATTACAAGGATTTCAGCACACACTCTCCCATTCCCCATCGTGCTTTGGGTGATGCCATGGAACATGAAAGGCCTACTCTAACCAAACGAATTATGCAGTTTTGCATGACATCTGTTGCTTTTGTTTCATCTTCGAGTAGCATAGGATCTAGAATCGCATGAATATTATTTGAAAACGCTCGGTTAACGTATTCATGCAGGGTTGTACCATTGTTAAGCTTGGCATCAGTTGGACGAGTCCCTGTAATAATTTCTAACAGAAGCACTCCAAAGCTATAAACATCCCCCTTGGTCGAGATCTCTACGTTTGTTCCATACTCTGCATTTTCATGGAGAAAAAAACACAATTAATAGACAATGTATAGCAATATGGTAAATAATAAAGATATGTACTCTCACCTGGTGCAATGTATCCAAATGATCCCTTTAGGCAAGACAATCTTGTTGAACATGTATGACCTTCTTCATTGGTCGTAGTTGTTGAAAGAAATCTCGCTAGGCCAAAGTCTCCTACGCATGCAGTCATGTCAAGATCCAAAAGAATGTTACTTGGCTTCAAATCACAATGTATCAGCGGATCTTGCAATTGATTATGAAGATAATCCATAGCAATGCTACATCCATGGCTACTGAAATTCTCTGCCTCAAACCCATAATCTTTCTTTGACTTGGTTCATCATTGACCTCTGGATGTAGCACATATCTAAGTTCCCATTGGGCATGTACTTGAACACAAGAGCTTTGAATTCTTTGCCGTTCAAATCCAATGACGAGCATAAAGTAATGACTTTAACTAGATTTCGATGTTTAATTCTTTTGAAGGTTTATTCTGTAGTGAAGCTTTCATTGGCTCCAAATATGTCAAGGTTAAAAATCTTGATAGCAACTATGTTGACCTCAAGCTCAAGACAGCCTTTGTAAACTGTTCCGAATGATCCCGAGCCGATCAAGTTGATAGAAGAAAACCGGTCGGTTGCTACTGTAATGTCCTGAAATTATCCTCGTCATCTCCTGATCGTGTTTGTTGAACCGGTAGTGGCACTGACTTTATCTTTTCTTCTTCACCAAAATAATCATGAGGCATGACAATGCAACAACAACAACAAGAAACAGAAAGTAGGTATTAGGATTTTTGCAGCCAACAATTTCTTCGTTCTCTTCAGGTCGTGGACGATTGTGTGCAAAGAGGTAGACCAAATGCTGGAACAATGCTTGTACATAATCTACCATTTCCTTGAATTGAAACAACACCTTCACTGCTAAAAACACCACCCAATGGAACTACTCCTTCAAAATTGTGGAAGGATAGGTTAGAACGTGCAGATTACTCAAAGACGTGAGGAACCCTGGGATTGCTCCAGATAAATTGTTCTGGGAAAGATCCATCTCTTTCATTCCAACCAGGTTCATGAAAGAGTGTGGAATGCTTCGTCAAGCAAGTTGCCTTGCAACTGAAGTGACTCTAGAAGCACACACTGTCCAAGAGTGGATGGGATATTACTAGACAATCGGTTGTTTGAAACTCAGAGTGTTCAGATTGATGAGGTTGCCTACTTATTCTGGTATTTGTCCTGACAAGTAATTGTGTGACAAGTCCAAATATATTGAAAGTGAAGAAATTTGCAAGAGGTCGCTTGGTATTCTCCCAGCTAGAGAATTGTGAGCAAGGTTTAGTTTTGGAGCTGCTGCAGTACCCTATGCTAACAGTGTATACAATGTTTCCACTCAAATTATTCTCCGCTAAACTGAGCTCATTTAGCTGACTAAGGTTTCCAATAGCGTCCGGTATTTGGCCAGAAAGTTTGTTGTGCACAAGTCTTAGTACAACCAAGTTGCTCAGATGCTCGATGCTTTGGGTATAACACCACTGAGAGCATTGTAACCCATAAGCAATTCTGTAAGATTCTTAAGATTGCCTATTTCCGATGGAATAGGCCCAGATATATAGTTAATACCAAGCCACAGCGTCTCAAGACTATTTGTAAGATTACCTAGCGATACTGGCAAATTTCCGTGGAGATCATTGGAGTCTAGCATCAGCTTAGTCAGTTTAGTGCAGTTCGAGAGGGACGAGAGGAAGCCCCAGTCTCCTGCTCTAGCATATTGCCACCAACATCAAGAACCTCCAAGTTTGGTAATGATCCAAAGAATGGTATGAAACCAGTTAGCATATTATTGGCTATATATATGTTCTCTAGACGTGATGCATTGTGAAGAGAAGTAGGGATTATGCCATCTAATCCGCTTGATGTGAGTATCACCGTTTCGATGTTTGGGAGTGTGTAGCCAATATTGAAGGGTATTCTTCCACTCAAAGAGTTATTACCCAGGCTAAGAAATCTCATCGATGACATGTTGAACAGGGATGGCGGTACATGGCCAGATAGGTTGTTCATGTGTAGCTTCAGTGTTTGTAGGGTCAGAATGCGGCTTAAGCCCTCTGGGATGCTCCCACCAAGCTGTTCTGTCCAAGATTCAGGTAAACCAGGGAAGATAGGTTCCCTAGCGACCGAGGTATCTGTCCTGTGAGGCTATCTCTTGTAGGCTAAGATATTTCAAAGGGGCTGAGATGGCGGTGATCTGTGCTATAGAACCGACGAATTGTTTTCTTGGAGGCAAATTGTGGTTAGAGATGAGCTGTTGAATAGAGCCTTTGGGAGGCTCCCTGTAAGCCTATTGGTCATGAGCCTTAGCACTTGGACAGACGAACCATTTGCCAAGGACTCTGGGATTTCACCGGTGTGGCTGTTGCTACCAAGGTCAACATGTACTAGGGATGACGATGAGCCGGCGCCCAAGGACAGAGGTATATGCCCAGACAAACTGTTTCCTGCAAGTATTAGAATCTGGAGCTCCAGGAGCATCCCAAAAGCAGCAGGGATGCTCCCTTGCAGCTTGTTGTTTCTGAGGTTTATCTCCTGAATATTGCTGCACTGGCTAAGGCTTGGTGGGATCTCACCTTGGAGGGAGTTGTTCCATAGACCCAAGACTTGGAGTTCCATGCATGACGAGAGCGTCCATGGAATTTCACCACTGAGAGAGTTCATGCTGAGGTTGAGGTAGCTAAGCTCGGTCAGGAGACCAAGCTCAGCAGGTATGGAGCCATGGAAGCTGTTGTTTGCCAATTGGAGACTTGTGAGAGAGGTGTTAGGTTAGCTATGCATGGCGGTATGGAGCCAACAAGCCCTTTGACGAGAGGTCTAGTGTTGTAGCACGGTGCGGCGATTGTGCACTGGTGCTGCAACTGACACCATGCCAGCTGCAGAACTGGAGAGACGTGTTGCTCCATGAGGATAAGGCTTGGCTTGGATCTGAGAGCTGGGCCTTGAAACAAAGAAGAGCTTGTTGGTCATTTTCAGCTTCATTTTGTGGGTGATGGCGGCTAAAGCTGATGAACAGACTAGGATGAGGAGGAGACACAGATCAGACATGAGAGAAAGGGGTTGACAGCGGATCATAGTATATATAGCAGGGTACGTATCATACAAATTGAAGTGGAGGAGGGTGTGTCTCTCCCTGATCCGCTCCTGCCATTTATATATAGACGCCTCCCTGCAGGCTACAGCTGATACATGTTGGACTCATGAAGTCATGATAAGTAAGTAGTCAAAATCAAACTAATATAAATTGGACTGAGTCTATTCAAAAATATATATCATGTTGAACATTCATGTGTGGTGGAGGTTATTTAGACAAAAAAAAATCAAGAACACCTTCTGGAAAGACCTATCGGAGAGATGTGCACATCTGAGGTTGTCGTCATAGGATCGATGAGCCCACCTAAAAACACCTCTGGATCTCAGAGAGAGAGATATGCAACGAACAACAAGTGATTGGAAAAATAGGGCAAAAATTTGTACAAAATATCACTTTTTTTTGTTGTGACTTGCTTTATTAATAAACTTCTTCAAGGATAACTTAAATTTAACTATATTTGGACAAGTTTTTTTGAATAAGGCGAGTGGTCAAACTTAACATCAAAAAATCAAACGACTTACAATTTTAGATGAAGGAAGTAGATCCCATGTATATAGAATACCTTTTCCATTTATATTGTGGTTGCCTTAACGCGACTACGCGAGAGCCACTACTTGAATTCGAACAACAAGAGTGTGTCACAACTTACAACACCCACACCTCTCTGCAATCAAGCATGGGAGCTGCCCGTTCTCGCTCTCTCATCCTGGTCACTTTACTCCTGCCCCTCCATCTGCTGGCTATTACGACCTGCAGCAGCGCTCACAAAGACGACTGCTGATGCCCCGTGGACGACTGAACGTCGTGCAGCAGCACTTCTCCAGCATCTCCGACGACGACCGGGACCAACATGCCAATACCATACGCGATTCCGGTGAGTGCCTAATTTCGTTATGAGTATGACTTCCGAATACCATTTATGCCGTTTCCGGCCACAAGTTTAGGGTGCCTGTTTGGACGTTAATCGGCCTCTCTATTACCCTAATTGTCATACAAGTTTAGGATGACAGTTTCCGCATACCATACAAGTTAGGCTGGCGGTGATAATAGATTACCGTCGCTAATTATTATCACCGCTGACTTTCACCAACGAAGAGCGGAGTCGGTGGTATATATTATTGGCCATGGAACACATGCACCCTTAATAATATACCCAATTCATCCTAAATTATAAGACGTTTGACTTTTTGACACCAAGTTTGGCCACTCGTCTTATTCAAAATTTTGAGCAAAATATCACTTTTTTTTGTCGTGGCTTTGTTTTAATAAAAATTCTTTTAAAATAACTTAAATTTGACTTTGTTTGCATAAATTTTTTGAATAAGACGTGTGGTCAAATTTGAAGTTAAAAAAAGTCAAACATCTTATAATTTAGGATGGAGGGAGTATATAGTATTTGGCCATGAAGCACGCACTTAATGGTTTATAGTATTTAGCCATGAAACACACCCTTGATGATAAGTCGTGTTCTTCATTGTGGATCTTTATGTAAATAAGAAAATAAATTGAGAACTGGTTCAATACTTCTCTTTTCGAACAAATACGCAAAAGTCTCAAATTAAACTCTGTTACTCGATTAAATCAATTTATATTTGTGGTACTCCTGACCCTGCCCCCTCCCGACCACATCAAGAGACTTCAGACGCAAGAATTATTCATAGAGGACACAGCAGCAACTTCTGCTGACTTATACTGTTCCATGACAGTATATTTTTTTTTTGGAAGGGTGGACTACCGCTTCTTAAAGAAGTCTCATAATTTTTCTTTAGATAAATTTATTAATTCCCTTCGTCTACAAATATAAGATCGAGATTCGGTTCTGAAATCCGTACACAAATATAAAATTTCTAATAAATTTAAAAATATGCTCCACATGTTCCTGCGGGAATCGTAGACGAAATTATACTACTTATATTCATTTGTAGAATGAATAAATATCATAATACTCTTTGTTAGTGAATGAGTTTTAGCATTATGATATGAACAACTAAATATATTAGTAAGCATATGAATAGTTTGAATAAAGACATAATGACATATGCTAGTAGGTGTTGATGTAGACACTTTACATGACAAAATAATTGCATGTGCTAGTGGATGCTCACGGGGGAGACTTTGCATGACAAGATAGATTGCCAGTGAGAATTGAAAATATATCTATATATAGATATTGATATTGATATTGATATATTAATAGCATGTTTTCGATCACCTTTGGATTATACTATCAGATAATATATATCCTAAGTTATAGGTTAAATTATAATGAATAATCCAACCAACAGATTATATATTGCAATCATATAATCTATCTCAACCCGACTAATAGAAGATTAAATATTCTCAAAAGACAATCATATACCTCAGAGTTGATTCAAATTCATTAAACTTACACAACTCACGTGGGAAAGCCAACAGGCACCACATAAATTCTACAATCATATGGGGGGGTAGACCCATCTTTAATTAATAAGGGGCTCGTGATTTTCATAGCATCTCTTATATTTACGGGAACAGGCGGTACCGCGGTAATACAAGCTAAGAACCAATAATAATATAAACTCCCTCCTAAGCTGGCGTGTCATATATATATGTCGGCAAAAATGGCAAAGTTAGCATTTATTTTCTTCGTACGTAGTAGCCAATTTATAAGTTCCCTTGTAATCCTAAACCCCATTATGTTGTTTGTACTTATCTCAGCTGATTTCAGTTGTTTCATTTGTGTCCTATAAGAGAAAATAAGTCGTAGTACAGCTAATAACACTACGGACATGGTCGCTTTGCCGAGTGCCACAGGCACTCGGCAAAGCTCCTTTTGCTCTCGGCAAAGCCTTTGCCGAGTGCAGCCCTCGGCAAAGGCCACACGGCAAAAAAAATGGATCGGCAAAGGGCTCTTTGCCGAGAGCCTTTTATCGGGCGCTCGGCAAAGCCTTTGCCGAGTGCTGAGATGACTCTCGGCAAAGAAAAAAATAAAAAAACCCCGAAAAAATAAAGAAATTTTTTTATTTAATTGGAGGAGGGGCCCACTGGGCAGCGCCCACTTGTTGCCCTTAAAATCGTAAGTTCTACAATTTTTCACGCAATTTTCTCTCACGCAGTGAGCAGGATTCGAACTCACGACCTCTCGTTCGCGCGGAGCCTCCTCTACCACTGCACTACACACTCATATACATTCCATCTCCGTTTTGATTACCCATATATTATACTAAACCATGTGTAATTTGCTTATTTGAGGTCCTAAACGAATTCAAATCAAAAAATTGTAAACTACAAAGTTTTCTAACTTTTCAAGATCTACAACTTTTATTTTGATAGTTTTTCCATCCGAGGTCGTTTATAAAAATTTGAATTTTAAATTTTACAATTTCAAACGTAGTTTTCGTTGACAAGATGATTTCAAATCAAAAAGTTGTCAACACCAAAGTTTCATAACTTTTTGAGATCTACAACTTTTATTTTGGCCATTTCTCCATCTAAGGCATTTTAAAAATTCGAATTTTAATTTTCAAATTCGAACGTAGTTTTGCATAACTAGATGACTTCAAATTAAAAAGTTATCAACTACAAACTTTCATAACTTGTCAAGATCTACAAAGTTTATTTTGGTTGTTTACCCATTTATATATCCAAAATTATGGTTATCATATTATTCACAAATATTATATATCACTCTTGTAGTTTCGTAAACTAACGGAGAGAGATGTAAGATTTATGAACAAATTTATTTTAAATTTGTCAAATGAAGAAATGACTAAAATAAAAATTATTCATCTTGATAAGTGAAACAACTTTTTAGTTGAAAGTTTTTTATTTGGATTAATTTACTGCTTCAAAATATGATTTAAAAATTAGCTTTGCCGAGTGTAAAAAAAAAACTCTCGGCAAAGAGCTCTTTGCCGAGAGCCAATAAAAAAACGCTCGGCAAAGAAATTCTTTGTCGAGAGCAAGAAAAAAACACTCGGCAAAGAAATTCTTTGCCGAGAGCCAAAAAAACACTCGGCAAAGAATTCTTTGCCGAGTGTTTTTTTGGCTCTTCTTTGCCGAGTGTTTTTTCTTTTGCCGAGAGTTTTTTATTCGGCCCTCGGCAAAGAGCTCTTGCCGAGCGCCCGAAAAAAAACTCTCGGCAAAGAGTGCGGCGCTCGGCAAAGTGAGTTTTTCCGGTAGTGTATGCCGACTGATGTCCACATCAACAATGCACTATCATGTGCAATTAAAATCCACTAGACATCTAGCACATGTAAAGTTCACGTCATCAAGACACAAAAGTATTTATTGTTCATGTCAATATGACACGCAATCCACTAACATTAATTTATAATAGTTTATTTCTCCATACAATTAATTCTTTATTAGTCTAATTTTATTCTAAACCATCCGTAATTTTTACAGTAATGCACGGGCTATACTTCTAGCTTATAGTTTCTTTATAAAACTAGCAAATAAGAAGTGGCCATCCATAAGGATAGTAAATACTCCCTCCGTACCGCAAATAGAAGTCATTTAGAAAAAGTTCGGTCAAATATTGAGAATATAATTCATGAATAACTTTTAAATTATTGAGTTTAGAAATGTCAAAATCATATAAATAAATTTATCTTGAGAAATACTTTCATAAAAGTATATATATACACCACTTTATAATAAATATTTTTAAAGAAATAAGTGGTCAAAGTTATGCTTTGAAGACCGTGTCGGTGTCCTAAACGACTTCTATTTGTGACATAGATGGAGTAGTTAAACATCCGAAGCACCGAGCCAAACGAGATAAGCTTTCACCTGCTTTTACATCTTGAACGGGTAGCTTATCGGAAAAATCTTGCTTTTTGGAGAAGATTCTAAAAATGAAGTGCATGAAAAGTTAATGACGAAGTAAAAGTGTAAAACATACTTGCTTCGTTTCTTAGAAGGTACTCCCTCTGTCCAACAAAATTTGCAACTGTGGGTTACGTACCAATAAAAGTAGTTTACATTTGACCAAGTTTCTAGTGAATACTATTCACATTTATGACTCCAAATTAATTTATTAAAAAAATACATTTCGTAAATAATCTAATGATATTTATTTGATATCATAAATATTATCTATAATTAGTCAAAATTGAGGTACTATACTATGATACTGTGCTAAAATTGCATGTTTTTGGAGCGAAGGGAGTATAAGTAGTTTAAACACTTAAAAATCCATTTTCGCCTAATTTACCTTTCTTTGATTATCCGAACTAATTCCTGGTTTTATTCAACCTGCTTATTATTAGACAACGTGAAAGACATTTATGGCGATTACATTCACCCCTATCCTGGTGGCGGCGGTAGTAGCGGCGGCGGCATCATTGGTGGAGGGCGTCGTCTTTGTTTGGAACTAACTTTTGGTTCTATTTGTCTTTAATATTGTTGGTGTGGGCTTTGGAGTGGAGTTGTTGGGGCGGCTATTCTGGTGAAACAGGACTAGATCACCAGGTCGTTTCATATTGGAAAAAGTCTACTTTTTCTCCTTAACTTTTACGAAAGTCTCTCATTTCACTCTCGAACTCCAAAACTAGATAGAACATCTCCTTCAACTTTGAAACAATGCAACTTACCACCTTGGCGGTTTTGAACAGTGGTTTTGCTACAGTAAAGACGGTTTTGCTACAGTAACAGTGGTTTTTGTCTTTTCTTTTTTATTTATTTATTTCTGCAAAATCTTTTAAAAAATCATAGTAAATCACAGAAAAATCATAAAATGAAAAATGCAATTTTGTTGAACTCCACATGAGTAGATCTACACAACGATTATATAATATGGTATGCTTTAGTTCAAAGTTTTTATTGTAGCTTTAGATTTATGTTTTTTGTAAACAAAATAAATTTATAATTAAGCATGATCCAATGAGTATTAAATTTTACTACAGTTCAAACATACAATAATTAGCCCACCATAATTGGATTGTAGAAACTACATCGATTAATTATTTCAATTAATTCCATACAATTATATTCTTTTCTATAATTAATTAGAATAATTGATAGTTATATTTTATATAGTCCAATATGGTGGAATTTTTATGGTAGGCTAATTATTATAATCTTAAATTGTAATAAAAATTTCATACTCATTGGATCATGTATAATATAGTTATAAATTTATTTTAATTATAGAAAAGTATTTATCTAAAGCTACAACAAAAGTATTATACTAAAGTATAACATATTATATGTTCTTATGTAGATCTACTCATGTGGAGTTATAAAATTAGATTTTCTATTTTATGATTTTCTTTGATTTACTATATTTTTTAAAGATTCAACGAAAAAATAATAAGCAAAATTGTCTTAACTGTAGCAAAACCAATGTTCAAAACCACATAGGGAGGCAAATTGATGCACTGTTTTAAAAGTTGAGGGAGACGTTCTGTCTGGTTTTAGAGTTTAGGGAGGAAAACGGACTATCGCAAAAGTTAAGGGAGGAAAAATAGACTTTTTCCTTCATATTTTCATGATTCTGTATAAATTTGGCCTGCAGGCACCCATTTGTTTGCAGTAGTATATGAATTAATAACAGAGGGCGATATATATGAAGGCGGTTATGTCATGCCGCAGCACGCACAAAATGTCAAAGTTGCTGCCAACATAGTATGGTTATTTATAGTATATATGATCATTGTTTATTGATTTGTTCCTCTAAACTGTGATTTTAGAGGAACGACATTCCACTAAGCTGTCATTTTTGTGCCCTAACCTTGCTAGAAATATTTTATTTTTTATTTTAGATTACTACAAATCTATGCTTGAAATATTGATGATCTTTAACTTGATAAGTGACGTATGATCCATTCAAAAAATATGAGTGTTGCTCATTTGTTGAATGTTGATTAAACCATAAGTATGTTAATTAAATGAATGATAGAAATAATCGACGATGTTCTCTTAGAGCTCTTTACATATATTTGAGTATTTGTGTTTATAATTTTTTCTTAGTCTTGTGGTCATGTGCAAAATTTGTTTGAAAAATTTAAGTTTTATATAAAACCGCTAAATGAAATTGTTTCGCTACATCCCGCTATAGCTTTTGATAGCTTTTGAAAGAGGACACTGTTCTTTGAGGTCTGTATTGATGTGAAATACCTCTTTGAGGTCTGTATTGATGTGAAATATCTGATTTTTGTGAACTCATATCCAGCATATGGTGAACTGCTTCTAAAAATATGATTTTTAGGGTCGATTGCTTATGTCATCCGTCTCCGAAAATAGGTGATTTCTAGAGACAGTTGACTTAAGTCAACCCCCCTAAAATCAATTTTTGAAACTGTCTATTAGCATAGATTTATAAAATTTTCAAATGAAGTCAGATGAAGACAAAATTTATGTGGACGAGATCTAAAAATTTATAGTTGATGAAATTTTTATTCAAGATCCATTAAGGGCACAAATAAGTATTTTAATTTCTCAGATTTCAAATTTGAAATGTTTGAATTTTTCAAATAACCTTAGATTGAGAAATATCCTCTATCAAAATTGTAGTCCCCGTCGTGATCTTAAACTTTTATAGTTGAAATTTTCTCGTTTAAGATTATTTACATGTAAAAATCTTAATTATGAGATTCGTATATATTAGTACAAATAGACAACATCATATAACGAGTCAAAAGTTACTTTATGTTGCAGTGGTAGGGGACAGAGCATGCGAGGATAGAGGTTGCTGACTGCACTTATAGAACAAGCAAACATTAAATCTTGTGAGTTGTGATTAGATTCCTGGGCATCCTGCTACACATTAAAATATTTATTTATTTTTATAGACTTCTAAATGACTTTTAAAAATTGAAAATTATTTTTAGAGACGGTTGACTTAAGTCAACCAATGATAAAAATTGATTTTTAAGAGCGGTTGTCTTAAGTGAACCGTCCTTAAAAATTAATTTCTAGTAACGGTTTAAAACGGCCTCTGAAAATCACATCTTTTTACAATCGATGGTATTTTTGTATTTTTAATAGACTTTTAAATGATTTTTAAAAATAAAAATTTTTAGGGACAGTTGACTTAAGTCAACTGATCCTGAAAATCGATTTTTAGGGCCAATGAAGATCCATCCCTGAAAATCAATTTCTAGTAATGGTTTTAAAACCGCTTATAAAAACTATTTCTTTTTATAATCGATGATATAGTAACGGTTTTGTAGATCGTTTTTAATCGTTGGCAAAAAATTATGTATGTACTAGTGCATCCATGCGTACGGTGAACTTCAAGTTACTGACAATCTTCAATTGGCAGCGTTCCCTTTTCAACTGACCAAAGATATTACTATAGGGGGAATTGCAGCCGAGGTACGCTACTTCAAGTCCGCAAACATTGCAAGTTACGAAAGAGCCGGTCGGAAACAGTCAGAGACCGTTTGGATCTTTTATTTTGGAGAAATTAAAATCTACTTAATAAATTAGGCTATTTGATTTAGAATGTGTCATTTTACTATTTTTCAAAGTTCACATATAAGCTTACCATAAATTTACAGAGTGTGTAAGATAAACTTTGATTCTCTTTGCAACTTATATCATGTTTTTCAATTTATTCTCCTACGATAGAAATGCAAAATAAAAGTATCTCTCGTATAGTCAATATATACTAGCTTAATTAATCTATCTATCCTCTATCCTTAATAATGTCGTATAGTCAATATATACTAGCTTAATTAATCTATCTATCCTCTATCCTTAATAATGTCATAATCTATCCCTACGGCAAAAAAATTTGCTCTTTTTTTTTGTACCACTATTTTGGTATGGCCTCCTTTAACAATTTTTTTTTATTATGGGACTAATCCTTTATTGCATTAGCATTTATTATGTGTACCGTGAAATTTATTAATTTTTAGGTTGGGCCAAGTCAAACTAAATCCAACAAAATAGCTAGCTTGTTATCATTGTCGTACAATGAGTTGTCTTTAGCAAAGTAAGTAATTCATATATATCAACTTGCATAAGTAGTTTTGTGCGCGAATAAAAGTGACCGTAAGACTTAACCTATCTAAACTATATATATGTTTGAACATTAAACGAACTTGTATTACATATCACACATTCACACATGAGGTGTGAGCTTAATCGTTCTTGAGTCGATCATTTGAGCCAATAAAACATGAGCATGATCGATGATAATCGAGAGTGTGACATTTCGAAATGTTTCAATCAAACAACAACCTGCATGTGCGTGGTGTGCGTCGTCTTTTCGCACACAAAGCAGAAAGGAGAAAGCAGCTAGCCACCAACTATATATATATGATCAATGGTCCATAAAAGGTAACTTATATTGTGTCAAAGAATTGAAGGAACACTGCTAGCTAGTTGCATGTCGTACGTCCTAAAGAGACTCATCGAATCGAAAGCCCTAATATATATATAAGGTCGATCACCTCTTCCTTGATTATTAACCCTTGGCCACTCGGAGAAACGGTCTCTTAATGAAATACGCGTTCTGAAAGAAAAAAAAAAAAACACTGGTCTGCAATGCAAGCAGACTTTTACCGTTACAGCTCCTGGTGTGGTGTGTGGAACGTCGACGGTTCATGGTTCACAGACACGGAGCTTTCATCGGTTACATCACATTAATTTGGATTTGGATTTGAGTTGTTGCTTGTCCATCCAGTTAGCACTGACGACTTTGGCCGGCCAACCTCCGTCTCCGTGCACAGCAATTTCCCGTCATGTATGTGCGATTGCCGACGACTTTGAAAATTCCAATAAGACCATCAACCTCGATCATCCGCGTGCTGTGACTTCGTGGAAGACTTGCTTAATTAAAGCTGAAACTAACGTACATGATGTCTAGATCCGTTCGTCATGACTCATGACGACAATATAGTGCAGGTCTTTGGAGCCTTGATGGAGCCCATCTTTCTAAAGCATATATGGCTTTCCATTGTTGATTCATTTGAATCAATGAAGAAGTGCAACAATACAGGACAATCATAGGTCATCCAACTCAACAAGTATTACTGGACTTTACCATGACTCGTCACGATATCATATAAAGGGTTGATGGTGACATTTGAAAGGGATCTTCACTACCTTAACAACAATTGACATATCAGACCACCCGCCACCGGCTTCCGCTACCGCGTCCGCTACACACGTTTACCGTAAAAACATGCTGCAGCCGGAGCCGGTACCACCTATGTTACGCACGCGTGTCCGCCAAAGACAGCGGAGAGGGCACGGGCCCGCGGCATGTGCGCGCAGCGCGCGGAGAGGGAGCGCTCGCCTGTGCGCTCGCTGCAGCGGTGGGCCCCACCTTATTCTGTAACAAAAAAATGCTATTAAACCGAAAATCCAAATTAAATTCCGATTGCATCATTGAATTCGTTGCAATTAATTCTTCAAAACTATATCTCTCATGGATATATTTAGATAAAGTGACAAGTGGGTCCACAGTGGATAAAGGATGATATAGAGGATGGATGGATACGAGAGAAATAAGTATAGAGGAGAGAATCTTGATGACCAGACGGTATAGATGATGAAAATAGAGGAATGCGAGTGCGGATAGTCTCAGATAATGCTTTAGAAGGTAGCATTCATGCTTTGATTGAAAATCTTTGTTCTCTACATGTATTGAACTTGCCTCACAATGCATTCAGTGAAGAAATTCCTCCCCAACTTGGTAGCATCACTGCTTTGGAGTCCCTTGACCTATCTTCAAACATGCTATCAGGTGAGATTCCACAAGTTAACTGATCTCACCTTCCTTAGCATCTTGGACGTGAGCAACAACCAATTGGTGGGTAGGATACCACAATCACATCAATTCACAACATTCCAGAGCAACTCATTTGATGGCAATGTAGGACTCTGTGGACTCCAACAGATACTCAAAGTGAAGAACATCAGAAAAAAAAAATCCAAAGATAGCGTTGATGTTGTTTTGTTTCTCTCTGTTGGTGTGGGCTTTGGAGTGGGATTTGCAGCAGCTATTCTTTTGAAACTGGATTGCATCAGCAGGTGGTTCCATATTTTCAGGATTCTATGTTGACTTGAAGGTACCCGATAAAGGAGTGGGATTCTATGTCATGCACACACAACTTGGTGGTACTGTATATTCTAGGGTAGCTGCTTATATACTATATGGTTTATGCTAACCTTAGAACATCAAGGTAAGTGTTAGTTGTTTTGTGTATGTAATCTTGTAGAACCTAGGTTTGTTTGGCACATTGGCTTAGCAGTACTTGCTGTCTTATCACTATATGTTATCAGTGACCATTGTCCATCAAAGTGGTGTCATAGATGATAAGTACACATTTTGTCAATTTCCAAGAAACTGTTACTTCATCAGTGACTTTTGCTCTAAATCAAACCTATTATGGACTAATTGCATGCGTTTCCTTTCCCATATTCCTTTATGGCACATTGGGCCTGCACAGCACTCACCAAATACTGTAACAAGATGTCTATATAATTAGGATTGGTGAGAGAAAAAGTATCCCAGTGTGTCATTAGGCTTGTGGTGACACCCAGAAGCGATGACGTTATTATATCATCTCTGAATGCCTGTCAAGATTATGCTACTAGTACTTTTCAAAAAAAAAAAAGAAAAAAGAGGAGGCTACTAGTAAGAATTGCAACTTCTTGCAAGATAAAGAAATGGGTTCCGTGGGAGACATAAGAATCTTTCTTCCCGAGTAACATGATGTATGAAGTGTGTATGGTTTATGATGACAAGGCTATAGATTTTTGTCATTTATATGGGTTCAACGTTAATACTCACAATATGCCATTCGCTCCTAGTACAGAGCATTGGCGTGCAGCAGAGTTTTCAGAATATGAAAGATCAGCTGATCAGTTTCTTTCTCATATTCATTAAGAAAAGCATTCAGTGTATGAACCACAAGGCCTTTTACAGGCCTTTTATAAGAAGCAAGGAGTCTAGGGACTGCCTTTTGTATGAACCACAAGAATGTATTTTCCTTGTAACAGTCAAGTATATTCTTGGTAGTACACTGTAATAATGAAAAACCATACATGCCAACCTCACGACATGTAGTTTATTCCCTCAATGAAAGACACGCCTAAACTAAGGTTCAACATGAAAAACAGCAGTACATTATATCAAAAAAACAGCAGTACATTATATATAAAAATACAGCAGTACAGCCTACAGGCACTGTGTTACATCATGAACTCTGTTGCTTCAAGATGGTTACATGAGGAAGTCCCTGGGGTCCGTGACGTACCCTGTCAGGGCTGAGGCTGCCGCGGTGTAAGGGGACGCCAGGTAGATCTGCCCTTCCTTGTGCCCCATCCTGCCCGGAAAGTTCCTGTTTGTGGTGGACACGCAGACCTGCACATCCAGGTTACCAGATCCATATGTTAAATTCATCACTCATCAAAACCGACAATGTCAACAAACTAGAATTTCAGAGCACTTGCTATTTTCCTTCACAGACTCGAGGACTTTCAGTCAATGACAAAAAGGTCTACAATACTTTTAGTTTCAACTGCCATTGATAGCATCTATACGTAGAGATAGAAAAAAAAAACAGAAAGGAAAAAGAATATGCATCCCCCAACAGGAGGGGGAGGGACCTAGTAGTAATGTCTTCTAAGAAGGTGCTAGTGCTAAAATCTGCACAGGGTGCATTTTTGTTTATGATTCCAGCCATAACTATTCAGTAACAACATTAGAACAGCAACCTAGCACATAACAGAGACGAAGGTACAATTATGTACCCAAGTAACACATAATTTGCGCATCAGCTAGCCAGTCAGAGTGTGAAATTTGTATGTGCACAAGATATATTTTATCATTCGATAGTTCTTTGCTTTTTAAGGAAAGAGGCAGAGTTTTATCATTCAATAGTTAAGATAACATAGTAACATAATAATTTAGGCACTAAAACCATAGTTACCCACCCTAGGTATATACCAAGTACCATGCCTATTATATAGAAATGCTTCTAGATTTGCATGTGATGCTTACCATAGGTTCATTCATCCGTGCATATGTATCACGAGGGCCACCTAAACACGCACCACAGCTAGGACTTGCTGGTGTATCACAGCCAGCCTCCTCAAATATCTGGGAGCAAGTTTTGCCACCAGATCCTGGTACAGGGAGGCTATATACGTCCATCCACACCTGCATAGATTTCACAATATTTCCAAATTATAAACAAGTTTACACTTTACGGTGATCACATTGGAATATTTTTATACTAAATATCACCTTTTGCGTAGCAGGGACAAGAAATGTGGGAACTTTAACCTTCTTTCCCTGAATTAAGCAAAAAGTTTCCAGTAAGTCAAGTAGCCATGGGATAGAAGGTCTGAAAGATAACAAGTACGTACACCATGACGTTCAAGCTTCTTACCGAGGCTAAGAACACCTTTGCAGCAGCAAGGAAGTCCTCAGTCTTACCACCAGTGCAAGAACCAATATAGACTCGGTCGATTTTGACATCTTTGCATTCTCTTGCTAGAGCACGGTTGTCAGGCGAATGTGGCTGCAGATTGAAGACAGTTATTGCTTCGTTTAGGAAAATCAACAAAAGATGAAGATTGCAAAATACTACAACAACAAACCTTGGCAACTACTGGCTCCAGTTTTGATACATCAAAACGGTAGTCACTAAAAAATCTGGAAAAAAAGCAATCAAATAAAATAAGCAATAATCATGTGCATGTTACATCAGATGATCACATCTGGAAGGAAAGAATTAGACCACATTATATTTCTTGTATGTGCATAACATAATCAACTTTTAAAGACAAGAGATAAGAGAACATGGAAAAAGTAGTGGTGTATCTTTTATCCATTTACTTTCGAAGTTCAATATTGTCTAACAAGGACTTGTGATCAATAAGGCAAATATCTTTCAAACTGAAAACATGCACAAAGATGCATAGATAACATGAGCTAAAGGTCAAGAAAAGTAAGGACAGCCTATAGTCACCTGGCCTGAGCATCACTGTAGACAGGTTCATAATCAACTGATGTCTTACCCTGCAGTATACCAGCACAACAATAATGATGTCAGAACTATCCTACACTGAACAGTAGAAGCTCATTTTTGCAAATTGTTCTGAGCACTCTATCTCAAAGCTATTGGAATGTTATGAAAAAAAATATTGGTTCAACATTATTATGAGCATTTCAAGGGGACTAGTTTTGTACCTCAAGGTATTTAAATGTAGTTTCATCAGCAGGCACAACACCGTTCTTTCCACCAGCTTCAATAACCATGTTGCATAGTGTCATACGCTCTTCCATCTAGCAAGTGTGTGAAAAGGACTAAGTTCAATGTTATGCAGTGTGGCAATTAATTAAGATAATCTTGAGCAGGGAACACACAGTTAGACTTTCTATGGTTGATCCAAAAAACTCCATTGACTTGTAGGTTGCACCAGATACTGAAATCTCACCAATAATCTGTAAGTAGCAATTAACAGAATAAGAAGTCCCGATCACAGGTAGATCCTAAGAAAGGAACAAATATAGCACAGCTTGTAAGCTTACTTGCAAAATCAGATCCTTCGCAAGTAAATAAGGCGGCATTTCTCCATCCAATACAAACCTGATAGTAGGTGGCACCTGAAATGAACATTAAACAGATCAAAACACTGTATTCTTTTTCTAGAGTTGACTGAAGTGTATCCACAATATATGGCAATGCGATAAGAGGATTAAGGATGCACATAACAGCTTTGAGAAAGTCCTGCCTTAGTCCACAGAAATAACAGTTTCATGTGTTGTTTCACTGAAAAGAAAATAAATGCATAATTGATGTATAAGGACTGCTAACTGAAATACTGGATACGACACGCAATATTTCTATTATCGTTATCCTTTGATGAAATGCAAGTCAGTATAACAACAATAATTTTTATTGATTCTAATCTATCTTGAACTTTGTTGATTTATATATAAAAAACAATTGTCACTCTCCTGACCAACAGATGAAATAGAGGTACAGTTCAGTTTGCATATACCCTGTTTTTTTTTTCTTTATTTTGTTTTCTTTTATGATTTTGGTTCTGTAAGACTGATTTTAAAGTGAGATTAACAAGAACCATGGGCATACCTTGAGAAGAGCCTTTCCGGTGCCCAACACGAAACCTGCATCGGTGTTTTCCAATTCCGGTTGCAAATTGACCAAAGGCTCCAGCATTGCATGTATGAGAATCAGTACCCAGGAGAACCTAGACAGCAATTAGAGCAGGTTAGCACTTCCCAACATGTTGATGTTGTACAACCACAGGTGAACTGTACTCGAAAGACACAGCAAGGTACCTCGCCAGGTCGGCAGTGGCCTTCCTGAGCAAGTGCGACGTGGCAGACGCCTTTGTAGTCTGGATTAGCCTGCAAACAACTCTGAAATGTAAACTGTTCTAGAAGGAAGGGTGGAAAACTACAAGGAACCAAAAAAATTTGGCACTATAGGAGCAGAGAAGCCTAGCCGAGGTATATATGAACTAAATGAACCAAGAAGCGAGGGGTGGGGGCATACCTTGAAATTGCTGAGGTCCTTGATGTCATAGAAGTACTTGATGTTCTGCTCCATACAGAAATCCCTGATGATATCGACATTGCGGTTGGCGCGCTCGTCGGTGGTGAAGATGTAGTGGTCCGGGATGATGACGACCTTCTCGCGGTCCCAGACCTTGGCGTCCTCCCCGAACTCCTTCTTGAAGATGCCGATGGTGCCGGGGCCGCAGACGTCGTGCGTCATGAGCACGTCGACGTCCACCCACACGTTCTCCCCGGGCTCCAGCGCCGCGCGCTCCGACGCCCGCGCCAGGATCTTCTCCGTCATCGTCATCGCGCTCTTCACCTGGAGAGGAGCGGGCGGTCGGGTGGGCACGCGTATTCGTAGGTACGTAAATCGAACGCGGCGCGCAGAGCAACAGCGGTAGTCGTGATTCAGGGTGGGATGGGGGCGTACGTACCGAGCCGGTGGACGACGGAGCGCGGGGGGCGCGCGCGGGGCGACGGGGCGCACGCGGCACGGCTTGGCCGGCGGCTCGAGCCCGCGCGGTGCTGCGCCGGCGCCGGCGCGGCCAGCTCCTTCTGCGACGGGGAAGGGAAGGGGTCAGTCGGTGACGGGGCGCGAGCGGGGGAGGAGGGAGAGAAGAGGGGAAGGGGGGGAGAGGACGGACCTTGTGGGCGAAGGCCGCGGAGGCCTTGGCGGCGGCGGAGACGGAGGAGGAGGCCATGTCGTGGCGGCGCGCGGGCTGGCGGGCGAAGCGTCGAACACCCTGCGGGCGCGGGCGAGGGGCGTCAGGTCAAGCGAGAGGAGGAGGGGGTCGGGGATTGGGGCGGGTGGTGCGGCGCGCGTGCCTGGGGAAGTGTCGTGTGCCGTCGGCCGCCGTGGCGTGTGGGGCCCCGGGGTGGGAAGTGGGCGAGCACACGAGGTGGAGTGGTGGTAGATGGGACTGCGAATGGGACCATTATGTAGTGGGAAGATCGGGTTTGCAAAACGAGCACGGCTTTGATTTGATGTCGGTATATGACCGATTTGAGCTTGAGCTGCTTTGTTGACATGGAAAAATGGCATTTACTTGGAGTGTTTCATCCGTCCAAAAGTACATTTGGGTATAAAAAAAAGAGTCTTCGAAATCGAAGTTTTGATCTTCAATGTTTGTATTCCAATATTTCTCAATTATATTACATACAGCATAATCAATCCAGACAATGGGCAACAAACGTGTCTATAGTTTGCGTAATTGTTAACCATAATAAACTTATGTAGTAGTATAATCAATCTACAAAATTACATCTTACATTGACAAACATAATATATAGTGATACTTAAATGCTCGACTACGCATATCTTGCCGCTGCTACCGCTCCAACCACAAGGAGTGAAGCCTAGCGAAGGTACTATTTCTGGACTTGTGGAGAACAAGATATTACAACCAATGATTAACTATGGTTTATGTCCTCTCAGTTCCAAATTATAGGTCTTTGTTCTAAAAAAATTATTTAATTTGGACCAATTTATAGAAAATATATAAACATCTCTAACATCATATTAGGAGTATTTCTCATTACATATTTCTAGT
This sequence comes from Coix lacryma-jobi var. lacryma-jobi, assembly GCA_009763385.1. Lineage (NCBI taxonomy): Eukaryota > Viridiplantae > Streptophyta > Magnoliopsida > Poales > Poaceae > Coix > Coix lacryma-jobi. The sequence continues at coordinate 157,270 of VDCT01000133.1, forward strand.
GGTGCACTTGTTTGGATTTATAGATGATAATATGTAACTTTTTAAATGTGGCTAAAGTTAAAGAAGTCGACTTTGCAAAAACACGAAAAATGATCTATAATTTGAAACTCATAGAGTAATAACTTTCGTAGTTGGTTCCGAATTTCATAAAAAACTACTCCATACATCCCAAAAAATGCAATTCTATAATAGACTACTCCATACATCCCCCAAAAAATGCAATTCTATAATAGTGATGGTTTTCTATATCGAATTTGACCAATTATACAAATAAAGTATACATATTTATAATATCAAATAAACATCATTAGATTAATTACGAAAATGTATTTTTACAATAAACTACTATTGATTACCAAAAAAATGTGAATACTATTGCTAACTGGGCATGTATGTGAATAAACATCATTAGAGTAATTTAGAGCCATAAATGTGAATACTATTGATTACCAAAAATCTAGTTAAATGTAAAGCACTTTAACTGGCATGTATACCATGAATTGTATTCTTTTCAGGACAGAAGTAATACACTAACAAAAGCAAACAAATCAACTCAACTATTGCTAACAGCCATATGTTTCTCTTTTGCTAGCTAACTGCTTGGTGTTCATCTTTTGGAACTCACGGTTCCTTGGCCACTACTACTCTCTCTCTCTCTCTCTCCGATTGTTCGTTCATGCACGAAACAAAGCATGAACAAATATCAGGAGAGGAAAAAAAGCTAGTACTCCTTTTAGCCACACAAGACACAAGAGTCGTCACTCATCACACATATCTCCCCACATGGACCTAGAGTGCCGCGAGCGAACTTGGCCGCTACGCTTTGCTCATTTGTCTTGTCAGGCCCGTGAATAAAATACGCGCACGTGGTCCACGCACTCGGCGTTCCGCGTTCTCTTCCCGGCCGCCCACGTAATGCTAATTTGGCAGCCCACTAAATTTCAGCCCAGCCCAGCCCAGACCAGCCCAACTACGAAAGGATTGTGAAAGCGGAAACCATTCAAACAGCACGATCGAACTCGCTGAGGCGTTGACCAGCGCGAGGAGTCGAAGTCGAGTCGCAAAGCATCGATGGGCGCGCGTGCCCTCTCATGTCATGTCAGATACATGCACCAGCCAGCCAGCCATACAAAGACTTTCCAGGGGAGGGCGACGTGGGAAGATCCGTCTTCTCCGGCCGCTCCTCCGATCCACCACCGGCCACAATTCGTCGTCCTTCCCCCTCCACCGGCCTCGCCCTCTCTCTCGCCTGCCGCCGAGATCTGAATTAACATGAGACGACGCGACCACGGCCCCCCCCGCGCCGGAGCCGGCCGAGACCACCACGCCATCATCGACGCCGCCGCCGCAGCCGCGCACAAGCAGCAGGCGCCGGCGCCGCCGCGTCGCCGTCGTCGCTGGAGACGACGATGGCGAGCATCCGGCGGGGGCGGCGGCAGCTCCGCCATCACCAGCAACCAGCAGCAGCACAGCAGGCGCGGCTGGACGACGACCAGCTGGCGGAGCTGCGGGAGATCTTCCGGTCCTTCGACCGCAACGCCGACGGCAGCCTGACGCAGCTGGAGCTGGGGTCGCTGCTGCGGTCGCTGGGCCTGACGCCCAGCGCCGACCAGCTGGACGCGCTCATCACCCGCGCCGACACCAACTCCAACGGCCTCGTCGAGTTCTCCGAGTTCGTCGCGCTCGTCGCGCCCGACCTCCTCGCCGACCGCTCCCCCTACTCCGAGGACCAGCTCCGCAAGCTCTTCGCCATCTTCGACCGCGACGGCAACGGATTCATCACCGCCGCCGAGCTCGCGCACTCCATGGCCAGGCTCGGCCACGCGCTCACCGCCAAGGAGCTCACCGGGATGATCAAGGAGGCCGACATCGACGGCGACGGCCGCATCAACTTCCAGGAGTTCTCGCGCGCCATCACCGCCGCCGCCTTTGACAACATCTTCTCCTGACCGACCCACCGACGGATCATATCGGTGGGTGGATGGATGTGTGTTTCTCGATTCAGTTCTTGTTGGCCATTCGATCCCAGTTTTCACTTTGTTCGTCGTCTTCTTTTTGTTTTCTTGTTTTTTTGGGAGGGGGAGATGATCGGTTAATTTAGGAACCAGAAGCTATAGAGACGAGGTGAGGCGTTCTTGTGAATAACAGATGAAACAAAAAAAGGAATCGGTTTAATTAGGGACAAAATTACATGCATGCATATATGCATGGTTGATTGTGATCGTCTTTTCAAGCAACGAACCCGAAATTACAACAGTTCAACGTACGCAATGCGTGTTCCACATAAATTAAAACGCTGAACCAAGTTGCACTGAACACAAACAAATTACCACCGACAACAACTGCATTAGAGCAACTCTAACGTTTTTGCAAATAGACTTTGCATTCTTATTTTTGCAAAAAAGTCTACAAAACTCCTATTCAACGGTTTTTGCAAATAGACTTTGCATTCTTATTTTTACAAAAAAAAGTCTACAAAACTCCTATCCAACGGTTTGGCAAATAAGCTTTCCATTTTTGTTAACTTGACAAAATCCTGAGATGGATTGACATATATGCAAGCTCGCGATCGGCTTGACATTCCGTCTCATGTACTACTCCCTCCCGCGCCGCCGGGTTCCTTTTTTAGATTTTGGCAAGTCAATTTTGCCAAACCGTTGGAGATAACTTTTTTTTCTCCTCCCATATTAATTTGAGAGTTGGTAATTTCATGTGTTTTCCAAATAAAAAATGCAAAATCGTTGGAGTTGCTCTAACCCTCTCACCAACAGAAGAAAACAAACCCTCATACCCAACAAAGAAAATGCAAATGAATAAACGTTCTGGAAAATAGTGAATACATGCCCAGTAAGATCTTATTTGACTGCACACATATTCATCATCATCCACGTAGTTTGAGTGAGATTAGGGTGAAATGTGTGCAACCAGACAGGGCATAAGGTAAAACTAGACTAGAACACAGGCTGTTGGAGTTGACCTTCACTTCTCCCTTATTTATGTTCGATAATACAATGCAGAAATCAAAAAAAGAAGGTTGTTGGTATAAAATTCTTTAAAACCCGGTGGCTAAAGGTAAAGAGGTTGATTAGTACAAAACCAATGATATGTAATTTGAAACCCATAGCGTAATAATTTTATTTGATTGTTCCAAATTTCATCAAAGCTACCTTAACAAAACAAATAATTTACTCAACTATTGCTAACAACCATGCATGTTTCTACTTTTTGTTACCTAACTAATTGCTTGGTTCATCTTTTGGAACTCATGCTTCTTCTTTTTTTAGCAACAACTTAGACTATTACTGCTGGATAGCAGCATTTGCAGACTTGGCTGCTGCTATTGCTTTGCTCGTTTTGTCTTGTCAGCCCGTGAATGAAGAGAGAATTATTTCCTTGGCCCTAACAAAAGTGTCTCTTAGTTTCGTGACCCTCTTTTTGTTGAACTTAGTTATCTGACCCAAAACCGAGTTTGGTTAGTTTCTTGGCCTTCCGTCAGTCTGCTGAAGTAACGGGGTTGAAGTTTGTACTAAAATTACTATTATAACCCCCTGACACCGAATAAAAAAAATCAACATCCTACTGTTATACTGTATGGGTCTTACACAGCAAAAATCGACATAACCAGCTGCAAGTCCTACTGATAAAAGAAATCAACATCCTAATTACATAAAATAATTAGGACCCGACTGGCTGGCCCGACTGGCCGCCGAACCCGCGGCACCCTGGCTGGCACGACCCGCCGCCGGACCCGTGGCGCCCTCGCTGGGCGCGGACGCTACCAGGCGCGCGGCGCCCTGGCTGGCACGACCCCCGCCCGACCCGTGGCGTCCTCGCTGGCACGACGGCTGCCAGGCGCGCGGTGCCCTGGCCGGCGCTGCCGCGATCGGCCGCCAGGTCCACGACGCCCTAGAAGGCGCGGCCGCTGCCTGCGGCGCCCTGCCTCGCGCGGCCAGCAACCAGCGTTGTGACGAGCCGGATGGCCTGGTTCTGCCGCGGCGCGGTGGATCTGGTGCCGGCGCAAGTGGATCCGCCGGTGGGGCCTCGTCAGAGCCGGCTTCTTCCATCGCCAGTGGCTAGGGTTTCGGGGCAAAGCAGAGCTTGTCGGTGGTACAAAAAAGGGGTACCCCAATTAACGCAAACACGCGAACCGCTCTATCTCCGTCTCGCCCGCCAGCCCTCCCGCCAGGCCAGGCTCGGCGAACCGCTCTGGCTCCGTCTCGCCCGAGCCCTCCCAGCCAGGCTCGGGCGAACCGCTCTGGCTCCGTCTCGCCCGAGCCCTTCCAGCCAGGCCTCGGGCGACCGCTCTATCTCCGTCTCGCCCGAGCCCTCCCAGCCAGGCCTCGGGCGAACCGCTCTGGCTCCGTCTCGCCCGGCCCTCTCAGCCAGGCCTCGGACGAACCGCTCTGCTCCGTCTCGCTCGCCCGAGCCCTCCCAGCCAGGCCTCGGGCAAACGCTCCCACACCCTCGAGCCTTAACGCACGGACCCTCGAGCTGTAGCACAGACAGCTGTACCAGCCATACCACGCACGCATTTAATGCCTTCACCTACTCCGGTCATGTCCACTAGTGCACGGCATGTACCACAGTAACCCGGTGTAAAGTCAAGTCACGTTTTCACCACACAGCATGGGCAAAAAGGGCACCAGCGCAGCACTGTTCGGCCACGCCGGGCACTGTAACCCCTCGAGGCCGGCTACGCGCCCCTCGAGCCCTGCACTGTAACCCCTCGAGGGCGGCTACGCGCCCCTCGAAGCCCTGCACTGTAACACCTCGAGGCCGGCTCCGCGCCCCTTGAGCCCCCGTGGCACCACCTCGAAGCCGGCTCCGCGCCCTTCGAGCCCTACTACTTTCGTGCTATTGGAGGACAGGTACCCAAGACCCGGAGGGACCTCACACCGCGTACTGTACATTCCGGGATGGGTGCTGTACGGCTCCCGCCTTGTCGCGCCCCCACGTCCGCGCCCAGGATGGAAGCCACGACTCAAGGACGCCTCAACAGCGACGATCACATCGGCTCCAGTGGCCCCGACAAGACAGGGTTCCTACCCTTCTCCGTATGGGGCACCATGCGCCCCGACACCTGTAATACTTTTTGTAACCCTGGCCACCCTTGCTCTATAAAAGGGGACGCTAGGGCCCTCATTCGGAAGAGGGCCACGCAACACACGAGTCCACGCACATACACGAGTCCGGACTCCGGTCCACGCTCATTGAGCTTGTATTCGCCCCTGTACAAGCACTTAGGTGCAAGTAATACAAGAACATCCCCCCCTGGACGTAGGGCCTCTTCTTTGCCCAACCAGGATAAATCCTTGTGTCCACTTGCGTCACCATCCAAGGAAGAGAAGCACGCGATCATATTACTCGTTGGTGTGATACCTCCGGGTACGAAACACCACAGTTGGCGCGCCAGGTAGGGGCCTTCGCGTGCCCGAGTCGATTTCTCGTTGGCTCCTGGATGGCTTCATCCCCTCTTCCTTTCTCGGCTGGTGCCGTCGTCTGGTTCGGGAGCCTCGAGTTCCTGGCCACAGCAACGGCAACGAGCTGACTTTGCTCTCCACGGAGGGCCTGGCGGAGTGCGTGTCACGCCACCCCGCCGCGCGGGGGTGCTGACGCGTCGCCCCACAACCACACACTTCGCCGCGGCGCGAGCGACGCCATCGTCACCGTCGTCGTCGGGCCCAGGCGGCGCCCGCGGCAGACACCTACGCCCCGTAGCCGGTGCAGGGGCCCCAAGGGGAACCCGCCCGGCGCACGGCCGGAGACCTCCAGGGCGCTCTCACGCCCGTCTAGCAACTTTCGCATTCGTCATGCGTGCGGACCAGGAGCCAGGCCAGAGACCTCCGAGCCGAGCGCCGTCGACGCCGCTCAACCTCCTCCCGCACGGGTCGCGCCGCGCTCGGCGCCAGCGTTTCCCGGTCGGCCTCGACAGCTCTGCGGCTGTCCACGCCCATCGCCTCGACGGGCGCCATCAGGGGCAGACGATGGCGGGCGGGAGCAGCGTTCGGGCGCGCTCTGCTTCAAGCCATGGCCAGCCTGGAATCGTCCACCCCGCGTGCATCGACCGCGACTTCCTGCGATCCTTCGAGCACCTCGGCGAGCTAACCGTCGGAGAATGGTACCGCGAGCTGCGGTCCCAGCATCAGCCAAGGCGGCGTGCCGTCAGCGGCTCCGACTCCCGACGAATACGACTACCACGACCCCGACCTCTGGGATCCCACCAGGGAGTGCTTCCAACTCGAGGAGTCGTATGCGACACCGAGGACGAAGGCGACTACGACAGGCCGGCCCTCGACCTAGAAGGACCTAGCGACGTGGGCCGGCGGGCGGATCAACGCGTCCTGGGAAGGACGAACCTCGAGCATCGGCTGTGCCGCCCAAGCACGGGACGATGGCCGAGCGGCGCAACTCGCACAAGTGCAAGAGGCAATCACTAAAGCCGAGGAGGAACGGCGACACCTGCTGCAGCTCCGGCAAACCCTGATGCAGGAACCACCCCAACCCCGAGGAGCGGGAGCTCGAGGCAGGGCTCGAGAGGTCCACCGGCGGATCCTCGAGGACGGGGCACCAGCACGCCCTGAGGTATGTTTCCCACGAGCTGGGCAGAACGTGGTGGCGGCGGCCATGATGCTCCGTGACCTGCCCGCCGTCTCCAACCCCGACGCCAGGCGCATGCTCGGAGAAATGAAAACCTCCTCGAGACAGCCGCGGTGCAGCAGGCCGAGAGCTCGGCGTCGCGCCGACGCGGGGCAGCCTCGGGGAAACCGGCGGACACGCCCCACGACGCTCGCGAGGCATCCGTCCACCAGCCGGACGCCTCTCGAGCTAGGCCAGTCCGCGAACGGATCATCGACAACCGGCCGCCTCGAGACCCCAACGACGCCCGCAACGACATCAACCGACGGCGCAAGGACAAGGGGGCCCAAGAGCGTGGCTATAGCGCCCACCGAGGGGGGCGCTACGACAGCGACGAGGACCGGCAGGTCCTCGAGCCCCGGGCCCCGAGTCTTCAGCCGGGCCATCCGCAGCTCAACCCTCCCCGACCGCTTCCGACCGCCGACCAACATCGTGAAGTATGACGGGGAGGTCGAGCCCAAGCTCTGGCTCTCGGACTTCCGCCTTGGCTGCCAACTGGGCGGAGCGAAGAACGACGACCGCGTGATCATCCGTCAGCTCCCACTCTACCTCTCGGACACCGCCCACGGTGGCTCGAGGGGCTCCCGCCGGATCGGATTCATGACTGGGCCGACCTAGTCAGGGTCTTCGACGGGAATTTAAGGGACCTGCGTACGCCCAAGCAACCCCTGGGACCTACGGCGTTGCAGGCAGGCGGCGGACGAGCCCCTCCGCGACTTCGCTCGACGGTTCTCGAAGCAGCGCCTCGAGCTCCCCCACGTGCCTGACGAGGACGTCATCTCAGCATTCCTCGCAGGCACAACATGCCAAGAGCTTGTTCATGAGCTAGGACGCTACCGTCCCGGGACGGTCGAGGGCCTGATGGATCGCGTCACAAGCTTTGCTTCGGGCGACGAAGCAGTGGGGGCCTTCTTTGGCCGTGCCACGGACAAAGGCAAGGCGGTGATCGCGCCGGAGGGCTCCAGCAAGGGCAACGACGCCAAGAACGACAACAATGACGGGAACAAAAGGAAGAAAAACAAACGCAAGGCCAGAAGGCAAAGCGTGGCACCGATGACGACGACGACAAAGAGGTGCTCGCGGGCGCCCTCGAGCCTAAGAAGCCTCGAGGCCCCCCGATGGGGCTGTTTTCGACCAGATGCTCGAGGCTCCCTGTACCTATCACAGGGGTCCCGTGAACCACAAGTTGAAAGACTGCCGACTGTTGAAGGGCTACTACTCAAGCTCGGCGATAAGAAGGAAGACGCGCCTAAGGGAAAGGATACCGATCGACGCGACGGCAGAAACGCAGATGGCGACTTCCCCCCGGTGCGCGACTGCTACATGATCTACGGGGGGCCGACCGTCGGGCTCTCAGCTCGAGAAAGAAAGAAGGAGCGCCGGAAATCTTTTCCCTCAACCACGACGCCCCCCGGTATCTTGACTGGTCCGATGCGCCAATCACGTTCGACCGTGACGACCATCCGGACCAGGTCATAAACCCGGGGGCTTACCCCCTCGTCGTCGACCCGTCATAGTCGACGTTCGGTTCTCCAGGTATTGATGGATGGGGGCTCGAGCCTCAACATCATATACCTCGAGACCCCGACCTCCTGGGGATTTCAGAAGGACAGCTCCGACCCAGTGTCGGGGGTTCCACGGAGTAGTACCAGGAAAGAAGGCCCACCCCCTCGGGCGCATCGACCTGCCGGTCTGCTTCGGCACGCCGGCAAACTTCCGACAGGAAACGCTCACCTTCGAGGTAGTCGGCTTCCAAGGGACCTACCACGCCATCATCGGCCGGCCAGGCTACGCCAAGTTCATGGCGATTCCTAACTACACGTACTTGAAGCTCAAGATGCCGGGGCCGAAAGAGTCATCACCGTTGACACCTCCTACGAGCACGCATACCACTGCGACGTGGAGTGCGTCGAGCGGGGGGAGGCCAACGTCCACCTCGACTCGCTCGAGGCCTTGGCAGCTCTGGCCACCGAGGGGGCCCCAGAAGCAAAGCGTCACGCCGGCACCTTCGAGCCGGCCGAGCACACCAAGCAAATACCCGTCGACCCGACCTCGGCCAATGGTAAGACGCTGACCATCAGTACCAGCCTCGAGCCAAATAGGAAGCAGTGCTCGTCGACTTTCTCCGCGCGAACATCGACATGTTTGCGTGGAACCCCTCGGACATGCCAGGCATACCGAGGGAGTCGCCGAGCACGCCTTGGAGATCCAAGCCGGATCCAGACCAGTGAAGCAACGCCTGCGTCGCTTCGACGAGGAAAAGCGCAGGATCATCGGCGAGGAGGTGCACAAGCTTTTGACGGCCGGATTCATCAAGGAGGTATTTTACCCAGAGTGGCTAGCTAACCCTGTACTAGTTAGGAAAAAGAATGGAAAAATGCGGATGTGTGTAGATTACACTGGTCTTAATAAAGCATGCCCAAAAGTTCCATTTCCTTTACCTAGAATTGACCAGATCGTTGATTCCACTGCTGGGTGCGAAGTGCTTTCGTTCCTTGATGCGTATTCCGGCTACCACCAAATTAGGATGAGAAAATCCGATGAGCTCGCGACCTCTTTTGTCACACCATTTGGAATGTATTGCTATGTTACGATGCCCTTCGGCCTCGAAACGCCGGGGCAACGTACCAACGATGTATGCAACACATCTTTGGCGAGCACATAGGCAAGACCGTCGAGGCCTACGTCGATGACATCGTGGTTAACCAAAAAAGTAGGGAACCTCATCAGCAACCTCGAGGCCACGTTCGAGTGCCTCCGGGCCAAGAATGTGAAGCTCAACCCCGAGAAGTGTGTCTTTGGTGTGCCTCGAGGCATGCTACTTGGCTACATCGTCTCGCAACGGGGGATCGAGGCAAACCCTGAAAAAAATCTCAGCAGTCACGAGGATGGGTCCGATTCGTGACCTCAAGGGTGTAGAAAGTAACAGGCTGCCTAGCCGCTCTCAGCAGATTCATCTCGAGGCTAGGAGAAAAAGCACTACCCCTCTACCGCCTACTCAAAAAGACGGAACACTTTGCGTGGACCGCCGAAGCCGAGGAAGCCTTGACCAAGTTGAAGGGATTGCTGACTTCTGCGCCAATTCTCGTGCCTCCGCAACCAGCCCAGGACGGTGATCCCCCCGAACCTCTCCTCCTCTATGTGGCCGCAACCACTCAGGTGGTCAGCGCGGTCATAGTCGTCGAGAGGTACGAGGAGGGTCATGCATTGCCAGTCCAACGGCCAGTGTACTTCACCAGTGAGGTGCTCTCCGAGGCCAAGGTCCGGTACCCGCACATCCAGAAGCTGCTCTACGGCATCATCGTCACGAGGCGCAAGCTCCAGCACTACTTCCTCGCTCATCCCGTAACAGTGGTGTCCTCCTTCCCCCTCGGTGAAATCATCAACAATCGGGAGGCCGGGGCGCGTCGCCAAGTGGTCCGCCGAGCTAATGGGGGAAACCATCACCTACGCCCCCCGAAGGCCATCAAATCGCAAGCGTTGGCAGACTTCGTCGCTGAATGGACCGACAATCAACTTCCGCCGGCGCAGATTCAAGCCGAGCTCTGGACCATGTACTTCGACGGATCCCTCATGAAGACGGGGGCAGGTGCGGCCCTCTTCATCTCGCCCCTCGGAGTACACATGCGCTACCTGCTGCGCTTGCACTTCCCCGCCTCCAACAACGTCGCCGAGTACGAGGCCCTTGTCAATGAGCTGCGCATCGCCCTCGAGCTCGGGGTCCGACGCCTCGACGCCCGAGGAGACTCGCAGCTCGTCATCAACCAGGTTATGAAGGCTTCAAGCTGCGTCGATCCAAAGATGGAGGCGTATTGCGGGGAGGTACGCAAGCTGGAAGACAAATTCTATGGCCTCGAGCTCAACCACATAGCTCGAAAGTTCAACGAGGCCGCAGACGAGCTGGCAAAGTTGGCATCCACGCGCGGCACGGTACCGCCAGATGTCTTCTCGAGGGACGTCTTCGAGCCATCCGTCGAGATTGAACCAGGGCTGGCCCCTCGACGCCACCCCTCGAGCAAGGCACGGGGGCTCGACGCTCGATACCACCCCTCGAGACGGACCCCTCGATGTCCGCGGAGGCGATGCAGATCGACGCACACGCCTCTTCTTCATCACGACCCCTCGACTGGCGGACGCCTTACCTCGACTACCTGACGCGAGGCGAGCTACCAGAAGACAAGACGGAGGCCCGACGCGTCGCTCGGAGAGCCAAGACCTACGTCATCTACGGCGACGAACGGAGCTGTACCGACGAAGCCCGACCGGGATCCTTCAACGCTGCATCCCACTCGAGGAAGGGCGCAAGCTCCTCGACGATATGCACTCGGGGGCTTGCGGCCACCACGCAGCGCCGAGGCCCTGGTTGGGAACGCTTTCCGTCAAGGCTTCTATTGGCCGACCGCCATTGGGGACGCCAAGCGTTTGGTCCAAGCATGCCACGGATGTCAATTCTACGCCAAGCAAACGCACCAGCCCGCACACGCCCTGCAGATGATCCCAATCACTTGGCCATTTGCCGTATGGGGGCTCGACCTCGTGGGTCCCCTCAAAAGGACAAGTGGAGGATACACACACATGCTCGTGGCCCCGTCGACAAGTTCACCAAGTGGATCGAGGCTAAGCCGATAGGAGACCCCACCTCCGAAAGGGCCGTCGAGTTCATCGCCAACATCATGTACCGGTTCGGGGTGCCAAATGTCATCATCACCGACAATGGCACCCAATTCACGGGCAAAAAGTTCACCAACTTCTGCGACGACAACAACATTCGCGTAACCTGGGCCTCGGTCGCATACCCCCAATGCAACGGGCAGGTCGAGCGCGCCAATGGCATGATACTTCACGGGCTGAAGCCAAGGCTATTCAAAACCCCTCAAGAATTTCGGAAAAGGGTGGGCTACAGAGCTCCCCTCGGTGCTGTGGGGCCTCAGGACTACGCCGAGTCGAGCTACCGGGTTCACTCCGTTTTTCCTACCTACGGCGCCGAGGCCGTCTTACCTACGGACCTCGAGTACGGCTCACCTCGACTTCGAGCCTACAACGAGCAAACCAGTGACGAAAGGCTCGCCAACGCCAAGGACCAGCTCGAGGAGGCTCGAGACGTGGCGCTCATCAACTCGGCACGCTACCAGCAAACACTTCGATGCTACCACGACAAGCACATGCGCAAAGGGACCTGCGGTGGGGGACCTCGTGCTTCGACGGCTGCAAGATAATCGAGGGCGCCATAAGCTCACCCCTCCGTGGGAAGGCCATACACCGTGGCCGAAGTGCTCAAGCCAGGCACATACAAGCTCTACGACGACCAAGGCAGGATCCTGGCGAACGCGTGGAACATATCTCAGCTACGTCGCTTCTACCCTTAAAGGCCTCGAGGCCTCGTTCATTTTATCACTTTGTACAAACATGTCACATGAATGAACAAACTCGTGCTTTATCGTTCATGTTGCTTCACATCTTAAGGTAGCCTCGACCCTCCTAGCTCAGGGTCGAGCCTCCCTCGGGGGCTGACAAGGGGTAAAAGCCCCCCAGACCCCGGAAAAAATGTGTTTTTCTTTTCAAAAATTTGACCCTCGTCTCAACTCGCGCCTCGAGTAAACTAGCGACGTCTAAATCTTAAAGTACCTCGAGCCTCCAGGGTCGGGGGGCGTCGACGTAGACGGCCGCCTACGCCCCGGGCTACGGTGCCCTACCTACGCCTCCCCTCGAGGGGCTCGCGACGTATCAAAGGAACACAAACTAAGTTAGCAGAAACTCGAGCTTGCGACAAAGAGAAGCAGTCAAACGCATTTGAAAAGAAACAACTCTTTCCATAAACAAATCACGTATACATTCGGATCTCGACTTATCCTCATTTATCTCACAAAATTCTTACAAGGGCCTCGACGCCCAAATTTGGCACGCAGGCCTCAATCCTCGTCGGTGCGGTACTCATCCCCAAGGTCCGCAAGGGCAGGCTCGACCTTGTCGACGCCCGAGCTCGAGGGAGGAGGGCTCCCGACACCGCTGCTGGCGTCAGGAGGCAGCACGTCCTCCTCGAAGATCTTCGCAAGCGACGCCCCCGGCCTCTCCATCTTCTCCAAAAATTTTGTCAACTCGGCGGTTGTTCCATTCCTCATCCTTCCCCTCGATCTCGATGAAGCCATTCGCGACAACATGGACCGGGAAGCGGAAACCGGAGCGAACAACCGCGAGTGTCTGCTTGACACCGTGATGGAGAGCTTGCCGGACGCGGTCCCGAGCGGCTGCGTCGAAGAAGCACAAGGCGTCGACCAAGGCATCGCCCGAGCCATCGCACCCTCCGCCGCGGCAACAGGAGGAGCACCCCACATGGGGCCGAGCCGGTCGAGAGAAGAGCGAGCCCGCTCCGCCACCATCGTCTCATCTTGGAGCTGGTCCAAGAGAGCCTGGTTCGTCTCACGGAGCTCCTCGACCGTCTTCTCGACCCCTGCGCAATAAACAAGGAAGAGTGAGACGCGCGGCATAACAAAAAACCGAGGACCCAAACAAAAACAAGATGTAAGCCTCACCGTCGCAATGTTGCCCCAGTGCGGCGAGGTCGCTGGTCAGGCCCCCAGCACGCTGCTCCAGCCTGCGCTTCTCGGCCAGCGTAAGGAGCTTCTCGGACCTAAGGTCCTCGATCAGTCGGCCCGCCTCCACCAGGGCCAGATCCTTGCGGATCACCTCCTGCCGCGCCGCCCCTCGGCAGCTCGGGCGGTGGCGGCACCACTCACGGCGTCTTCGGCCTCCTTTCTTGCCGCCTCCGCTGCGGTCCGGGCGGCGGCGGCCTCGCACGGGCGTCAGCAGCCTCCTGCTTCGCCGCCTCGGCTTCAGCCCGGGCAGAGGTGGCCTCGCTTCGAGCATCCGCGGCCTCCTTCCTCGACGCTTCGAGAGTGGCGGCGGCTCCTCCCTGGATCGGGCGACCTCACCTCGAGCCACCCGGACCTCCGCCTCCGCCTCGTTAAGCCGGCTCGCCATCTGGGCGTTTCGGCTCAGCTCCGCGCGGAGACCTCGAAGCTCCGCCTCGGCCCGCTCAAGGGCGGCTGACACCTGTGCGGATCGGCCCGCCTCCTCGGAGCAGGACCGCTCCGCCTCCGCCATAAGGGCGGCCACCTCCCGGAAGATGGACCGCACCTCGCGCGGTGCCCCCGCTGGGCCGGCTGCTCGACGGGAACCACGGCAAGGGGCGGGCTCAGTGGGACGGGAAACGGCCATATCGGTCGGTCGAGCTCGATGTCGGGCAGATCCTCCTCCGCCTCGAGCTGCCCCGACAGCGACCCGCCGCTCGACGGCACGGGCCCCGACCCTCCGTCCCTCCGCCGGCGCCTCCTGTTGCGGATCGGTCGACGGAAGGCTCGACCCTGGGCCCTCTTCCCTGGCCGGGCCCTCCGGCGCCTTGTCGGCGCTAGCTGGCACAACGGGCGCCTCCACCGTCATCGAGCCCGCGGCGAGGAGCGGCCCCTGCTCCAGCTCGTTCAGGAGGTCCTCCACCGTCGGCTCCTTCTCCGCCGACGTCTCCCCCCCTTCCCTCTCCGCAGCCCGGCCCGTGCTGGTTGGAGCCACAAGGGGCGGGGTCTCCTCAGCTCCAGACGCCGGCGGGGCCGAGCTCGCCCCAGGCGCTTCCCCGGAGCAACCGTCATGATGAGGGGAAGGATGGCGCTCCCAGTTGGCACCATCGCGGGAGGAGGAGGGGGAGGAGGCAGCGCTTCGGCGGTAGACGGGGTGGCGGGGCTCGATGCCATGAGCTGAGGCCCCTGCAGTACGAGATGGCGGAAACGTCAGAACCAGGAAAAGTACCTCGACCCCTATGGTCGATGGCGACGGCCTCACCAAAATTTGCGACGATCATCCGGCCCCCTCGAGCCATGGCAGCTCGGGCCTTCTCCAGCCAAGCGGCCTCTCTAGCAGAGGAAGGTGCCGTACCTCGAGGTGCCTGTGCCTCGACGGGGCTCGAGGCCCTGGCCCGCTGGACGAAGCGAGATCCACCTCCTGGTAGGAGCGCTTCCCCCTGAGAAGATGGAGATGACACGCGTCATTAAAAGCAAATAGGTGAAGCCTCACTACCGACGAGACCCAAGAGGAAACTACTCACCCGAAGCGGCGGCTGGGCTTCTTCCGGAGTCACCGGACCCACTCGGGAGCTTCGAGCCCACCCCGCGGCTCGAGCCCTGCGCCCTGGCCGTCTCCTCAGGGCTGGGATGGGGGGAGGGCTCCCGACGCCTCCCATGGCTCGACCTCGAGGGAGAGCCCTCCTTCCGCCCCACATCGCGGGAGGGCGATCGTACCGCCCTCGTGCTGACGTCGTGGCGCTCGCCCCGGCGCGGGCTCCGGGACCTGCTCCGGCGCCCGCGCTGGTGGTCGCGCCCCCCCGCGTCCGCTTCCGCGTCCCCGGCGGCGGTGCGGCGATGGACTCCGAGGACGCTCGCGCCCCTGGTCACGAGGCGCTCGGGGGCTCCCTCCCCGACGCTCATGATGGCGCGGGCTCGACGCCTCTCCTTGGCGCCCACTCCTCCGGGGCTCGACGGCGCCCTTGACAGCTCGCGGGGTCGGGCCCGGAACCCTTCTCGACCTGTCGGCCGCCTCTCGAGGCCCGACCCTCTCGAGACCCAACGTCTGGGCTGACGCGGGGGCGGCCTCCGTTGGCGCAGTGGCGGAGGCGCTCCGGGTCCGGGGCTTCCTTGCGACTGGGGGGCACGTCCGGCGCGGAGCTCGACGGACCTCGGGCCCCCGACGAGGCAGGGGTCGGCGCCGCCTTCCGCGGCTGCGCCCCGCGCGCCCTTTTGACGGCGGGACTCCAATGTACCCTCCTGCACAGAGGAGCGGTCAGCCCTGTCATCAACGAGCCCGCGCGCATCAAGCGCGCATCCATCCCCTCGTCGTCGTCCTCCACTCGTCGCTACTCTCCTCCTCCGAGCTCGAGGAGCAGCTCGGGGGACCCGTCCCCAGGCTGACGGTTCGACGAGCTTTCGCAGTCTCTGCTCCCGAGCTAAGACGACGCAAGTTGTCTATCTTTCTGTTTCTTCTTTTTTGCATCCTTGCTCTCCTTGTCCTTTTGAGCAGAGAGGCGCCTCACCTGAGCATCCGCGGCGTCCTCCCTCACCGGGGGCCTCGACGCGCGACAAGTAAATGCCCCCTGGAAAAGGAGAAGCGTGATGAGACAAACCACAAGACGGATGCAAAGGGTCGAAGGAGGAAAAAGGAGGAGGCCCGAGATAGCTCGACTCGAGGAAGCTTACCAGGTCAAGACACCCCCTCGTCGGGTGCCATCGCAATCAGGTGGGAGTATTCAGGGACGAACGACCCCTGGACTGTGATTGACACCCGGGAGACGCCCTCGTTCCGGGACAGCCTCCCTTCGGCCATCCTCGAGCGATTGAGCGCCTCGAGCTCAGCCTGCGGGCCCATCTCGTGCATAAGCAGGGGGCGGTCCGCCAGCGGAAGAACTCTTCGCTGGTGGAACGCCCAAATGACCGCTTGCACGGTCAGCTTCTTCTCGTCCACCAGCATCTTCATCAGCTCCATCAGCGGGGCCAGGTGGCGTTGCCTGTCCGCCGCAACACCCCAGGTCCACTTCTCCGGGCGTTGAGTGAGGACCCGCCGGTGTACTGCGGAAGGAGGCCACCTTCGTTCCGAAGGTAGAACCAATGGTCGTCCCACCCGGCCTGGTTGGAGGAAAGCTTGTACCGTAGGTACTCGCGGGGGACATTGGCCGACGAGGTCCCCGCCCTCGCAGTAATGGCAAGGGAGCCCATACGCACGGGCCGCCTCCCGCTGGGCTTCAGGGACTTGATGAAGAGCTCGCCCCGGAAGAGATGGACGAACATCTCCCAGTGCGGCTCCATCTTCAGGTACCCCTCGCACACCGCGGCGAATATGGCGGCGTGCGAGATGGAGTTGGGGGAGAAGTGTTGAAGCTCCACCTCGAAATGGTGGGTCAGCCCTCGCAGGAAGCGGCTCGGAGGGACGCCGAGCCCCATGCGGTGGTAGCGCGTGAAGCTCACCACGTACCCCTCCGGCGGGTGCGGCTCCCGGTGCTCCGCCGACGGGATAACCCACCATGCGGCCCCCTCTCCGGATTGGGGCGCAGGAGCCCCTGGGCCACCAGCGAGTCCATCTCGCTCTGCGTCACCTTCGACGGGCTCCAGTCCTCGGCCGGCAGCATCTGTGTCTGGGCGGCCATGACGGTGGCGCGGCGCGGATCCGAGCAGCGGACGGGCGGCGGCTAGCTCGAAGGAGAGGGCGCGTTAAGGCAGCAGCGGCGGCGAAGGCAAAGGCAAAGTAAAGGGTTCTCTTTCCCCTCTTTCGATATTTATAGGGAGAAATCCAAAGGGACGGGATCTCCCACGACGTAAAAAGGTAACAGAATGCATTCAATGCGCCTACCTAACCGCGTCTCGAGCCGGGTGCAGGTTACACGCGTTACCTCTCCATTCGCTCCACTACCCGGGCCCGCCACGACCGTCGCTCCGGCTTCGCGCCCGTCGCTCTCTCCCCGACAGTTTCCGCCTAAAAAGGCGCGCCCAACGGGCAGAAGGACTCCCAGACGACGGAGGCCTCTTCATAAAGGTAAAAACGGGCCCCGGCCCTAAGTCTCGAAGTAGCGAAGGCTGGCCCTCGAAAAGGGTTCGACAGCCGGCTTCGAGCATCCGAGTCAGGGACACCAGGGGCGCCACTCGCGCGCATTACTCGAGGGCCGAGCCCTCGAGGCCCCTCACGTGTATCCAAGCAGGGAGCTCGACGTGCAGTGAGATCCCCTCCGAGGGAGGCATCGAGCCACCGGGCCCTATCGAATGGACCCGGCACTCCTGCAGACTGAGCACCCATGCTTTATGAGACCGCCTCCGGGCCACAGTCGACCCCTAACGAACGGGGCACGAGCTCTCACTTGGATTCCCCTTACCAGCCACTCACGGGAACCTCGATACTCGCCCACTCGGGTAGTACGAGGCATCCCCCCTCGCATCCGATCGAAAGGACTCGCGGGATGACGAGCCAGGGTAATCGGCATGCCGGACAGCTCGAGGAGCCGGCCAGTCGGTTCAGCCTGGCACCCCTCGACGAAAGAGGGTCTATAAACTCGGACAGTTGCGACTAATCTCTTTTCTTTCGTGTGAGCATGAGATTTTCAGGACTCGGATGAAAGCTCGACCCCCATCTCGCCTGAGCCCTCGAGACCAGGCCCAGGACAAACGCTCATTCTCCGTCTCGTCCGGGCCCTCCGAGCCAAGCCTCGTGCGAAGTCTCCCACGGCAAAGGAAAGGTTACCGCGAATATTTATATTACTACCAAACCACATTTCGAGCATGATTGACAGGCACACACGGCGCCGCAATCTCCGCCCCCTGACGACTCCCGCCTAAAAAGGCGCGCCCACTGGGCAGAAGGTTCCCTAGCGACGGAGGATTCTTCGAGAAGCCCATGAGGAGTTCTAACCACTCCCCCATGGCCTCGGGGGCTACACCGCGGGTGTCGCTCGCACGACACCCACGGAGTCAAATCGACAAGACCCCGAGACCAGTCAGCTACCCATCGAGATCCCACCTGGAGCCCCTGCTCGAGTGCAAGCACTCAAACAAGGGCTCGGGGGCTACTGTCGGTGGTACAAAAAAGGGTACCCCCAATTAACGCAAACACGCGACCTCTCCATCTCCGTCTCCCCCTCGCCCGAGCCCTCCCAGCCAGGCCTCGGCGAACCGCTCTGTCTCCGTCTCGCCCGAGCCCTCCCAGCCAGGCCTCGGGCGAACCGCTTATCTCCGTCTCGCCCGAGCCTCCCAGCCAGGCCTCGGGCGAACGCTCTATCTCCGTCTCGCCGAGCCCTCCCAGCCAGGCCTCGGGCGAAACGCTCTATCTCCGTCTCGCCCGAGCCCTCCCAGCCAGGCCTCGGGCGAACGTTCTGTCTCCGTCTCGCCCGAGCCCTCCCAGCCAGGCCTCGGGAGAACGCGCTCCCAACTCGAGCCTTACGCACGGACCTCGAGCTGTACAGACAGCTGTACCAGCCCATACCACGCATTTAACGCCTTCACCTACTCCGGTCATGTCCACTAGTGCACGGATGTACCACAGTAACCCGGTGTAAAGGTCAAGTCACGTTTCACCACAAGCATGGGCAAAAGGGCACCAGTGCAGCACTGTTCGGCCATGCCAGGCACTGTAACCCCTCGAGGCCGGCTACGCGCCCCTCGAGCCTGCACTGTAACCCCTCGAGGCCGGCTACGCGCCCTCGAGCCCTGCACTGTAACACCTCGAGGCCGGCTCCGCGCCCCTTCGAGCCCCCGTGGCACCACCTCGAAGCCGGCTCCGCGCCCTTCGAGCCCTAACTACTTTCGTGCTATTGGAGGACAGGTACCCCAAGACCCGGAGGGACCTCACCGCGTACTGTACATTCCGGGATGGGTGCTGTACGGCTCCCGCCTTGTCGCGCCCCCACGTCCGCGCCCGGGATGGAAGCCACGACTCAAGGACGCCTCAACAGCGACGATCACATCGGCTCCAGTGGCCCCGACAAGACAGGGTTCCTACCCTTCTCCGTATGGGGCACCATGCGCCCCGACACCTGTAATACTTTTTGTAACCCTGGCCTCCCCTTGCTCTATAAAAGGGGACGCTAGGGCCCCATTCGGGACGACGGACACGAACACACGAGTCCACGCACATACACGAGTCCGGACTCCGGTCCACGCTCATTGAGCTTGTATTCGCCCCTGTACAAGCACTTAGGTGCAAGTAATACAAGAACATCCCCCCCCGCTGGACGTAGGGCCTTCTTTGCCCGAACCAGGATAAATCCTTGTGTCCACTTGCGTCACCATCCAGGAAGAGAAGCACGCGATCATATTACTCGTTGGTGTGATACCCCGGGTACGAAACACCGACAACGATGATATCACCTTGCTCAAGGGACACGAGGCGGCCTTGAAAGACTTTTACATATAGATTATGACTTTGGTTGTTTATATGTTCATGATTTACCGTTCTTGCATTCCTATTGATGTTACATGACAGAGAACTTGAGACTATATCATGTTGCTATACTTGGTGGAAGTTCGACAGGACTCACTATTGCTATTCCCCCACACCCCAGTCTCATCAGGTAGTGCAGCGGAAGCGTGGTTGATGTTTTTTTTGTTGTTTACACAGATGAGTTCTAGAGGCCGATTGGAAGTACTAGGCATATGTTACCCCCAGTCAATGCTGTGAAGAATGGAGCTTGAAGAGAAGTCTAGTATCCGTTCCGCTTAACTTTGATGTAAGTGTTAGTTTTAATCGTTTCGATATATAGAAACCCTGTTTTATATCTTTTCCTCTGTGGTTGTATGTATGGACTTCCTAGGCAAACATATGGCGTACTGGTTTTGTTCTTAAAACCGGGTGTTTACAACCCTTGAATAATTGATGTTTTTAGTTAACATTTTCTTATGGGAGGCAGAGTATTCAAATAATTAGTATATTGCATTTATCATTGGTTTTAGTTGCTTGTCATTTGCAGTGCAATTTTTACTTGTGCTCATTACAAATTATATACACTACAACTTTATGGCTGTATTATAGTATAATGGTTGTTGTAAGAATTTGTCATGGCTACCATCAACCATGTGAGACATTCATACCGAACAATTGCTCTTTTATGTTTGATGATCTGATGCTTGGGTTGAATGGCTCATATGGTTCCATGTGTGTCAGATTGTTTCAGTTTTATTGTACTCCTTGTGATAAAATTAGTAGGTAAATTGAATAGGCAATTAAATCTGAGCAAATCTGATATGACATCATCATATGATTTATTGTTGTGTTGGTTTTAATACAAGTGCTAGCTTTCTTTTAAAATTTGAATTTTTCTTGTGTTTTCTTACTATTACTATATTCACAATTTTTTTTTGAAGCCTATGATGTTTGCGTTGTCTGTTGGAGAAATCCAAAGAATAGGCCTATGATTGCCTTGAACTTGTGAGGTACTGGAGCCGGTACGATGACAACTATCTGTTGGTTGTGTTTTTTTTTCTTTTTGACGGCACTTGATCTTGTGACTGTTGATCTCACGATTGAGGGCTCTAAGTGTTGCATTGTTTAGACACGGAGCACCTTTAGATGTGCGGCTGAGCAGCGGGTCCTAGCACGTTTTCAATCTTTGATTTAGACTTCTTAGGCCTCTAAGTTCAAGGTATAGTGAAGAGGCAATTAACTCTAAGGCAATTACTTTTTATGATGTTAATTGGGATTTGTCAGTGTTGTTAAACTGCGCTTTTTTATGTTTCCTTGTTTTGCCCTTTTGTGTTGGCTTGATCTCATCTTCTGTGATTGCAATGCTCTGGTGGAAAATTTGTAAATGTCCTTCCCTAAAAAATTATATTAATCTTTTGTTATATGTGTTAGGCACATCTTATTTTTGTCATTGTGTTGTATAGGTGGAAAAAATTGTTTATCTCTTACATATATTTATCTATTGTTTCAGATCAAACTGATTTTGTACCGGTGTTGTATAGGTTGTCTTTTGTTAATTGATTTTGTTCTCTTTCTTTGCGACTGTGTGCTATGGTGGTGCCTCAATAGTCTTACATGCTGTACATGCTGGGGTGGTCGAGCAATGAACTTAGGATGCTTCATCAGGTGGCCAGCAACACGTCAGAGGGATTTTCTCTTATTCAGGTGATCTGGATTGTTTGGTGTTGCTTGTTTTGCAGTTTGCACCTATTTTCCCTGTGTTTATGCTCTTGCTTTTATATTGTAGTCGTGTATTTTAGTTCTGGACCTGTTTTGGGCTCATATTTGATCATTTATGTTTGGGCCCATGTAAAATTAAGCCCATTTAGTGTGGGCCTTGTTTGGCCTTTTTGACTTTGGGGAAAACCTTTCTGATGTTTTTAAGTGGGGTTCATGGAGGGGGGGGCAGTTGCTCCGAATCACCGAATTTGGGCCTTTTAGTGTGGGATTCGTTTTGGGCCTTTCTAGGCTCATCGAAGGAGGGGTCCATTTCTTTTTAATGGTTGGTTGCGACGTGGCCTCTTTCTAGACTCTTCCACTTTGTGCAGATAAGTAACCTCCCCCACATCTCTCATCTGTACCGAGTAACTGGCTGCAGTTCCTTCACATCCCTTCATCTGCATTAGTGGTTTTCTTCTTATTCGCCCTCTTCTCTTCCTGCCTTGTAAGTGGTTGTCTTTGTCCATCCCTCTGTTGATTTTGCATCCAGAATTTTGTTTTAGGTTGAACTCGTTCTTCTCCGTCGCAGACTTCTACTTGGGACTGGATTTTGTCGCGATTTGGATCCAGGTCTGGTGCTTCAAACTCAATCTTGTTCCATTTTCTTGTTGGTGTTGTAGATTTTCGTGGATCTGTAAAATGTTTGATGGTTGCAGAAATGTTTCCATCCCTGTCGATACGAGAGGCGAGCTTGGTGCATCTTCTTTCCCTTGAGTTGGATGAGTTTTCCATGGATGTGTATTTTTGTATTGCCTTCTTGTTTTTGAGTCGGTTTATGGTTTAATTTGGTGTTTTTGTGCATTTGGTTGGAGGCTAATCCTTTCCTGTGTTTAGGTTGGAGATTTTGCTCCTATTTGCTAGGTTTGTGCATTTTGTTTGTAGCATGTGTTCCTATAGTAACAATAAACAAAATAACAATTTTTTCTTGTAGTAGAGTAATGCATCTGTGTTAGTCTCATTGTGTTTATCCCAGACCCTTTTTTATCCTTGCGCTATCGTAGTAATTATTTTTTGTTTGTTTTTGTGTCCTGATATATTTGTCTTCAGAAAATTTATAATTTTTCATAGTTTTTGACTTGTTTATTGAATTTGTGTGAGTGTATGTATTAACCTTTTGTTCTTGTCTATTCATAGGTAAAATGGTTACTTTGTTTATTGTCTTTTGTGTGACATATATTAGATTTTGTTTGGTTTATAGTTCTGTCTATCAAGGTCTTTTTATCTGGACTAAAAATTTCAGGTTGTATTTATAGAAATTGCAAACAAACTAAAGCTGTAATTTTTTAATATAAATATTTAGTGCAGTTTGTCTAAATGCACATGTCTATTAGTTGACCAACAGACGTGACAAACTAGCTCTTGAATTGAAAAATATTTTTCGTCAATCCACTTTGTGTAGGCCCCACGTCCTATGGCGACCGTGTGTATGCTCTGGTCGGGACTGCTAATGTGAAACACTTCTACCGGTGATTATGGCTAGTTTTTCGTCAATCCGTTTTGTAAGGTTCTAAAGGCTAATAAATGTCGTGTTGACACAGGATTCACTGCAACTGTAAAACTCTCTTTGAAGACTTTTGCCAAATGATTGAACAAGTCTTAGAAAAATGTGGCCTAACAGTCGATCGGGTTTTTTATCGGTCACCGTGATGATGAGAAATATAAAGATCTCGTACATTTTTTAAGGGCTCGTTTGGATCCTTTATTTCAGACGAATTAGAATTCACTCAATAAAATAGGCTATTTATCTGAAATTTGATATTCCACCAATTTCCAAAGTTCAGATGTAAAGCTATCTCAAATTCACAGGGTGAGAGAGAGAAATAGATTCTATAGATCACCATGCTATATTTCCACTTCACAACTTATAACACTCTCTTCAACTCACTTCCCTACGGTAGAAATGCGACACATGAGTATCGCTCTTGTATAACAACAATAACATACAAATATAATCCCTATATAATTATATTAGCTTAATTAATATGTATCTAAATTATGATTCTTAAAATAAATTCAATTCCAAGCATCTAAACGGGCCCTAAATGTCTTCTTTTATCAGGAGAACTAGATAGTTTCATGTGATTTCTTTTATCTTTTCAGTTCTGGCTTGTTGGGTCCTAGGAGTATAGTTTGTGAACGTTTGTTAGTAGGGCTTTGTTCCCTTTTATACGTGGAGTGGAGCTTTTGCATGTGTCTCTAGGTGTAGAGCGAAGATCTTATCTCCGAGAGCTTATGCGTTTTTTTTTAATTAATGTGTAGCTTGTGTGATGACCGACCTCTGCATGAAGTATTGTGGCCCCGAGACGAAAATATGATATCACATACTATCTGGGATAAATTCTGACTCTCCATTTGTCAATGTTGTCTTAAATTTGCTTGTTACTGTTTTGTCATCACTAGGGATGACATTACGATTTTTTATATTGCAGTGGCGATACAAATGGAATGAACAGAAGTTTCCAAGCACTAGGGATGTCACATATTTTTCTGTATATAGCTAAATATTAATTTGATTAATATACCTACAATTAGTTTTATAATTAAAATTAATACAGGTTTTATACTTCGATATTTTATACACAAATCTTAACATGATTAATCACTAACATAAATATGTTTTTAATTTAGATATTTCTTAGCTAAACACTATCACGTAAAATACGTTTAGTTGCTCTCACATATTTTATGTGTTGTTTTAAAGGTAAATGCTTAAATAATTAACTAACATATGCATGTTATATAAATAAAAAATGGCTAGATTGACTCGGGCTTTAAAATAAATATGATTTTGTATAATGTGAATTAATCACCTTCATATAGTTCTGCTCAATTAAAATAAATCAAGCATATAGTCTTTTATGCTTTTATATAATAAAAACACTCGGTAGACGTGTCTTTCAGCGGTAGCTCTGTTTTGGTCATTTCCTGCGGATCCTGTGACCGTAGTAACGAGCTCTCTTTTAGTACGTTGTTTTTGTCTCGAGTACATTGTTCTTAGTCTCTATTTGTTTGATTGTATGTTTTCTATGTATGGTGACGAGGACCGTTTGTTGGCACTGAAGATCAGAAGACGATGACCAAAAGCTGATGGTGTGAGGTTTGAGCAAGCATATAATGCAAATATAGCATGAGATCTTCCTTGTTGTCCTATTCACTTAAATACACTAAATTTATTCTGTATGTGTCTACCTTGATAACCATAGGAACAACCTAGTCTTGTTGGCTTATAACTTGTCACCGTGGGTTATATGCATTGGGTAGTTGTTGTTAGTGCTCAAACAAATGACCATGATCATGTAACTTGATTAATGGTATATGCAACGAACAACTAAAAGATGCTTTTTAGAAACATAACTTATTTGTAAGTGGATTCCTCAGGACTTACAATACAACCATGAAGGCAACATGGCTCTGGCTTTAGCTTAGTATGAGGACCTTTTCTAGCTTGTTAGTGGTTACCTTGATGGCACAAGAGGGGTGTGTTCCCGGTCGGGTATAATGCGGCTCTTGTCCACATGTGTATAGGTTGTGTGTTATTGTGTCATTTAGAAGGGGGCTCTACACCTACAGGCCACATAAATCTAGCGGTCCTAACTTGTTAGACGAACCTTTGAAATGCTTCATAGTGAGACCTAGTTGTGCATCTTGGTAGTGTGATACGGGACTAGCTATCCCTAGCAAACGGGAACCACGACTCGCGGGTAAAGATGTGCAACCTCTGCAAAGTGTCTTTAAATTGATATATCAGTCATGCTCCATGTTACGAGCAGTTTGGGCTCCTTATGGAATAATAACTTGGGTAAATTGATTATTAATTGTTTATGTTCTTGCTATACATTAATTATGTTCACTTGATCATATGATTATTTGGGTTGGTGCTTAACTTGTTGCTACTCGATTGCTTAATATAATATGACTCATTAAAAGCTAATCGTAGTTAAACTAGTGTCAACCTTTTGAGCCTCGTGAACCCTGTGTTGTATTTGCTGATTACGATATGTGCTCACTCTTGCTATTTCCCCAACCTCTAGTCATTAGTAAAAACTGCTCAGAAGATGGATTATGGTTAAGAAGACTGATGGAAGTGCTAGGCTTATGTACCCCAGTCAACCGTCCCTGTGAAGAATGGAGCTTGAAGAGAAAGTTTAGTATCCGTTCCACTTAACTCTGATGTAAGTATTAGTTATAGCTATGTTTTCAATATATAGAACACTGTTTTTGATATCTTTTCCTTCTATGGTTGTATGTGTGTACTTTCCAGGCACAAATATGACGTACCTGGTTTTGTTCTTTAAAACCGGGTGTTACACCTATCTAAGTGCCATAGGAGCACTGTATCTTGCAAATTGCACTAGACCCGATATTGCATTTGCGGTAAATTTGTTAGCCAGATGTGCGAACCCAACTAGAAGACATTGGATAGGTGTTAAAACAATACTTAGATACCTCAAAGGTATGATAGATCTTGGCCTATTTTTCCCGAAGAATAGCGATTTGACTATGGTCAGCTACGCAGATGCTGGATATCGATCGGACCCTCATAATGCAGAGTCACAAACTGGCTTTGTATTTCTTTGTGGTGGTACTGCCGTTTCATGGACATCTTGTAAACAAACATTGATAACAACATCTAGAAACCATTCAGAGATAATAGCGTTGTATGAAGCTACACATGAATGTGTTTGAGAAGTCATGTGGCCTTAATACTATAGATACTCCCACTATTATATATGAAGATAATGTAGCATGTGTTGCACAAATGCAAACGGGTTATGTAAAGAATAAATTAACTAAGCATATTTCACCAAAATTCTTTTATCCTCACGAACTCCAGAAGCAGGGTGAAGTAAATATATTGCAAGTTAGATCATGTGACAATCTTGCAGATTTGTTTACAAAATCTCTTCCAGCTACAACATACAAAAGATATGTTTGGGGGATTGACATGAAATTCTTGAGTGACTTGCACAATTCAGAGGGAGTAAATCCCTAATTGTTAGTTCATATTCTTAAAATCCAGAAGATATTAAAACTCGTTGTCTTGAAGAATATAAGACATATATGTTCTATGCGGCAAAATGTACTCTTTTCACTGCTCTTTTTTCCCACTGGGTTTTCGGACAAAGTTTTTGATGAGGCATGAGTTTGTTGTGGTATTAGCCAAGGGGGAGTGTTATGAAACTAATTATATGAGTGGACTTATACCAAAAACTCTTGAAGCTTAATGGATATATAACTGAAAAAGTTAAAGGCCATCTTGTATCTATATAAGGAACTCATGTATTCACTGTTCAATAGATGATAGAGAGGAGATTGGCTCCACAAATAATCTTTGTTCATTATATGATTCTACTTTCTGTGATCTTGCGATGGGTATGGGAGACGAGTATTCCTACTAACTCTCACGTCTCTCACTGCTTGGGCGACAGATCAGGAATCCGTATCTACTACATATTATAACACGTTATCAGCAGCTCTCCTCTGAGTTAAGATGGAGGATGAAGAGAAAGAACCTTGTTTGGTTGATAGTGCCGCCACAAATTCCATCCTTCGAGTTCACAATATTTTCAAATACTTCAGAAAAGAATTGAAAATATTTAACAATTACCGAAGCAATGGCTGCATTATAGGTTATGGTCGAGCCATTGTGGTCCTCCCTAACAATACTAGAATCATTATTGATGAAGCTTTCCTATATCCAGGAGACGAGTATTCCTACTAACTCTCTGCTTGGGTGACAGATCGGGGATCGGTATCTACTACATATTATAACATTTACTACTATAAGCTCACAACGCAGGGCGTGGCGTGGGCTCAATGCAGCCGGCAGCAAGGGCTGGCACTATGGTTCACCATTGGGAAACATGGCTGGGCAAGAAGACCTGTTCCATGAAAATCAAGCGTACGAGTAAGGATGACAATCTTATCCGCAGGTGCGCACCCGATGGGTGTAGCTATGGACCTAAAAACTTACCTGCGGGTACATGAGTCTCGGATACCCGCAAACGTGCAGGTAGGATGTGGGTAACAAATTATCCGTGAATACCTGATGAGTACCCGCAATTTGAAAATATACATAAATATATGTCATCTTTGTCATACAAATATCATGTCGACGAGCTCATTAAATATGAAATGGTTTATATAGATTGTTGGGGGAGCAACCCCAGCAGCAACCCACGCGTTCCATTTAACAGCTAACCACCAGGGGACCCTCGAATGTACCCTCGTACCCATTCGATTATAACCTTCGCTGCTAACTGCCGGGGAACCTCGAATGTACCCTCGTACCCATTCGATTATAACCTTTGCTGTTTTTCTGCTATTCGCCACCGTTCCTTCTTGGTTGCAGGAGTAAGTGAACCCGGACGAGAGACGGGAATGCGGCGGCGGGGGCGAAGGCTGGCTACCCTCGCTCGAGGGTAGGCATCGACCGTGGCAGGCTCCAAAGACTTACGAGGGGCGAATTGTGCTCAGTGGCGGTGGAATAGGAGTCAGGCACTACTACAGAACAGGGTCATAGGCCGATTCTCAAAATCGCCTTTAGTCTCGGCGTTTTTGCCGCCCGGGACTAATAGACCCTTTAGTCCCGGTCGGTAACACGAACCGGGACTAAAGGCCTGCCCCAACGGCTACTGCGCAGAGCTGCCGGGCAGGACCCTTTAGTCCCGGTCCATGTTACCAGCCGGGACTAAAGGCCACTCTTTAGTCCCGGTTGGTGCCACGGACCGGGACTAAAGAGTTAGCCACGGTTTGTGGCTTGCCCCGGGATAAATGTTCACCTTTTAGCCCCAGTTTTTTATACAAACCGGGACTAAAACTCCCCGGCTTATAACCTGCCAACTTCTTCCTCCCCCGAGCCAGAGACATTCAAATTTCAGTGAGCTTCTTGCTTGTTCTTGCCTGTTGCTATTGCTTTGTTCTTCATTGTTCTTCGTCTCCGGCGTCAATTGGTGATCTTCTTCGACTCCGTCATCGTCTCTTTGCGTTTAGAGGTAACTATTTCCATCTCCTACCATTTCTTTTGAATATGAGAGGAATTTAATTAAAATATATAGTTTGCAAGAACAAACAGGGAGAGTTGAGTAGTTTAAATTGGTTCATCACAATCACTTGATAGTTTTCTACTGCTAGAAGTATCCATTCTATATTTCATACTTATGCAAGACGAGTAATATTGAATTTTAGTGTCTTTTTTTTATTTTCTTTAAAAAATGTGAAATTATAATAGTTTGCAACAATAAATATAGAGAGTAGACAATGTGGAAATTGGTATTGTTATATCATATTTTTCGATTATCTAAACAAATAGGTAAATTTAGAGTCTTTTTTATTTATAATTGTTTAGGAAATTAGGAATTTGCATGTAATAGTTTAAAAATGAGCATGGATATAGTAGATGGCAACTGTGACCGGGTCCTCAGCCTCTCATCATCGGGATCCGAGGCGTTTGCGGCCGGATCTTCCTCTCATTGCTTGCGGCGAGTGTAAGCAGAAGATTGTGAAGGAGTACCGAGTGAGAAAAGAGGGAATCAACAAGGGTCGTATATTCTACAAGTGTCCGGACCATGAGGTGGGTTATTATTTACCCGCATTTGATTAATATGGTTCATTCGTATCGGGTTTGCTTGATGATGTTGTTTAAATTTCTTATTCTTTGTTCTAATTGCAGTGGGAGGGCACCGGCGGATGTAAAGGTTGGTACTGGGAGGAAGAGTACGTTCAGCACGTACGAAATTCTGTTGCACAGGAGGTTGCCGGTGAAGGTGATGAGGCAGTGAGTCAGCGGCAGCAGCCCATCCATGCTGATGAAGCGAATGATCTGTCTATTTTAGTTGGGATCGGACGCGATCTAATTATGTTGCTTAAGTGCATTTTATTTTTAGTTTTTTTAGTGCTAGCTGCGATAGTCTTCGTTGTAGTCAAGCTTGTTTGAATTAATCAATCATGTGATGTCATGAGTGTTGTGCAATAACATGAGAAACTACTAAGTGCATGGTTGTAATATTTAATGCAGATGTTGTCACGCAATTGGATGTATAATGTCGATCGCCGCTCCAAAGAGTTCATTGTTGGCGTGCACTATTTCTTAGGTGTGGCTGAGGCAAACAAGCAAGATGGTTCAATGTGCTGCCCATGCGCCGTCTGTAAGAATTTGAAGGAATATTCATGCCCAAGGACTCTTCATACGCATTTGTTGAAGTCGGGTTTCGTAACAAACTATATTTGTTGGACAAAATATGGAGAAAGGGGGGTTGTAATGGATGATGGTGAAAAAGGTGAAGAAGAATTGGCCCACGCTGATATTATTTTCTATTTAACTTTTTCATTTCTTCTTTTCTAGAAATAGATATATACAAATAATGAATATGAATAGATATATTTATAGAAAAAGGAAAATCATATATTGTTTTTTTAACGTAACAAATATGTGTTCGACGTGTAGTCCTGGTGACCGCCGCACCGACCTCGCCGCCGTCCACTGTCATCCGCACCGTCGTCATCCTCGCTGCTGTCCACCGTCGTCGTTCTCGTCCACGGTGTGTAAATCACGTGACAAGGATATGTTTAAACATGTATTTATTACTCTTAGAAATATGTGTTCATAGAAAATCATGTGCCATGTCAGAACATGTATTTATTACTCTTTACGAATATATGTTATTGTCATGTTATTTTTATGAATTGTCATGTTATTTTTATGAATTGCCTAAAACTCGAAACCCCAAAACCTGAAACCCTAACCCTAAACCCTCGAACCTAAACCACTAAACCCTCAAACCCCGAAACCCCGAAACCCTAAACCCCGAAACCCTAAAACCCGAAACCTCGAACCCCTAACTCTAAACCCTCAAACCCCTAAACCCCGAAACCCTAAACCCTCAAACCCCTAAACCCCGAAACCCCGAAACCCTAAAACCCGAAACCCCGAACCCCTAACTCTAAACCCTCAAACCCCGAAACCCTGAACCCCGAAACCCCGAACCCCTAAACCCTAAACCCTAAACCCTAAACCCCGCAACCCCTAAACCCTGAAACCCTAACCCCGCAACCCCGAACCCCTAAACCCCGAAACCCTAAACCCCGAAACCCCGTACCCCTAAACCCCGAAACCGTAAAACCTGAAACCATAACCCTAAACCCTCAAACCATAAACCCCGAAACCCTAAACCCCAAAACC
Organism: Coix lacryma-jobi var. lacryma-jobi; assembly: GCA_009763385.1. NCBI lineage: Eukaryota > Viridiplantae > Streptophyta > Magnoliopsida > Poales > Poaceae > Coix > Coix lacryma-jobi. The sequence goes on from VDCT01000133.1 coordinate 187,784, forward strand.
TTAAACCCCGAGACCAAAACCCTAAACCCTTAACCCCTAATTAAACCCCTGGTTTTTGGTTTTCGTTTCACATACATGTATAAAGCTCCTTTAAGTGTTCGATCATATTGTATATATATTTTAATATTCACAGAAATGGCCGTCCCAAATGAGAATGTGATGGAGGAGGAAATGATGAATATCATAGCCGGCGACGATGACGGGAGTCAATACTTATTGAATTACGAAGACATGACCATGCATGATGAAAATCTCCCTGAACAACAAGTTGAGATGGAAGAAGGCAATACAGGCGAGGTATATATACAATGTGTCATGTTAGGGTTTACATTTACTTTATTACTTGATTAGGTTTTATGTCAACTTGTATTAGGGTTTCATCTTCATGTCTTTACCTATATGTAGCCCTCTGGATCGACGTCTGCGACAGGGCAGAGCAGACCAAAACGAGGGCCGAAGAGGCCGTTGAAGGGCCGTCATGTAATCTCCGAATTTGATATGGCTACAGGCCAACCACTAGGACCCAATGCAAAGAAATATGTCTTTCACTGTGGGTTCCTTGTGAGAGATCGGATTCCGATAAGTGCCCGTGAATGGAAACAGAAGCGAAGTGCTCCCGAGATCAGTTATGTCTCCAATCTTGACAAGCAGCTAGTCTGGGATGACGTCCAAGCTCATTTCTCGTTTGACACGAATGATGAGGAGCTGCTGAGGCAAATTCGGGAGTGGACAATGAAGAAGATGGCCACCCTTTTTCAGGACTGGAAGAAGAAATTGTACCACACCTTTGTGCTGAAGAACGAGACGCCAGATTTCAACTCTAAGGCGTATGTCAAGATAAGGGCCGATTGGGATGAATTTGTACAGTACAAAAGATCACAAGAGAGCGAGGCCCGGGTCAGAGTAAACAAACTGAATGCAGCTCAGAAGAAATACCACCATCATTTAGGATCAGGTGGCTATAAGACTGCCCTTCCAAAGTGGGAGAGACAAGAACATGAGATGCTTGCCAGGGGGTAGTCCCAGAGACAATAAGAAGAAATTGGAGTGAACGGTCCAGAAATTGGTTCTACGCTCATGGGGGAACCATAAACCCTAATGATGGGGAGCTTGATTGGGGCCCGCAAATTTCAAGAGCAGCACATAGGCTAGTTCAAGCACGAAATGCGGTGTTGGCTGGCGAGTTCAAGCCCAATAGAGAGAAGGATGAACTCACGTACGCGCTGGAGAATCCTGAGCACGGTGGGCGTACGAGAGGCTTTGGGGCCGTTTCATGGCTACATTCCTTCAAAGCGGATCGAGAAAGTTATAGAAGCCGCCAAAGAAAGAAGGACGAGGAGGCAGAGCGACTCTTCAAGTTGGAGGAGTATGTTCTTCAAACACAAGAGCGTGAGAAATCTCGTGAAGAATGGATGCAGGAGGAAATCAAAAGGCAAGTGGAAGCGGCACTTAGTCAAATGACGAGTGGGCAAGGTACATCTTCACAGCATCCTCAAGCGAACATTAGCCCCCCAGGTCAGATGAAAAGCAGCTGCGCCTCCACGGAAGTACCAACCATTCAAGATGACTCCAAGCTACGCTTTCCCGTGGATGACGTTAAAGAACCTTTTACTACTTGTGAGCTGCACATTCCAGATGGAAATGCCACGAAAAAGGTGGCTGTCGGTGTTGTAAACCCTATCGACCGCACAAGAACACCAAGAATCCATGGTCAACCAGTGCCAGCCGGATACGCTAGCGTTTCGGTGGATAGGGTTGAGACAGGTTGTGGCAGCGTGGCACTGGAAATCGAAGGGGGAGATGGGGAGAAGACTTTAGGTGAAGCAGAGAAGACATTTATTTGCTGGCGCAAGCGCTTCATTATTATTCCTGGAGTGTCACCGCCGCAACCTCCTCCTACTGATCAAGATCCTCACCATAGGTAGTGTGCGCGTGAATGAGAAACAATTTTTATTACACTAACTTCCTATATGTATATATTAGTTGGATGCTCACATCATTCGTTGTTTTGCGTAGCAGGAACTATAGTCCAGTTCGTCATTATTCCCCAGTGCATCATAGTGCCTGCGGTGACGATGTGTTGGAGGACACGGCTTCAACCCCATCTCCTCCACCACGGGCTCCAATACCGCCACCGGCCCCACCATCTCCTCCACCGCGGGCTCCAACGCCGCCACCGGCCCCACCATCTCCTCCACCGCGGGCTCCAACGCCACAACCTCCACCACGGGCTCCAACACCGCCACCGGCCCCACCGTCTCCTCCACCGCGGGCTCCAACACCCCTGCCTCCACCGCGCGGCCCTAAGAAGCGGTCCGCTGCCACGGAACCGAAGGCCCCACCTCCAAAAAGAAGGCTCCTGCATCAGGAAAAAAAGCACACGAGAAATTAGCTTATGAAATGACTGATGAGGAGTTACAAATTTCGGTGAAAAAAGATGTGAAAAAAATTTTTAGATGAATCAACGGCCACGGCTAAAGCGAAGAGAAACCCAGAGAAGCCTTACCTCCTGTTAAACCCACAGGAGTTAAGGAAAAGGGTGGACCAGCATGGTATCAAGATGCGTGAAGCCCGAAAGGCTCCGCGAAAATCAGACTACGAACGCTCTCTAATCAAGTCTGCAAAAGAACAACAATCAAGCACGAAGAAAGTGGGAAAGAGTGTTCCACAGCTTGGGGAAACATCAAGACCTCTGTCCCCATTATTTGTGCAAAATCAGTATGGTTCAAACATGGGCAGAGTACAGAGAAAATCTGGAGAGACCACTTTGTCTGAGATGGACTCAATGGAAAAAAAATTCATTGACAGCGGTCTCCCATACGAGACGATTCAAAATATTGCTACTGGGCTGGAGTTTCCAAGAGCGGAAGTAGTTGATGAATGGAGGAAAAATTTTGCACCGGGCAGGAGTCTAATGAACCCCAATCACTTGCATGTACTTGGTACGCAGATGTTTGCAATCAACAAATGGTGCATAGAGGCTTCTAAAGACGGTGATATAAATTGGATTTCTGTCCGAATTCGGAACCATCACTACTTCCGTGGCGATGACCTAATCTTAGTCCAGATGGAGGAATTACACCAGCTATGCCATATAGACGCACTGGACAAATCGCTCCTTAGCTGCTATTGTTTGTAAGTGTTTCTTTTATAGTTTTCATTGAACTCTCTAGTATGTGTATATAGTATGTAGTATTCTTACCCACGTACTTGTGGATCGACTCGATATTGCAGGTATCAGATGACTCAGCTCAGAGATAAACATGACAATTCTGTTGGGTTTGTTGATCCATATGTTGTTTTCAAGGCTCCAAACCCTTCAGTGACTTGGAGCGATGAGTCGTGTATGAATCTCATGAGGTTCTTCGTGAACCAAAAAGATAGAGAAAAAATACTCTTCCCATACAACTTTAAGTGCGTGAGACATATATAGTTAATAATAAGTATATGCACATTTTATTTTACTTAACCCTAATAATCTATATATATGAATCATGTGTATCAGCAGCTTTCACTGGATACTGATGGTCATTGATCTCAAACACAGCAATGTGTTAATCTATGACTCGTTGAGCAAACCGCAAGAAGATTACCAAGATATGATAGACATCCTCCAAAGGTAATTTTTCGATCCCTAGCTTCCATGCTTAAAGTAGAGACTAAGCTTGTATATATATACTAATTAATAAATAATGATCCAACTATTAATGTTTCATTGGCCGGATTAGGGTTTGGGAAAAATTCATTGCTCGGGAACATATGAGTCAGTGTAAGGCCCCACTTACAATAAAGCCACGACTACCAGTAAGTTTACACCTTCGTCAATGTACGTGTATCTTTATTATATCATGTCATATATCATATCTTTATTACGAGATAAATCTTTTCATTCTACAGTGGATTTTGAGACAAAAACAGGGTACCAACTTATGTGGATTCTATGTTTGCGAGTACATGATGATAGAATCAAATAGAATTCCTGAAGAAATCATCAAAGTACGTAACATGTTTCTTTTCATTTTTTATAGACTTAATATTGATAATATAGATATAACTAATATCTTCTTTAATTCCAATTGAATACTGACTGGTTGAAGCAAAAAGTGATGCTACAAGACCAATTGAAAGCAATACAAGAGTCAATAGCAGGATTTCTTCGGGAACAAGTCATAAGTCCAAACGGCGAGTTCTACTATAATACCGACGAGCCGTTGATTCCAAACAATGATGATCATTTGTATGCCCTGTAGATATTTAGATGGAGTACAACTTGTAATAGGTTTATAGTACTAACTTTAGAGTACAACTTTTGTAGATAGATATTTGGACAACTTCTACATGTATATATATTGCTTGTAATTTTATATGTACATATTTATATATATATGTAGTTCTATAGTTCAATTATATATGCATGCAATAAGCTTATTGTGTTATGCTGCTAATATATATAAATTATATATATTAGCAGCAAAGAATACATATTAAAAAACCTATTAAATAAATAAACAAAACTAAAAACAGAACTGAAATGAAAATAAAAAAGAAAAAACCAGGGACCCTTTAGTCCCGGTTGGTAATACCAGCCGGGACTAAAGGGTGCTGCTGGCACCGCTGGCAGCACCCTTTAGTCCCGGCTGGTATTATTACCAGCCGGGACTAAAGGGTGGGCTTTAGCCCCGGTGGCTGGAGCCGGGACTAAAGGGGGGGCCTTTAGTCCCGGAAGCGTAGTCCCGGCTCGGCAACCGGGGCTAAAGGCCCTTGCCGACCGGTTAAAGGCATGTTTCTGTAGTAGTGAGGGGGATTAGAGTTTACTCACATATAATTGTACGGTAGTACCCTTGACTCCTAGCTTCTCCGGACTGGCTTTGTACTTTTCTGTAAATTACCCTATGACCCCTGGTGTGTACTATAAATACCTGGGGATGGGAACAGTAAACAAGGAAGAGATTTTTGGAACGAGAAGGGCTCGCGAGGTTTGAATTCAAAACCACCGTTTCTACATTCGTCTCACTCTTATCACTCGTTGACCGTGTAAAACCATCGCTCCATTCCTGTGCTTGAGCGAGGGTTGAGGACAGGTGTGAACCCCACACAGATAACTTGTTAAACTATAAAGATAATATTTTTTATGGATTATTAAATAAAACTAATTATGTGAGCTATTAATTTGTTACTTTAGTTATTTTATAACATTTTTATGTTATTCGTATGAGCATTAATAATTGAATTATGAATTTATTATGTATCGTGGCTTGTGAACTTTTATATATTTTCTTATTGAACTCTATGTAAGTGAGATTGACGTATTTGTTTGTCGTTTAACTAGAAATTTATTGTTTCATGCTACTATAATTTTATTATCTTATCTATCTTAATTAAATCCGTCGGGTACCCAATATCCACCGGAGACCCACCGGGTGCGGGTACGAAATTTTATGAACGGGTATGATCGTGGACGGAGAAAAGTTACTCGCAGATATAGTGGCATGTGGTTAAATGTTCTACCCACGCCTTAGCCATCCTGCTGCCATCCTTACCTACAAGGACGGCTGCAGCCTCCCCAGCCACCATAACTATGAATATATAGCAACAACTAGTCGAATCAGCAGAACTTAGGAGCCGAGAATAAGCTAGAACGACTGATTTACTCGGAGAGGAAAATACTGTTCTATGACTAATTTATACGGATTATTAAAGCCGACTTCTAGCTCAAGCGAACAGAGCCTAGAGGCTAGGGACGAGTGCTCGATGGTGAGTGAAGACGGAAACACTTGCTACTCGCAGCGCGAACGCATTTTTTTTGTCTACACATGTCCTGGTCACATCCATCGTTAGATGAATGGACATCCAACGATAGATGCACTGAGAGCATGTGACCTTAGGGACACATTTTATTTTCCCGCCGAGCAACATGTTTTTATTTTAGCTTTTTCTTGATCAACAGAGACAAGTATAAAATTAACATATAGAACACTGACGAGTGAGTTACCCACCTTAATCCTAAATTAATGAATAAGTTAGTTTGATTTGTGTCTAGTTTGTCTTATAATATATATAGAGGATGTTTAGTTTTCACTCTCAAAACTTTTCATCTATCATATTGAATATTTAAATACATGTCTAAAATATTAAATATAGACTAAAAATATATAATTATATAGATTATAATAACATTACGAGAAGAATTTATTAAACCTAACTAGTCTTTAATTTGATAATGTGTTGAACACGACGAGCTGGAATCCCATCATCTTTCAAAACCGGAGTGTCTGGTACTCTGGTGGGGTTGAGGGAAGAGGAGGGGTCACGGGTGGGAATTTCTTTCATTTTTCTGAGTACAAGAATCTCTGGTGCGATATGATATGGCACACAGCTCTACACGTCTGGCGGTCTCTTGGCTACACAGCGGCTTCATGCATGCATGCATACTGTACCACGCTATCACCTCTCTACACAGCGGCTCCGCTGTGCATGCATCCATGTGACATGGAGTCGGAGGAATCCCTGCCGCCGCGTAGCAGGCAGCAGGGACAGCAGCACAGCAGCCTCGTGAGTCGTCACACCTCCGGAGGTAAACGCCATCACGTCCTCCGCTGCTAGAGCCTGCCCAGCATGGATGATCCATCAGACATTAGTACTGCTCCGTCCACGAATAGATGACGTTTTCGGTGTTCGTGCCACAAGTTTGTTTGGATTTGTAGAAAATATGTGCAATATTTATATTTCCAAATAATTTTGTTAAAAAACTAGATTCAAAGATCTTTCCAATGATACCAATTATATGAGACTAATAGATGATACTTGTTATTTATAAAAATTGCCGGTAGTTGTTTCTTGGGAAGCGAAAACGTCATCTATTTAGGGACTGAGGGAGTAACGTGCAACGTGCAAGGTGTATGGTTTACGTCCTTAAGGCCACGTTTAATTCCCAAAGATTGTTAAAAATTTTCTAGATTCTTCGTCACATTGATTTTTTTTAACAAGTAATTACTAATGTCTTTTAGGCCGTGCAACCTTTAACAACGATAGTAATTACTACTTGGTAAGCGATGCATAATGTCTAGATTCAAAGATTTGTATATTATTGTTAAAAAATTTTGCTAGAGACTACCAAGTAATTACTATTATTGGAGAGATATTTGAATCTAGTTTTTTAACAAAATTATTTATATATACAAATGTTGCATGTATTTGTTATAAATCGAGTTAAACTTGTCACACGGGCACTACCAACGACATATAATGAGGGACAAAGAGATTATGTTGAGTATTAAATATTAACTAAAAAATAACTAATTACATAGATTACAATAACTTGACGAGATATTTTAAGTCTAATTAATCTATGATTTGACAATCTTATGCTACCGTAAATATATGTTAATGACGAAATAATTAGTTTTAATAAATTCATCTTATTGTTTCTAGATGGAATTTTTTATTAATCTATTTTCAATAGACTAAATTGATGTCGTTATATCCGATGTAATATTCTGTCACACCCGGTTTTAAGGACAAAACCAGATATACACCATATGTGAGCCCAGGAAGTCAAATCTCACATATAGCCACAAATAAAGGGTAATATCGAAAGACAATGCTCATATATAACGTATAAACACAAAGAACTTAATCTTAAGGAGCAGACAGCGGAAAGACACTCCGATCTTCTGATGGAGACACCAACTTCACAGGGAACAACTGACTGGTTGACCACAAGCCTAAGATATGCCTAGTACTTCCATCGGCCTTCAAGGAAACTCATCTGTGTCATCACCACGCTTCCACTGCGCGACTCTGATGGAGACTGGGGTGTGTGGGGGAAAAACAAGAGTGAGTCCATGTTGAACTCCACAAGTATAGCAACAAGTGATATAGATACCAAGTTTCATGATCAATGTAACATAAATAATGAATAACATAAAATGGTAAATAATGAACATGTTAACCAACAAAAGTCATAATCTTAATGTAAAAGGTCTGCAAGGCCGCTCGTGACCGTGAGCACGGCTGATATATCAGTTTAATAAACTTTGCACAAAGGTGTACACTTTCACTGTGAGACGTGAATTGCCCTTTCGCCCGAGGTGATCAGCCTCTTAACTCACTTCCAAGGAAAGTCGGCAGGGTTCACGATGAAGCTTTTCAAAGGTTCGTCTAACAAGTTAGGGCCGCTAGGTTTCATTAGTCAGTCTGGGTGATTCAACCAGTCACAGGGAATCCCCAGTCTGCTATCCCCCATTTGCGCCACAAGGGTAACCTCTAACAAGCTAGAAAAGGTCCTCATACTGAGCTAAAGCCAGAGCCATATAACCCCCATCAGTTGCACTGTAAAACCCGAAGGCACTTGTACAGATAATTTCTTAAGTTGCTAGCAAGTCATTTTTATCATTCGATGCATACATTAATTAAGTAACATGATCATGATTTACGAAGAGAAAACTCGATTGCTATACTTGCCTTAACTCAAGATCCTTTTTATGTTGACTTGTAGATTTCCAAAGGTTGACTCTTGATCACGATCTCTGGATCACAAACTTCTTCTTGATCACCAACGCATAACTCACCGACTGGACATACGATCACAGAACACCACACATGCATCCAAAAGCAATTCATGCAAAGCAAACATAGCCTATGATTAGAACAGTACATCAATCATAATAAAACAATATAAAGAGTTTTGAAAACTGATCTACGTCTCACTGCGAACACACTGCGAAGGCACTTGTACAGATAATTTCTTAAGTTGCTAGCAAGTCATTTTTATCATTCGATGCATACATTAATTAAGTAACATGATCATGATTTACGAAGAGAAAACTCGATTGCTATACTTGCCTTAACTCAAGATCCTTTTTATGTTGACTTGTAGATTTCCAAAGGTTGACTCTTGATCACGATCTCTGGATCACAAACTTCTTCTTGATCACCAACGCATAACTCACCGACTGGACATACGATCACAGAACACCACACATGCATCCAAAAGCAATTCATGCAAAGCAAACATAGCCTATGATTAGAACAGTACATCAATCATAATAAAACAATATAAAGAGTTTTGAAAACTGATCTACGTCTCACTGCGAACACACAGACGCGAAGATCACGCTAATCGGAGCTATAACGGAGAAGATACGAACTAAACAAAATTAAAGACGCTAATTACTAGATTAGATTTAACTCAAATTTTAATTACAGAAAACAGTATTGAAAGTTATTTAGTTTGAAAGAACTTTTCAAAACGAATCTAACGCAAGTTGAACGGATCAAAACGGAGCTAAAACGTGAATTTTATAAGCATTTTAACTCAGTGGCAAACTTGTAAATAAGCTGAAACTCGATTTTGCAGATTTAAATAAATAAAACAATTTGAAAACCGGCTGGACTGCGCCTCAAATAAACCGAAATGCAGGGGCCTGGTTGGAAGTTTGCAAAGGCTCAGTGAACAGTGGACAAGGGAGCGCGGGTTGAGGCTTGAAAAGTTATAAGGGCTCCTTTGCAAAACTGGCCCCGAAGGGGTATCGGTCGATCAGGGCCGTCGGATCGAACACGGATGGCGCAGATTAGGTCAGGGAGGGTTTGTTCGCGAGGCTGGGCCGACGGCGCGCCGCGTGCGGGCTCTAACCGCGACGTCGCGGCACCACGCGACGGCGTGCGCGCGGTCGCCATGGATGGAGCGCGGGAGCTCGCGGACACGCATACCCGGTTCGCCACAGACCAAATCAATGGAACAGAGGGTTGAGGGAAGGCAAGGGGGGAACCCGGGGACGGCAAACGACGCGTCGCACACGGGCTCTGGCCACGACGTCGCGGGGCGGCGCGGCGGCGTGCACGTACCCACCATGGCCGTGGCTCGGAAACTCATAGGCTTGGCCGACGGACGCGACTTCGATCAAAGAGAAAGAGATGGGGGAAGAGCGGGGAGCAGAGGGGTCCTTACCGCAACAAGGGGAAGGCGAATAGGAGCTCGGACGACGGCGAACCGCGACGAACGGCGGAGACCGGCGGCCGGCGAGAATCTGCTCAAGGAAAACGGTGGTTAGGGTGACAGAAGCCAAGGAAGGAAGAGAGATAGGGTGCGACAGCTTCGCTACCACGACGCGGTCTCGACGGAGCGTTGGTTTGAGACGGGGAAGGCGGGGCACAGTCGAAGGAGCGACGAGCGGCGGTGCACGGCGAGGTGGCGGCGCTGTGCTGCGGTTCTGATATGCGGGCGCGGTGCTGGCGAGTGAAGAGTGGGAGAAAGGGAGAGCGGGACGGACGCGGTGCCACTTTAAGGGGGGGAAACGTGGGAGCGGGCGCACGACGGGAGGAGCGGGAGGCGTGCGGTTGCGCTCGGTGCTCGGGAGAGCAGAGAGGGAGCGCGGGATTGGGGAAGAGGGAGGCGCTGACATGTGTGGTCACTCGGTCAGAGGCAGAAGGGAGGAGAGGCGCGGTGGCTTGCTGGCGAGCGGCAAGCCGGGCCGGCCTGCTGGGCCTCGCGGACGAAGAGGAGAAGGGAAGGGAGGGAGCCCAGCGCGGGAATAGAAGGAGGGGAGGAGGACCGGTGGGCTGGGCCACCAGGCCGCTCGGGCCGAAAGCAAGGAGAGGGGGAGAAAAAGAAATAAAACCCTTTTTCTTTTATTTTCAACACTTTTCAACTCCTTTTCAAATGAATTTTGAATTTAAAACCTTTTCTGCCAAAACCACTCATCTCAAAAAGAAATAGGATGCCTCAGCATGAATGCCACATCATGTTGCTAGCTTAGTTTTAATTTTGTGAAAATTATTTAATCCTAGATTAAATGCACACCAAAATTAAAATAAAACATTTTCACCTATTTTTAAAATTGGGCAAATTTTAGGGTGTCACATATTCAAACACTTTTCTCCCTCCAACTAAGCGTGTCTAAAATTTGGATATACGCAAGACATGTTCTAAATGGCGTCTACATGAAGAGTTGAGATACCGTTTTCCATTGATTTTTATTTAGAAAAATTTTATTTTACGACTGATCTGACCCACTCTTTACTGCACTTGATCTGATCAGTAGGAAATAAAATTCAAACACGCGCTAATTAGCAGTGTTTGAGCTGACACGTCGGCTAGATGTCCAGGAGTAGTAGTACATGCATGCACTCGATGCCAAACCGCCAAACCTGCCCAGTCCCAAAGCGTGAGTCGATGCCAAACCTACCAACACCCAAAGCGTTACTAGCATGTAACCACACACAGATGCACGCTGCACGCCACACAGATGCGCGCCAGGCATCTCACGGGTGTACAAAAATCTCTGCTGCCGTCTCCTGCACCACGCATGCATGCCTCAAAAGTTGGACAGCTAGCTTCTGGAAATGCGTGGTTCTGATGGGAATCCCTGCGGCCTCGTTACTCGTCACCTTTGCACCTGCATGATCCATCAGGCACCGATGATGTGTGCAAGGTGAAATTTCTTAGCAAAAGGTACCGGTCAAATTGACTTAAATTTAACTAAGATTATAATAAAAGTATTAGTATTTAGGTTATTAAATAAAATTATTATGAAAATATATTCTATTACTAATCTAATAATCTAATGGTATATTTTTTACCAAGAATATTAGTACTTTTTTTATATATAATTTCAGTCCAAGTTTGAAATATTTGAATCCTCGATAAGCGAGAATTGCATGTTCATGTCATATTTTTGAATAATAAAAAATTATATGTGGCTATTACAACCCAATAACCAAGACTATGATCTTTCTTGTTAGAAACTCTAAACCAAGGTCCCTGCTGTTACGAAAAACCTGCATTGGAACATAGTACTTCGTATGTGTCAATTTTGATCCACTTCTACTTTGCTAGAATGGTTGTGATGCGCTTTATTACTGCATGTAACCTACACTTCTTTTTTTCAATAAAAAGCATGTTCAGCCTATGATCTTTGGTACAAACTAAAAATCACAATAGCAATAATTTAGCTTTTGTTTGGTTTAGAGGATAACTGGACATTTCGCACATTCCTGCATCATCAATTTTAGGCTTCACCGCAATAGGGGTCCTTTCCAATCCTTTGTACGTGGATAATTCTAATTTTGGGTTGTGTTTAGACGAAGAGTAATTTTTTTTAATATTACATTGGATGTTATGGTAAAAATTTAGTATATTAAAAATAGATTAATTATAAAAACTAATTACTACAGTAGTGCTTGAGTTTTTTTTTCTTTTATAGGTCCTGTACGTTTACGGTGTGTTTGGTTCATGGAATGAAGCCATGCTTCATGAGGTGATGCATCATGAGTTCATCCTATGAATTTTGTTGGAACCAACTCATTCCTCATCCATATACTAATTATTAGCTTATGTGGAATGGGGTGGTCATGCATCAACTCATTCCATTCCACCAACCAAATAGAAAAAGTGAGGAGTGAGAAGCGTTAGGATGATCTCTTTCACTAATAGCCCAACGGCTATTAGGCTTGACCTCGCGCCCTGATCGGGGGCCCCTAGCCCACTTAATGGCTGGCGGGCCCCCGTCGCACTGCGCATATAAAGAGGGTGGGGGCCGGCGGCTCTCAGTAAGAGGTTCACCGTGAGCCACTGTTCCCCACCGACAAACCCTAATCCGATCTGAGAGGGGCTCAGCCAGCGACGGGAAGCTCCGCCGCCGCCGTTCCTCAACCCCGTCGCTCTGGACCACGTCCGTCTACGCCATCACCGCCGGACACCTGCGCCGTCGTCTCCCCCTCCCGTCGCCGACGTCCCCAGCACACCGGAGGCCATGGCGGGTGGCGGCTCTGCCTCCTCTACTACTTCATCAGGTTCGAACAACCTAGGTATGCACTCCTAGTCACCCCTCCCCTTCGGATCTAGTTCCTAGGACTTGTTTATGCACTGCTACTGATTATCCCCGACTAGATCTACTCCTAGTGATCCTGTGGTTCTATCAATGGTATCAAAGCGCGACTTGTGGCAAAAGGCTTTACGCAAAGGGAAGGGATTGATTACAATGAGACCTTTTCTCCAGTCTCATGTAAAGATTCCTTCAGAATCATAATGGCTCTAGTAGCACATTATGATTTAGAGTTGCATCAGATGGATGTGAAAACGGCTTTCCTCAACGGTGAGTTGGAGGAAAACGTTTACATGGCACAACCGAAAGGTTTTGTCGTGAAACGAAAAGAACAGATGGGATGTCGCTTGAAGAAATCCATTTATGGATTGAAACAAGCATCCAGACAGTGGTATTTAAAGTTTGATGGCACAATAAAGAAGTTTGGGTTTATGGAAAATGTCGAGGACAACTGTGTGTACTCCAAGTTCAAGAATGGAAAATTTATTTTTCTAATCTTGTACGTAGATGATATCTTACTCGCGAGTAGTGATATCAGTCTACTAAGGGAGACAAAAGATTTCTTGTCCTCAAAATTTGATATGAAAGATCTCGGTGAAGCATCTTTTGTTCTAGGCATCGAGATTCACAGAGATAGAAGAAAGGGGTTATAGGATTATCGCAAAAGGCATACATAGAAAAGGTTCTGAAAAGATATAGTATGCATGCGTGTAAGCCTTCACCTGCACCAATAGTCAAGGGTGATAGATATGAAGAATTTAAGTGCCCCAGGAACCAATATGAAACTAAACAAATGAAAGCGGTTCCATATGCTTCAGCTATCGGAAGCTTACAGTATGCACAGGTGTGCACACGCCCTGACTTGGCATTTGTTACCGGGCTACTTGGCAGATTTCAATGTAATCCAGGACTAGAACACTGGAAATTGGTAAAGAAAGTCATGCGTTACCTACAAGACACAAAAGGCCTCATGTTAACGTATAGAAAATCAGATTCCTTGCACATAATAGGGTACTCGGATTCTGATTATGCGGGAGATGAAAGAAAGTCCACATCAGGGTATGTGTTCACTCTCGCTGGGGGAGCAATATCGTGGAAAAGCTCCAAACAAACCGTCACTACATCGTCCACAATGTATGCCGAGTTTGTAGCCTGTTTTGAGGCAACTGGGCAGGTGAATTGGCTGAAAAAATTCATACCCGGTTTGAAAGTGGTTGACGACATCTATAGGCCACTGAAGTTGTAGTGCGATAATTATCCGGCAGTACAATATGCTCACAACAATAGGTCAAGTGGTGCTGCCAAACACATTGACATAAAGTATTATGTTGTGAAAGATAAAGTCCAGGATCAATCTATAAGTCTCGAGCATATCAGTACGAGTAAGATGCTCGCAGATCCGCTAACAAAAGGCTTACCACCCACAGTGTTTAAGGAACACGTTGCCGACATGGGGTTGATGGAAAGCCTATGATTCCGGGACTAAAGGGCCAAAAAGTAAAAGTATCTATTTCAGAACAGAGATGAACATCATTGTTGTCAAGTCTATCGGCAAAAGACCGTGACGATGAGACATGCCTCTTGCGCAAATCTGTGATGGAATGAGAAAAGTAAAGTAAAAGAAATTGGTGAGATCAAGGGGGAGATTGTTAGGATGATCTCTTTCACTAATAGCCCAACGGCTATTAGGCTTGACCTCGCGCCCTGATCGGGGGCGCCCAGCCCACTTAATGGCTAGCGGGCCCCCGTCGCACTGCGCATATAAAGAGGGTGGGGACCGGCGGCTCTCAGTAAGAGGTTCACCGTGAGCCACTGTTCCCCACCGACAAACCCTAATCCGATCTGAGAGGGGCGCAGCCAGCGACGGGAAGCTCCGCCGCCGCCGTTCCTCAACCCCGTCGCTCTGGACCACGTCCGTCTACGCCATCACTGTAACACCTCTGGTATTAAGCATTAATTAAAATTCTAATTAAGTTGTTTAGTATGCATAATCATCTGGCATCATGGCATAAAAGCATTTCATGTTTTAAGTATAATTGTGATGCTTTATATGTTTGACCAGAGTGTTATATGTTTTTGAGTGTTGATTTCCATGCTTTATATATATGTGGCTTGCTTGTGATGTTTGGTGTTTCATAAAAGGGCAAGTGAGAAAACTTTGTTTTTTAAATCTCTCTTTTTGTCCCTTTTTTATAAGTCAAAAAGAAAGTCAAAATTTCAAAATGATTTCAAAAGCAAAGTTGTAGCTCTTGTTGAGAGGAACAACTTTGGTATTCAAAGTTTTCAAAGTTTCAGTACAAAAGTTTGAATAAATTTGGAATCTTTCAAACCCTGGATTTTATCCCAAAACTAGATTTCAAAAATTAAAAAGAATTAGATTTTGGTCCTTTAGTCAAAGTGGTAGAGAGGATTAAATGCAATAACTTTTATTAAGATAGATTTTCATGTTATTAAAGGAAATCTGAAGTAATTTGGAAAACTAGTTTGAATTGGTTTCAGATTGAAAATCAATTTCCAAAACCTAATTTTATCCCCTTTTGTGTAGTTTCAAAATTAAGCACAGTTTGGCTATGCTCTAAAAAGCAAAGTTGTTCTATTTTTGATAAGGAACAACTTTGATGTATAAAGTTTTCCAAGTTTTCATATAAAATCAAAAGTAATTTTGAAAATACTTTTCTGCTCTTTTTGTCCTCTTTTGTTTTTTTCAAACTCTAATTCAAGTTCTGAGCATAATTTGAATGTGTTGCAAAAAAATAAAAGATGTTCAGAATTAAATTCTGAACATTTGATATTTTAGCATATTTTCAGCTTATTTTCAAAATTCAAAAGTAATTTTGGTTTTTTCAGAAAGGGTAGAAAAGGAATGGGAAAAGGGGGGGATAGACTTGCTTCCCTGTTCATGGCGGTCACCGACCGAGCTAGGGTCGGCAACGCCAGCGCGATGGGCACCGTTTCTTCTCGAGCGAGTGCGTGTTGATCTCCGTGGAGAAGTTATCTAGCTGCTAGCGCTCTTCTTTCTCCGTGGCGTCTTTTCCCGAGCTTGCAGTCGTAGTTGCGCCACCAAGGCACCGACGGACTCCTCTCTGACCCAATCTCGAAGTCACGGTGAACCAAGTATCCTCAACCAAAATCGGCCGCAGATATAAGTTTCTTACCTCCTTGCGCATCTCCAGAGTCCATCCCTTCAAACTCTTCTGCCCCAGAGAGCTCATACTCGCCGGTTTTCTTCCCGCCGAGCAGAAAGCGCCGCCGAGCTCGACCTCACCGTGGTCAGCTCAACCGAGCACTTCTCCTCTCTTTCTTTCTCATGTTTGTGTTTCGTCTTGATCTCAGAGAACTCATCAGCTCGATGGTTCCCTGTCTGGTGCTCAGGTTTTACCGGAACAGCGTCGTCTTCGCCGGAGTTCTCCGCCGCAGGCCACTGCTCCGTGGATACCTTCCCTCCGTTCATCTTCCGCTCGAACCAACTACACAGGCAGCACCAGGGTGAGCTACTGAAGCTTCCTAGCCCTTCCGTTCTACTGCTGCCGACCTAGGTTCGCCGGAACATCTACGCCGTGGCTCGGTCCGCCGCCGTGCGTGGCCACACCTCGCCGGAGCGGTAGCGTTTAGGATTAGAAGCTCTGTCGGCCGCGGGTGACACGCCGGTGATGATGCGCGCGTCGTCTAAGTCTCTACTGGCCGGAGTTGGCCGGCGTAAGAACGGTCGCCGATCGGTTCGCCGTCGTGCGCTCGGGCCATGGCCAGGGACCTAGCTTTTGTGAAGACAAATCTTCTCGGGGTGTTGGTTGAAAAGTCCAAGACTCAGGTGAATAGCGCCTTGGACTACGGTTAGTTTCGCGAAAGCCGAAGGGCTTTTCTGCAAAGCTGTCAGGGCGCTCCGTCTCGCTCGAGCCAGGTCTCGAGCGGACATGTGGACACGTGCTCACGTCTCGAGCTATGCCTCGAGCAGGCGCCTCCTCCGCTTCGCTCGAGCCAAGCCTCGGGCGAACGTGTTCACCGTTCCGCCCGAGCTAGGCCTCGGACGGTAGAGGGTTTTCCGTCTCGCCCGAGCCGAGAGTCAGGCCTCGGACGGGCGTTTGGTGTTTATCGTTTCAGCCGAGCTAGGCCTCGGACGGACGAGCCTTTTTCCGCCTCGCCCGAGCCGAGGGTCAGGCCTCGGACGAGTGTTAGTGTTTATCGTCTCGGTCGAGCCAGGCCTCGAGCGGACCCTCGGGCGTTGCCTCGCTCGCGCCGAGCCTCGAGCGAACGCAACCGCACTTGCCGCCGTGCGCTTGCGCCACGCTGGGCCGCGTTGGTTTGGGCCGAAAACCCAGTTTGGGTTCGTTCAAGTTTTTCTTTTTCTGGCTTTATGTACAGTAATCAGTTTTGTTGTTTTTGCTATAATTAATCTATAGCTCTGTTAATTATGAAATTTGACATGATAGATGATAGCATGTCTGTGCTAATATAAAAATTATAAAACTTGTGTTTTGAGTACTTTTGCTATAGTCATTAAATCTGTACTTTAATTCATAAATGTAACTTTCATGAATTATGTAATTTTCTGTGGTTATCCAAAAATCATGAAATTTGACATGGGAGTTTATATCACTGATATACACCTTCATGTTTAATTTCATCTCTGTTTGATAAAGTATGCTTGGTGTATAAATAAAAGGTTAGTTAAAATGATTAAGTAAATAAATGGAAATAGTTGATCCCTGTAGATTTGTGTGACTTTTGGAATTGTTTGACAACCAATGGGAAACTAGCAAGATTTGCTCCCTGGTTATGGTTTCCTTTATGTTAATGATCTTTTATTGCTTGTTAGATACATCACCTTGTTTACGGAAAAATAATAAAACTTGTTTAGTAATAATATATATAATCGCTAAAGTTGGTTTTGTTGGTCTACAACTTTACCGCGAAGGAAAGTTGTATTCGACTTTCTTTATCTTGTGTTCACCTCTGTTATGCATTTGAATTGTCCTGCACCTTAGCATACATCGCATGGCATTATACTAAGCATACATCATTTATCTACGTGTAGTATCCGAGAGTGAGAAGAATCGTGTTGAGCAAGTTTCAAAACTAGAAGGTCTTGTTGATCAAGCTTTAATGATCACCCTTGTCGAACAAGCCTCGGAAGGTGACCCTTGTTGGGCAAGCTTCTTCGAGAAGATTTGATTTCAAGTCAGCAAAGGAACTAACCTCTGTGGATTCTTCTTGGATCCTAGTTTTCCCTGCAACGAAGGCAAGCCCCGGTGCATTTAACCCCTTTCTATTTATTACAAAGTTTCTACAATAATTTATCAAATGCATTAAGTTTTAGGAGTTGATTAATAACCACCAGATGCATTCCCAAATGTGATTATTCCTATATCATCCTTGTTACCGGTCATTTGAAAAATGCTCTTAACATGCTTAGCTAAAGTACACGGTGTTGAGATTGTCATCCGCTTAGGCCTTGAGCAAACTAAGGGATGATAAATCATCACTGTTAGGGTACCTCTGACAGGTACAACTCCAGTTGGAAACAAAACTGATTTCAGACCGGACGGGAAACCGTTCATGGAAAGATGGCAGGCAGGGTCACCCTAGTCGTGCTAATCCCGTCTGTGTCAATTAGGAACCGTCCGTTGTTGGTCCTTGATCGAGAGCATGATAGTACCAATCACGGGATACGGGTTAGTATGTTGCAGGTTAGAGTCCTGCCATACAACGCCGTGGTGCTTTGGTATGTTGCAGGTTAGAGTCCTGCCATACAAATCACTTATGGTTGTGCAATATGTTGCAGGTTAGAGTCCTGCCATATTGTGTGATTGGGAACCCCCAGCTGGGTAGATAAAGCGGTTCGAATCGTCGTTGCTATACGATAAAAAGAGACTCGATTTCTGACTCTCAACGTAGAGTTTTCAAAATCAAAGCTTTTGGGAAATGATGTTTCATCCTAAAAGAGTACTATTGATGGTATGTTTGGAAGGAAAAGAAGAATGTTTTGTTAAAAATGCTTATTCTGCAAATTCCTTCTCTTTTGCTATCCTCACTACATCCCCTTAAAGCTAGCATGACCCTGAAGTCCTTTCTGTTGACGGATAAGTCTTGCTGAGTACCGACAGTACTCAGGGTTTGTTAATTCCCTGTTGCAGGTTTCTAATAGGTAGTGTTGATCATGATCATGTCAGTGGGCTTGACGTGATCTGGTTGTTCTTCTTCTCCAACTTAGGTGCTTCACCTAAGTATGGCTCCATAATACTTCTCTACTTCTGCAATAAAAGTTATGTTTATGTAAAAAGTAACTTATTCATGTTTTGTATAGTTTATTTATCTTGCTTCCGCACTCCGATGGTATTTTGTATCAACTGTTGTAATGTTGTAATTATTCCAACCTTCATGATGATGATCCTGTGGTTCGTGGATAATTCGGGGTTCTCTCGGGGACACCCGACAGATCTTTCCAGTGATGTGGTACATGTGCACAGTTATTAGGGCTCGGGGAGACGGTGACGTGTGCAGGTGGGCCACATTAATGGGAGGTTCTGCCACATAATGGTATCGGAGCAGGATTGTCATCAAGGGAAGACTGGTTGCAACATTACTTTCGAAAAACTTCAAAATGATTTCTTAATCTAAAAGTTTTTGGAAGCAACAAATAAAAATTGATCCTTCCTTAAGTTTTTTTGCTTTGCTGGAAGACTTCGTGAAGACTATACCAGTGACTCCAATGGAAGATGTTGAGAAGTTTCCAACTCTTCTACTAAAGGTTAATGGAGAATCACCTCCCTGTCAAACCAAGACAGAAGAGCTATTCCACACCTGTACAAGGTCCGTGAAGCTAAAGTGTAAAGTATAGCCCTATACCTAACTAACAGGTGGAGGCAGAGATCTCCTGGCAGTGAGAGGTCGTATAGGACGAGCATATATCATATCATGCATAATGATAAAATGTGCTTCTTCTCTAAATTCTAAAAGTAGCTATGATCCCCGATAGTTGATCGTCCCTGGATTCTGTTATCCTTGATACTTATGTTCCATAAGTTCTGATTCTTGGGAACTTTTGGATATCTTTCATATACTCTACCACATAAAGTCAGAATCAGGGTAAATCTTTGGTTCTTCCTAGATGTGTGTGTCATGCCTTGAATTGGCACATACCAGTTGTTTGATGTCGTGAAAACGACGAATGGTGGTTGAAAGTTACTAAAATTGTGTTCTTTGAAAGGACCCTGATCTGTGGACCGGATAAAAGCGTGGGAACCTGGAGTAACCTATGGATGGCCACCATAAGGCGTTGCTGCCGGGAGCTCGCTAATATCCAGGTCTATAATCATGATTCTTTCTAGTCCACCGTTAAAGTGCTTTCATTTCTGGACGCCCGAAAGGGAGTTCAAAGCCACTTTCCTTGTAGTTATAACCAACCCTTGCTTTTGGTTATAATTTCCTTCTTATTAAGATGAGAGATATAGAAGTTGTGCTCTATTGTGGTGCCATGATTAGTGACCACAGTGCCGCGTCGGAACCTAGGGAATCTCGTGTGTCCGGATCACACTAGTTTCCACTGGGTGCGTGCAGGTATCGAGGTCTCCAGTTATGATCCATTATAGCCCACAACTAATGTACGCTCTCTTGGGATTCTTGATAATCTTTCTTGCTCCACCCAGATAGCTTCTACCCTGCTACTTGCAACCGTGTTCTGATTCCGGTTGTAATCCTGAATCCAACCCAGTTGCCTTGTGAACTCCTTATGAGTAAACAAGTGTGGCACTTTTCCTTTTCTTTTACACAACCCCAGACCTTTAAGTGCTTCTTAAATCTCGGGACGAGATTTCTTTAAGGGGGAAGGGTTGTAACACCTCTGGTATTAAGCATTAATTAAAATTCTAATTAAGTTGTTTAGTATGCATAATCATCTGGCATCATGGCATAAAAGCATTTCATGTTTTAAGTATAATTGTGATGCTTTATATGTTTGACCAGAGTGTTATATGTTTTTGAGTGTTGATTTCCATGCTTTATATATATGTGGCTTGCTTGTGATGTTTGGTGTTTCATAAAAGGGCAAGTGAGAAAACTTTGTTTTTTAAATCTCTCTTTTTGTCCCTTTTTTATAAGTCAAAAAGAAAGTCAAAATTTCAAAATGATTTCAAAAGCAAAGTTGTAGCTCTTGTTGAGAGGAACAACTTTGGTATTCAAAGTTTTCAAAGTTTCAGTACAAAAGTTTGAATAAATTTGGAATCTTTCAAACCCTGGATTTTATCCCAAAACTAGATTTCAAAAATTAAAAAGAATTAGATTTTGGTCCTTTAGTCAAAGTGGTAGAGAGGATTAAATGCAATAACTTTTATTAAGATAGATTTTCATGTTATTAAAGGAAATCTGAAGTAATTTGGAAAACTAGTTTGAATTGGTTTCAGATTGAAAATCAATTTCCAAAACCTAATTTTATCCCCTTTTGTGTAGTTTCAAAATTAAGCACAGTTTGGCTATGCTCTAAAAAGCAAAGTTGTTCTATTTTTGATAAGGAACAACTTTGATGTATAAAGTTTTCCAAGTTTTCATATAAAATCAAAAGTAATTTTGAAAATACTTTTCTGCTCTTTTTGTCCTCTTTTGTTTTTTTCAAACTCTAATTCAAGTTCTGAGCATAATTTGAATGTGTTGCAAAAAAATAAAAGATGTTCAGAATTAAATTCTGAACATTTGATATTTTAGCATATTTTCAGCTTATTTTCAAAATTCAAAAGTAATTTTGGTTTTTTCAGAAAGGGTAGAAAAGGAATGGGAAAAGGGGGGGGATAGACTTGCTTCCCTGTTCATGGCGGTCACCGACCGAGCTAGGGTCGGCAACGCCAGCGCGATGGGCACCGTTTCTTCTCGAGCGAGTGCGTGTTGATCTCCGTGGAGAAGTTATCTAGCTGCTGGCGCTCTTCTTTCTCCGTGGCGTCTTTTCCCGAGCTTGCAGTCGTAGTTGCGCCACCAAGGCACCGACGGACTCCTCTCTGACCCAATCTCGAAGTCACGGTGAACCAAGTATCCTCAACCAAAATCGGCCGCAGATATAAGTTTCTTACCTCCTTGCGCATCTCCAGAGTCCATCCCTTCAAACTCTTCTGCCCCAGAGAGCTCATACTCGCCGGTTTTCTTCCCGCCGAGCAGAAAGCGCCGCCGAGCTCGACCTCACCGTGGTCAGCTCAACCGAGCACTTCTCCTCTCTTTCTTTCTCATGTTTGTGTTTCGTCTTGATCTCAGAGAACTCATCAGCTCGATGGTTCCCTGTCTGGTGCTCAGGTTTTACCGGAACAGCGTCGTCTTCGCCGGAGTTCTCCGCCGCAGGCCACTGCTCCGTGGATACCTTCCCTCCGTTCATCTTCCGCTCGAACCAACTACACAGGCAGCACCAGGGTGAGCTACTGAAGCTTCCTAGCCCTTCCGTTCTACTGCTGCCGACCTAGGTTCGCCGGAACATCTACGCCGTGGCTCGGTCCGCCGCCGTGCGTGGCCACACCTCGCCGGAGCGGTAGCGTTTAGGATTAGAAGCTCTGTCGGCCGCGGGGTGACACGCCGGTGATGATGCGCGCGTCGTCTAAGTCTCTACTGGCCGGAGTTGGCCGGCGTAAGAACGGTCGCCGATCGGTTCGCCGTCGTGCGCTCGGGCCATGGCCAGGGACCTAGCTTTTGTGAAGACAAATCTTCTCGGGGTGTTGGTTGAAAAGTCCAAGACTCAGGTGAATAGCGCCTTGGACTACGGTTAGTTTCGCGAAAGCCGAAGGGCTTTTCTGCAAAGCTGTCAGGGCGCTCCGTCTCGCTCGAGCCAGGTCTCGAGCGGACATGTGGACACGTGCTCACGTCTCGAGCTATGCCTCGAGCAGGCGCCTCCTCCGCTTCGCTCGAGCCAAGCCTCGGGCGAACGTGTTCACCGTTCCGCCCGAGCTAGGCCTCGGACGGTAGAGGGTTTTCCGTCTCGCCCGAGCCGAGAGTCAGGCCTCGGACGGGCGTTTGGTGTTTATCGTTTCAGCCGAGCTAGGCCTCGGACGGACGAGCCTTTTTCCGCCTCGCCCGAGCCGAGGGTCAGGCCTCGGACGAGTGTTAGTGTTTATCGTCTCGGTCGAGCCAGGCCTCGAGCGGACCCTCGGGCGTTGCCTCGCTCGCGCCGAGCCTCGAGCGAACGCAACCGCACTTGCCGCCGTGCGCTTGCGCCACGCTGGGCCGCGTTGGTTTGGGCCGAAAACCCAGTTTGGGTTCGTTCAAGTTTTTCTTTTTCTGGCTTTATGTACAGTAATCAGTTTTGTTGTTTTTGCTATAATTAATCTATAGCTCTGTTAATTATAAAATTTGACATGATAGATGATAGCATGTCTGTGCTAATATAAAAATTATAAAACTTGTGTTTTGAGTACTTTTGCTATAGTCATTAAATCTGTACTTTAATTCATAAATGTAACTTTCATGAATTATGTAATTTTCTGTGGTTATCCAAAAATCATGAAATTTGACATGGGAGTTTATATCACTGATATACACCTTCATGTTTAATTTCATCTCTGTTTGATAAAGTATGCTTGGTGTATAAATAAAAGGTTAGTTAAAATGATTAAGTAAATAAATGGAAATAGTTGATCCCTGTAGATTTGTGTGACTTTTGGAATTGTTTGACAACCAATGGGAAACTAGCAAGATTTGCTCCCTGGTTATGGTTTCCTTTATGTTAATGATCTTTTATTGCTTGTTAGATACATCACCTTGTTTACGGAAAAATAATAAAACTTGTTTAGTAATAATATATATAATCGCTAAAGTTGGTTTTGTTGGTCTACAACTTTACCGCGAAGGAAAGTTGTATTCGACTTTCTTTATCTTGTGTTCACCTCTGTTATGCATTTGAATTGTCCTGCACCTTAGCATACATCGCATGGCATTATACTAAGCATACATCATTTATCTACGTGTAGTATCCGAGAGTGAGAAGAATCGTGTTGAGCAAGTTTCAAAACTAGAAGGTCTTGTTGATCAAGCTTTAATGATCACCCTTGTCGAACAAGCCTCGGAAGGTGACCCTTGTTGGGCAAGCTTCTTCGAGAAGATTTGATTTCAAGTCAGCAAAGGAACTAACCTCTGTGGATTCTTCTTGGATCCTAGTTTTCCCTGCAACGAAGGCAAGCCCCGGTGCATTTAACCCCTTTCTATTTATTACAAAGTTTCTACAATAATTTATCAAATGCATTAAGTTTTAGGAGTTGATTAATAACCACCAGATGCATTCCCAAATGTGATTATTCCTATATCATCCTTGTTACCGGTCATTTGAAAAATGCTCTTAACATGCTTAGCTAAAGTACACGGTGTTGAGATTGTCATCCGCTTAGGCCTTGAGCAAACTAAGGGATGATAAATCATCACTGTTAGGGTACCTCTGACAGGTACAACTCCAGTTGGAAACAAAACTGATTTCAGACCGGACGGGAAACCGTTCATGGAAAGATGGCAGGCAGGGTCACCCTAGTCGTGCTAATCCCGTCTGTGTCAATTAGGAACCGTCCGTTGTTGGTCCTTGATCGAGAGCATGATAGTACCAATCACGGGATACGGGTTAGTATGTTGCAGGTTAGAGTCCTGCCATACAACGCCGTGGTGCTTTGGTATGTTGCAGGTTAGAGTCCTGCCATACAAATCACTTATGGTTGTGCAATATGTTGCAGGTTAGAGTCCTGCCATATTGTGTGATTGGGAACCCCCAGCTGGGTAGATAAAGCGGTTCGAATCGTCGTTGCTATACGATAAAAAGAGACTCGATTTCTGACTCTCAACGTAGAGTTTTCAAAATCAAAGCTTTTGGGAAATGATGTTTCATCCTAAAAGAGTACTATTGATGGTATGTTTGGAAGGAAAAGAAGAATGTTTTGTTAAAAATGCTTATTCTGCAAATTCCTTCTCTTTTGCTATCCTCACTACATCCCCTTAAAGCTAGCATGACCCTGAAGTCCTTTCTGTTGACGGATAAGTCTTGCTGAGTACCGACAGTACTCAGGGTTTGTTAATTCCCTGTTGCAGGTTTCTAATAGGTAGTGTTGATCATGATCATGTCAGTGGGCTTGACGTGATCTGGTTGTTCTTCTTCTCCAACTTAGGTGCTTCACCTAAGTATGGCTCCATAATACTTCTCTACTTCTGCAATAAAAGTTATGTTTATGTAAAAAGTAACTTATTCATGTTTTGTATAGTTTATTTATCTTGCTTCCGCACTCCGATGGTATTTTGTATCAACTGTTGTAATGTTGTAATTATTCCAACCTTCATGATGATGATCCTGTGGTTCGTGGATAATTCGGGGTTCTCTCGGGGACACCCGACAGATCTTTCCAGTGATGTGGTACATGTGCACAGTTATTAGGGCTCGGGGAGACGGTGACGTGTGCAGGTGGGCCACATTAATGGGAGGTTCTGCCACAATCACCGCCGGACACCTGCGCCGTCGTCTCCCCCTCCCGTCGCCGACGTCCCCAGCACACCGGAGGCCATGGCGGGTGGCGGCTCTGCCTCCTCTACTACTTCATCAGGTTCGAATAACCTAGGTATGCACTCCTAGTCACCCCTCCCCTTCGGATCTAGTTCCTAGGACTTGTTTATGCACTGCTACTGATTATCCCCGACTAGATCTACTCCTAGTGATCCTGTGGTTCTATCAAGAAGACGATGGACCACTTCCTTTCTCAAACCAAACACTCTATTAGTTCCTCAGACGAGCAGCAGTTGTTTGGGCGCCATTAAAAGCCAGGCTCTCCCATCATATGGCATCCCACCCACACCAAAAACGGCAGGGGACTCCTTTCTACCGCATCCTCCCTTGTTTGCTGCCACATCGCTCTCGCTCGCCGTTTCTCTCGTTTGCTGCCTGTCTCGCTCCCTCGCCGTCGTTTCATCTCGCTCGCCGCCAGCCAGCAAACGGAGGAGTGCAGGTTCGTCTTTGGCACCTACGAGTACCAGCCCCTCTAAGAAATATACATAAACAGTACCCGTCTTGCAGCCAAAGCCACCAGTAGCATAGTAGGTGAGATGAGGAAGAGCAACAAGAGAAAAAAGAAGAAACCTCCAGACGGTGAACGACCACAGCCACTACACAGTGTGGGGTATGATGCTGTCTCTATCTTTGCTTCTTTCTTTCTCTCTCTTCGATACATTATTAACAACTCTATAACACTTGTTAATTAATACTATATCATAACTATTTTATTTCATGGACTGATGTGGTTGACAAAATTATTATATCTGCTTCTATTACTCTTGTGAGTATTTATTTTAAGAGAGAAAATTAGTTCAATGCCATTGAAATCTACACTCTCCTCTTATATGCCGTTCTTCATCGCCACTGGTTTATAATTTCTCGATCTTCCGTATCTATCATTGCCGTTAAAATAAAACATATACCGGCTCCTTCCTGGCCTCAGTGCCCGACTGCCCCTGCATGTCGTCACCTGCGCTGCACCCGCCAGACAGGTTTCGATCGCGGGCCTCGCCGAAGCGGCCACCTCCGCCATCGCACGCGGTTGGCCCTGCGTGTGCATGCATGCATATTTCTCTCGCCCAGCAGATTTCGCCAGCGCATGTATGCATAGCCCGCCCGGGCGAATAGCTCCCCACGCGCGCACTCCTCGCCGTTGCCTCTTCAGCTAATTTTATTTATGCGTCAAGTAACTTACTAGAAAATGTAAAACATATCAAATTAATTATATATATATATATATATATATATCAATCCCTTACTTGGCCTCCACAAACTTTACTTAGTCATTGTTTTATACGTACTGTGTGTATTAATTAAATATATATTGAGCTTTCAATTGTAACCAAATTATGCAGGAGGTATAATTGTTTAGCAAACTTTCAATTAGTTAGCTTGTATATTGTTCAGCTTTTGTACTTCGCATGCATGCTTAGCGTTGATTTATAGTATTTTCACTAAGTCAACTACTCAAGGCCACCATACATTACAGAACAATGTACAAAAGTTGCCAAATATTTTTTTGGGTGATAGATATATGTGTGGGTCCTTTAGTCCTCATAAACCAACTAAGCAAAAAATAGATCCAACAGAATGGAATCATATTATTTCTACTTCTTTTGTTTCTTTCTTTGGCATAATAAAATATAGCACATTAGACTTAATCGTAATAATAACATGGGACATAGTGGTACAATTTAAGATTGATCTAGAGCACACATTATTTATCCTTTTATTTTTCTCTTTCTAACTATTTTTACGCTTTTTATATCGCAGAGTTTGCTTTAGATTGGATGGTATATGAAAAACATGAGGTATGAAACTACGATGTAAGATAGCATCATTCATTCTACAAATTTAATTAGGTGTTTACTTACCCTCCAACACATGTGAACTGTTAGTCTATTTAGGTAGTAAATGTAAAGGTTAGATGTCATTTAGTTGGCACCTAAATGATCTGATATTTGCAAACATTTGAAAACAATTAGTACAGTTTGTCTATTTAGTTGGCAAATGTCCAGTTTAGTCGGAGGTTTCAAAATATCCCTATATATATATATATATATTGGACGCATACACCTCACCTCACATGGAATATATTAAATAATACCAGCGCTAATGATCATCGTTACGAACACTTATGATGATGATGATGATGCGTGTCGTGGGACTTGCTCCTCGCTTGGTCCTAGACAGCAGTATAATGGCGCATGCAGGCCATGGGACTTGCTCCCTGATGAGTCCCGAGGCGTCAACCTCAAAAGCAGCGACGGTGCTCATCCATGGCCGTGCTGAGACCCTGCGCGAGGCGGTGCGCGCAGTTGTGAGATACAAGACGCCGCAGCAGTGTGTCTGGAGACGGCTGGCAAGCATGACGAACGGCGGTGCGCTGGCGCTGCTGGAGCTCGATGGCTGTCCCTGACGTGTCCAAGAATAAAACTGGTAGCGCTCCTATAAAAGCCTTCGCTGAGGATGATCCTAGAGACATCATCGGAAAGCAGATCGGCAAGCGAATCGGAAGCTGATCAGGAACCAGAGCCTCAGTGAGCAGAGCAACGCCCACATATCCCTGTAGTCTCACCCACCTTGTAACATACCGGTAGCGAGCAAGAGCAGGTGCCTCGCCTGTCCCGAGGTAAGTGTGTGCTCCGTCCGTCCGGGGCTTCCCGAAAGGGAAAGCCGTATGTAATCAAGTCTGTTTTAATGGAGTAGTCAGCCTTTGAAAATCCCTGTTGTTCGTTGGTCTGGTTTCACGAGACGAGTCTCTATGCTAGGGACCCTATAGGAGAAACCTCTGCGTGTGTTTTGTTCTCGTTTAGCCTAAAATTGGTGTATGTGAGAACCCCTGATGCGCGTGGAGAAGTGTTCTCTTCAGGTGGAACTGCCTGGGGAGACCGTAGTAGCTCGTCGAAGTGTGTCATGCCTAGGGAATATTGGGGAAATACGATTCGTTCCTTTGAATATCGGCTCGAGAGAAGCATGACGAGTACCGAGTAGGACTTACACACCAGAAAGCACGCACGAGTCTGTCGTCTTGTAGGCCTCACAAGCCTCCGAGATCCTATAAACGCACGCACGTCTGCATATCAGAGCTGAATATACAGATAATATCCTCGAATAAGCATATCTGAGTAAATAATATTGCCAAATAAAATATGTGTCACGAATACACGAATATTATACTATAACTTATAATATATATATATATATATATATATATATATATATATATATATTGGCAGTACTGAGCTAAAAGACCAAATGTTAACTATAAAGGACAAGAAAGGTGACAAAGTAATCCAGTTAAAAGATGCAATTACAAGCTTTGGAAATAGATATATTGTAACATTACCCTTTAGAGAAATATTAGGGATTATAATACCAATAAAAATAATATTAAAGTCAAATATCTCCTATAAAATATTAGCATTACTAGATACTGGTTGTACGAAAAATATTATTCATGATAAATATTTTACAAAATGTGCAGAAATTATTGATACCATATCTGATAATAAAGCCGAAATATCTACAAATATGTCTGGCACAAGGAAACTGCATAATCAGTTAGCCTACAATATAGAAGCATATATAAATGGTACCAAATATATTATAGATGAGATTATAGTTAGAGACCTATCCATGATAAATGATGATATGATTCTAGGTCTAAGGTTTCTAAAAAATTCCCTACAAACCACTATTGTATATGAAGCAGGTGTTACATTTGTTCCTTACCAAGATAATATGTCATATATTTCTGAAATACATAAGCAAAGGAAAACTCTAGAGACATATACCAAAGATATTAAAAATAATTCTAATGTTAAAATTACAGAAATAAATGCTGAAAAAGAACTTAGTGCAGACTTAGAAATATATCATATAGAAAATACTTGTATAGAATGCATTGGGCTACAATCGTTTGCACCTAATTGGTACAGAGATATAAAGTCCAAAAGTGATATAGATAAAATCGTGAGAAGATTAGAGGATATACAAATCATTGGAGAAATACCCATGAAATATTGGGATAGG
The DNA here is from genome assembly GCA_009763385.1 of Coix lacryma-jobi var. lacryma-jobi. NCBI lineage: Eukaryota > Viridiplantae > Streptophyta > Magnoliopsida > Poales > Poaceae > Coix > Coix lacryma-jobi. The sequence goes on from VDCT01000133.1 coordinate 217,124, forward strand.
GACCCTATTATATGTAAAATAAATATTATAAATCCAGACTATATAATTAAAGCATGTCCAATAGAAGCTACCCCTAAAGATATTGATGAATTTAAAATGCATATAGAAGAATTATTAAAATTGGGAGCAATCAGAGAAAGCAAAAGCCAACATAGGTCTACTGCCTTCATAGTAAGAAATCATACTGAAGAAGTAAGAGGAAAATCTAGGATGATTATCAACTATAAAAGACTTAATGATAATACGATAGATGGTGCATATAATATTCCTAATAAACAAGAATGGCTGAATAGAATACAAGGTAGCAAATATTTTTCTAAGTTTGATTTAAATGCTGGGTTTTGGCAAGTTAAAATGGCAGAAGAATCTATATCTTGGACAGCATTCACGTGCCCTCAAGGTCATTATGAATGGCTTGTAATGCCATTAGGATTAAAAAATGCACCAGCACTATTCTAGAGGAAAATGCAAAACATATTTAACGAATACCAAAACTTTGTATTAGTCTACGTCGATGACTTATTAGTATTCTCAAAATCCTACAAGGAACATATCTCTCATCTTGAAGCTTTCTTTAGAAAGGTAGAACAAAATGGGTTAATATTTGTCGATGGTATGGAAAAGGGGTACCCCAAAACCTCCATCAAGAAAAACATAGCCAAGGCTAAAAGGGTAACCAACATTACGTGGGCCACCAGGCCGAAAGCCCATCAAGAGGAAGTGGGCCACGATGGCCAAACGATCCAAGAAAGATTTCGAGTCAGCACACACTCTCCGCCTCGCCCGAGCCTCCAAAGCTAGGCCTCGGGCTAAGCGTTATTCCTCTGCCTCCCCCGAGCCATCCGAACCAGGCCTCGGGCTAGCATCCATTCTTCGCTTCGCCCGAGCCTTCCGAGCCAGGCCTCGGGCAAGCACCCATTCTCCGTCCCGCCTGAGCCCTCCGTGTCAGGTATCGGAAGAAAGCATCGAAAGCTTCCTAGCGAAGGAAGCAAGTCACGGCTACCCCGTACCTACCGCTTGTACGACCCCAGAAGCATTAATTGCACCTTGTCCACTCCACTCAAGGTCCGTATGGCTGCAACAAGTACACAGTTGACCGTACCCCAGTAAAATCAAACTTCAACCGCTTTCCCCGAGGAACAAGCACGTCGTGCAAAGCTATCGCCCCATACCATGCACTGTGCTCCTCTCAAGGACACCCCTCGAGGTACATGCGACACTACATCTCGCGTAGGGTTCGGAGCTCGACCCCCTCAGTCTAGCCTCGGGTTCAACCGTGAAGGTCTCGACCACACCCTCGAGCACGGGCCTACCAGGACCGGTCTACGCTCCAACAACTCCCGATATGACGTCTCTGCGCCCATCGGCGCATGGGCGTCGTCCTTCGTCCCCGTCGCCGGGCACGTCGCCACAGGACGAGGAGCGTCGCTATAGCGGCACCGACATGACCGACATCGTCATCCCCGACGTCATCAGTGACATCATCGCCTATGACAGCCCTAAAGACTGTGTAACCCCGTGCCTCCTCTTCGTCTATAAAAGGGGACGCCGAGGATTAGGTTAGGGCAAGGCGACACTCACGTACACAAGCACCCGAGTCCTCAAGCACTCCACCATAGTATGGGATTCTAGGGTTAGCTCTCGGGTCCTAGTTCCTTCCTCCATACACCCTGACCTCTCTCGTTCATGCTTGTATTCGTCCCTGTACAAGCACTTCGGTGCAAGATAATACAATCCCCCCGCTGGATGTAGGGCCTTCTCTTGCCCGAACCAGGATAAACCGCCTGTATTCTTCTTGCATCACCATCCGGATTAGGGAACACGCGCACACAAATTCACTCGTTGGTGTAGACCCCTGGGTTCGAAACACCGACAATATTATCTAAAAAGAAAATGGATATATGCAAAGAAAAAATTAATTTCCTAGGTCATGAAATAGGAGAAGGAAAAATATATTTACAAGAACATATTGATAAAAAGATCTTACAATTTCGTGATAAAATGGAAGATAGAAAGGTTTTACAGCAATTTCTAGGAATCATCAACTATGCAAGAAATTATATAGACAGCCTAGCAAAGCTTGCTGGTCCTTTATATGCTAAGTTAAGGAAAAATGGTCAAAAGTATTTTAATTCTGAAGATATAAAATTAGTCCAGACCATAAAAGAAAAAGTTAAAAACTTGAAACCATTAAAATTGCCACTAGATAACTATTATTTCATTATAGAAACTGATGCATCTAAGCTAGGATGGTGTGCTATTCTAAAACAAAAACCTAATAAATATTCTACAAAGACTGAAGAAAAGATATGCAGATATGCCTCAGGAAGCTACAAGCTAAAAACAGTAAACAATATCGATAGAGAAATACTTGCGGTGGTTCATGCAATAAACGCCTTTAGGTTATATTTAGGTTTCAAAGAATTTACTGTTCGAATAGATTGTGAAGCAATATGTAGATATTATAATCAAATTAATAGTAAAAAGAGTTCCACTAGAAGATGGGTTCTCTTTGAAGATATTATTACAGGAAATGGTTATAAGGTAATCTTTGAACATATTAAAGGCAAGGATAACAATTTGCCTGATATATTTTCTCGTGCCTCTATTTTACAGGAATGAAGAAAACAATGGGCTTTGGTGGCACCGAATATTTTACCTTCGGACAAGACAATAAGCTAATGGTGTTCCCACCAAATAGCTTTAAATTCAAACCTAAAAATGATCATATTATCTTAGATGAGGTTCAAGAATGCATATTAGATAATTTCTGGTATCGATATAATAATAAAAGAGAAGATAAAGGTTATATGCTCTCAATATTAAATAGTTTAGCTGAATATTTTGATACCATAAATGATATGCAGAAACCTACTAAAAATATGGAAGCACCAGCAAAAAGGCCTTTATATTTCTTATTTAATGGTAAAAAGGCCAGGAATATATATTACATTTGAAGAACTAGTTACTATGAGAATGGAAACTAGGTGTGGCGTAACGGTCCTAATCCCATGGCCCACAGGTCCCCGTCAGCCTCTGACAGCCGAACCTATGTTCCACGTGACTAAGACAGTTTGTCACCGGGCTGCATCAGCGCCCATCGTCCACAGGATCATCTCACCTTTCGGTTACAACACTGGATACTTTTACAAATAACATCGGAATACAGAGCGGAAGACTTAAATAACATTAGTTTTACAAACTGAGGTCCCAAATAAAATTAAAGGTGCAGTTATTACAAACCAAGTTCGAGTAATAGAAATAGGCAACGTAGCGGAGTAACAAAATAAAGATACTCATGATCACCCAGCCCGAGGGTGTACACTTTATTCTTCGGCCTCATCGGCCTCTTCCTGGACGATGGTCATGCAGCAGGGCGCAAGACACATCGGGGACTCAGTCGTACCTGCAGCATGGGTAACAAAACCCTGAGTACTGGGGTACTCAACAAGACTTACCCGACTAAAGCAAAAGGAAGAAGACTCGGGGATGAGAGGCTTAGGGTAGTCAAGGTAAGGCTTAAGCAAGATCAAGTATTTTGCAGAAAAGCATTTTGTAAACCTTGTTCTCTTTTTGGAAAGATTCAAGTATTTCTCAATTCTTCATTGTTCATGATTCATTTTACCTTCCAAAACATACCTAGTTGAGAACCACTCTCCGTTGACAGTCAGTGACCAAGTCTCCATAACCGAGGAGCAACGTTAATCCGGATAAATAATACTCAGCTGAGGATTCCTGTCCACACTGCATATGTAGCACCCAAGCTTGCATATGCCAACTCGTCTACCACGATTCCTCCAAGATTGGACCGGTCCTACGCCACCCGGAAGTACAGTACACCACTCATATCCAGGCACGACGACCACGTGGGTACAAGCTACTTCCGCCATCTCGCCACTCCCAGTGCGCGGTTGTCGGTCCCAATTAAGGAGTCCTCGGAGCCAGAGCTTTCCGAAGTATGTGAATAGTTGCAAGTCTTGACCAGCAGGCCCCCATACGGATGGTCCCTAATTTTTCTGCCAGAACTATACCTTGGTTATATCTCACCCAAGCGTAATAGTCCTGTTAGTTTTTCAACCCTGTCCCGGTCAGTGTCAACTGTTGAGTCCCGGACTTCAACATGACGGCACCGTACGCTTGGACAACCCCTCCTCGTTGTTGACTAGGTACGGATCAGATACTTAGCCAACAGTCGGGGAGTAAAGCCAAATTCCCATAAAAATTCTTTAAGTGATCACACTTTTGAAATTGGCATTTTATTGCAAATCTATTGAATAGCGTTACTAAGCATTTTGTAAATAATTTTTAAACAGGGCGGGGTATTTGCCGGTGGAGGTAAATAGTGCAGACAATAGGTCATCACACAACTCCTATAACCTAAGGCAGTAGTTTAACTCAAAGGCATTTTAGGTAAACTTTTATAAAAACAAGGAAGGGTTAAAATGCACCGGGGCTTGCCTTGAAGAGCAAAGAGGACAGGCTCGGGGTCGGCAGTGCAGGTGTCGGAGCTCGGGGTCGCCTCGGGGGTAGGTTCGTCAGCGGCTGCCTCGACTTTGATGCCTTCTCCTTCAGACACTACATGTATGCAATGATGTATGCTTATGAGGATGCTGACAAGAACAAGAGACTTGCTAGGATGCAGGACAATTCCACTGATTCTAGAATACAACTTTCCAACGTGAAAGTAACTCCTAGAGTGGACATAAAGTTACTTAACTCTACCCCTAAGCAAGATTAATCAAACTTATTAAGCATCATCTAGTAATCCTAAGCATAAGTCATGCATGGCATTACAAACATCATAGACCAGCTGGGTGGGGGTCTATGAACAGCAAACAAACCCAAAAGTCACATCGCAGGGCATACAACATGAACCCTAATTGCTTTTCTATTTTTCCTAATTATTTAAAAAGGTCATTTTATGCAGTTGCTCCAAAATTTACCCAATTAATCTCATAAGTTCATTATGGTATAAATAGATGACAAAACAAATTTCATAATTTTTGGAGATCATTAAGGTGCTTAACAAAAATCAAACATTTAATTAACAAAAGGCACTATTTAACAATTAAAATAAAAGCCCAAAAATCAACTTGCTCCAAATGGCCTCAAAATTTTACCAGAGACTAAACATGACATAACTAGCACATAAAAATTTATCTCATGATCTTTGGAGCTACACATGATTTTCTAAAAATCTAAAACCATCCATTTCTTAATTAAAAGAAGGATTTTTCATTTTCCAATTTTTGCAGAAAAGTAGGGTTTCTTATTTTTCTAAAATACTACACAGTGCAAGGAGCATACCACATTTTTCTCAGGATTTAAGGAGCAACAGATTAATTCTCACAAAAAAGAGAAAACAGAACACTATTTACATTTTTCAAAAAAAGAAAAGGAGCACTGTGCTTCTTCCCCGCGGGCTCGGCGCATTCGCCGGCGAGAGCGCGCGGCGGACCGGCCGCTCGGGCCTCGCGCTGGGAAAGCAGAGGGTGGGGGAAGCTTCGCGGGCTCACCGGGGGTCGGGAACGAGGAACGGCGAGGCGGTGCAAGGGTCGGAAAAGGGAGTTCGACGGCGGCGGTGCTTCGGCGGAGCTCTTCGGCGGCGAGCAAGCGTTCCGGGGGCTCTGTCCATCAAAATGGATCACCGATGTGCGGTTAAGAGCGCACCGAGGCGAGGAAAAGAGGACGGGGGTCGGAGGGATGGGAGGAACACTCACGGCGACGAATTCCGCTCTTTACCGAGGCAGGGCCGTTCGCCGGAGTTGGGGAAGGATTGCTTGCGCCGGCGAAAGGAGGAGCGGAGGGGTGAAATTGATTGCTCGGGAAGGTGGAGAAGCTCAAGGCGAAGGCGATGAGGTGCTCAGCGGGCTCCGGGGCGGTCCGGTGGCTCGGGTTGGCGAGGTGGCGCCGATGGCGGCAATGGCGGGTCGCTCGGCGGCTTTTATAGCCGCGGGACGGCGCTGGGGGTCCGGACGAGGGGTGAGGAGTGTTCGCGCGGCACTAACGGAGGTAGGGGGGCAGGGTAGGGCGGCGCGACGTGGGCGGGGAGCTCGCGCGCGGCGCGGCGGCTTGCCGGCGGCCGACATCCGCCCGCTGTCCGCGGCCGTAGGGGAAAAGGAGGAGGGTAGGGGACGGGCGAGGCGGTGGTAGGGGACCGGGGAGGTCGAGCGCCTGCGCTGACCGCGCGCGGCACGGGCGCGGGTCAGCCGGCTTGGCGTGGCCGGCGCTCCGCCGCCGGCGGCCGGGGCCCCCCTGCTTTAAAGCTCGTGCACAGTGACGTCACCTTCCTTCTTTTCTGAATTTTCGAAATTACTCCCAAAATTTGAACTACACAAAGAAAACTCAAAATACCAAAGTTGCTTAAAATTTTGAGATCTACAACTTTGCCAAAATAAACTTTTTCTGAAACTCAATAGTTTTTTAGATAATTTTGAAAACTGAAAAGGGGACAAAATTGAAGTTTGAAAGAATTTGAAATTACTTCTGATTTTGTATTGAAACTTGAAAATCTGTAAACACCAAAGTTGTTCCTTATTGCAAGATCTACAACTTTTCTTATTGGGCCAACTTCAAATTTTGAATAGTTTTTGAATTAGAAAAAGAGGGGTGAAACTAGAGTTTGGAAATTTAGGGTCTTTCAAAAGGAATTTAAATTCTATTTCTGATTTTGAACTTTTGACCAACACAACAAAACATCAAGACACTCAACTGAACAAGATTCACACAAAGCTAGACACAGAGATGAAATTACCATTTTGCCCTTATAGGAGGATTTGGGCCTTTAGGGTTTTGAAAAAGAGATCACTACACAAGTCACCTCAGAAGAAGGGTAAATACAAAACAAGCATTAGGCAAACATAAATGCATGGCAAGAATGATTAATGACTAAAGATGATGACATGCCAGGTTAATTACATGTTAATCACCAGAGGTGTTAAAGCCTTCCCCCCTAAAAGAAATCTCGCCCCGAGATTCTGCGTCTTAAAAAGGACAAAGACAAAACTTTACATCTACAGATCGAGAAAGTCGGGATAACTCTTTGCCAAGAAGTCCTCGGATTCCCAAGTGGCCTCTTCTTCAGAGTGTTGGTTCCACTGGATCTTGTACCATCTTGTGGTAGTCCTCCGGGTAACACGGTCCTTGAAATCCAACACGCGAACTGGATACTCGGAGTATGACAGATCGGGTTCTAACTCAACACCTTCAACTTCCACTACATGTTCGGGCATTTGGAGACATTTCTTGAGTTGGGAGACGTGAAACACATCATGGACTGCGGAAAGATGGTCAGGCAACCTCAGTTTGTAAGCTACCTTGCCACAACGTTCCAGAATTTCAAAGGAACCAATATAGCGTGGTGCTAACTTTCCCTTGACTCCAAAACGAGTAACTCCTTTGGTGGGTGAGACCTTCAGATACACATAATCCCCTATTTGGAACTTCAGAGGTCGACGTCTTTTGTCAGCATAACTCTTCTGTCGAGACTGCGCAATCTTCATATTCTCTTGTATTTGCTTGACTTTCTCTTCCATATCTTTTACTAGGTCAACCCCAAAGAATTCCCTTTCTCCAGGTTCAGACCAACTGAGAGGTGTACGACAACGACGACCGTACAGTGCTTCAAAGGGTGCCATTTTGATGCTTTCTTGGTAACTGTTATTATATGAGAATTCTGCCAAGGGCAAACACTCATCCCAAGTATCTGCGAAGGTGAGCACGCAGGCTCTCAACATGTCTTCTAACACTTGGTTGACTCGCTCAGTTTGTCCATCCGTTTGTGGATGATATGCCGTGCTATGCAAGAGTTTGGTTCCAAGTGAGGTATGGAATGCTTTCCAGAATTTTGCGACGAACTGGGTACCACGATCAGAGGTAATGGTCTTGGGTACGCCATGGAGTTTTACTATGTTGTTCTTGTACATAGCGGCGTAAGTGGGGACGGTGTAGCTGGTCTTGACTGGTAGGAAGTGAGCTTGCTTAGTGAGGCGATCCACGATCACCCAGATGGAATCAAAACCCCTTGGTGTTTTGGGTAGTCCATTGATAAAATCCATACTGATATCGTCCCACTTCCAAGCAGGTACAGGTAAAGGTTGCAATTCTCCTCCGGGCTTCATGTGCACAGCTTTGACCCTCTGGCAAGTATCGCATCGAGCGACATACCGGGCGATCTCAATCTTCATCTTTGTCCACCAGAATCTCTGCCTCAAGTCTTGGTACATCTTGTTGCTGCCGGGGTGGATGGAGAACCTAGTCAAGTGTGCTTCATCAAGGATTAGCTGTCTCAACTCAGGCACTTTGGGAACTACCAGTCGGTTCTTGAACCAAACCACTCCTGCATCATCAATCCTGAAACAATCAGCTTTTCCAGTTCAGATCCTTTCGACGATGTGCTTGATTCCAGGGTTATCCTTTTGAGCCGCAATGATCTGTTCCCTGATAGGTGTTTCTATTCTGATATCATTCAGCGTTCCTTGTGGAACCATCTCAATACCCAGCTTTTCTAGTTCATGACATAGGGAAGAATCATAGGGTTTCATCACCAGACAGTTGTAGTATGACTTGCGACTGAGCGCATCGGCGACCACATTCGCCTTACCCGGATGGTAATGTACTTCGAGATCATAATCTTTAATTAATTCAAGCCATCTTCTCTGTCTCATATTCAGTTCTTCTTGAGTGAAGATATACTTCAGGCTCTTGTGATCAGTGTACACATTGCAGGTACTGCCCAACAAATAATGGCGCCAGATCTTTAAGGCGTGCACCACAGCCGCTAACTCAAGATCATGGGTTGGATAATTCTCTTCATGTTGCTTAAGCTGCCGGGAGGCATACGCGATCACTCGACCTTCTTGCATCAAAACACAGCCCAAACCAGTACCAGATGCATCACAGTAGACATCAAAGGGCCTTTCGATGTTTGGCTGGGCTAGCACTGGTGATGTGGTTAACAGTTTCTTCAACGTTTGAAAGGCCTGCTCACAGGCTGGTGACCAGACAAACTTCACAGAATTCTTTAATAACTCGGTGATAGGCTTAGCGATTCTGGAGAAATCCGAGATGAAGCGGCGATAATATCCAGCCATTCCCATGAAGCTGCGGACTCCGTGAACAGTGGTAGGTGACTCCCAATCCAGAATGTCTGCCACCTTTCTGGGATTGACTGACACTCCTTCAGCGGATAGGACATGACCAAGAAACTGTATCTGATCTAACCAGAACTCACATTTACTGAACTTGGCATAAAGCTGATGATCTCTGAGGCGGGATAGAACAATACGAAGATGTTCGGCATGCTCTTCAGGGGTCTTTGAGTAGACAAGGATGTCATTGTAACGTAACAGCTCTAATCCCATGGCCCACTGATCACCGTCAACCACTGACAGTCGATCCGTACAGCCAAGAGATTAGGACCGGTTTCGCTACTGGGCTACATCAGTGCCCGATGTCCGCAGGATCATCTCACAATTCAGTTACAACCTCTTTAACATTTTGACAAATAACATCGGAGTAAATAGCGGAAGACTTAGATAACAATAGTTTTACAAACCAGGGTTCATCATAAAATCAAAGTGAAGTTATTACAGACCATAGTTCAAATAGGTAGAGGTGGCAGAGTAGCATATGACAACAACTGAAGGTAAAGATACTTCGCCCAGCCCGAGGGTGAATAATCACTCATCGGCCTCATCGGCCTCTTCCTGAACAAGAGTCACACAGCAGGGTCCAAGGCATACTGAGGAATCTGCCATACCTGCAACATGGGTAATAAAACCCTGAGTACAAAGGTACTCAACAAGACTTACCCGACTAAAGAAAAAGGGAGAAGACTCAGGTATGAGAGGCTTAGGGTAGTCAAGGTAAGGCTTAAGCAAGATCAAGTATTTTGCAGAAAAGCATTTTTGTAAACCTTATTTTATTTTTGAAAGATTCAGTATTCCTCAATTCTTCATCATTCATGATTCATTTTACATTTCAAAACATTCCTAGTTGAGAACCACTCTCCGTTGACAGTCAGTGGACCAAGTCTCCATAACCGAGGAGCAACGTTAATCCGGATAAATAATACTCAGCTGAGGATCCCTATCCACACTGCATATGTAGCACCCAAGCTTGCATATGCCAACTCGTCTACCACGATTCCTCCAAGATTGGGCCCGGTCCTACGCCACCCGGAAGTACAGTACACCACTCCAATCCGGGACTCTAACCCACGTGGGTACATGCTACTTCCGCCATCTCTCCACTCCCAGTGCGCGGTTGTCGGTCCAATAATGGATTTCTCGGAGCCAGAGCTTTCCGTAGTATGTGAATAGTTACAAGTCTTGACCAGCAGGCCCCCATACGGATGGTCCCTACATTTTTCCGCCAGCGACAAGCACCTCGGGACTCTAACCCAAGAGTACAGGTCCTGTCGGTTTTTCAACCCTGTCCCGGTCGGTGTCAACTGTTGAGTCCCGGACTACAACATGACGGCACCGTACGCAAGGACAACCTCTCCTTCCTATTTGACTAAGTACGGATCAGATACTTAGCCAATAGTGGGAGTAAACCAGAAATTCCCATAAAGTTTTCTTTCAGTGATCACTCTTTTGAAATTGGCATTTTTATTGCAAAGTCTAATTCAATAAGCATTGCTAAGCATTTTTCAAATACTTTTGAAAAGCAGGCTTCGGGTGTATCCGTGGTCAAGGTGGATAATGCATCAGTTAGGATATCACTCAATTCCTATAAACCTAATGCAATAATTTAACTCAAAAGCATTTAAGGAAATCACTTTATAAATTCAAGGAAAGGGTTAAATGCACCGGGGCTTGCCTTGGATGGCAAAAAGAGCAGACTCGGGGTTGGTGGTGTAGGTGCCGGAGCTCGGGGTCGCCTCGGGAACAGATCCTTCGGTGGCTACCTCGACTTCAGGTCCTTCTTCGTCAACTATACGGATGCAATGATGAATGCTCATGAGAATGATGATATGGACTTATGGTGCAAGACAATTCCACTGATTCTAGATTACTTTTAAGCAAGGCATGATTGAACCCTAGGTTGAGCATTAAAGGTAATCATTTCTTCCTTAAGCAATATTGATTAACTAGCCCTTAATATAATTATCCTAAGCATCAACCAAACATAGCATCACAAACATCATAGACCAAAGGGTAGGGGTCTATGAACATCAATCAATCCAAAGATCACATCATCAACACTCATAACCAACCCTAAACCTCTTTTCTATTTTCTTAAATTAATTAAAAAGGTCATTTTATGAAGTTGCTCCAAAAATTACCAAATTAATCACATAAGTTCATTAAGGTGTAGATAGATGGCAAAACAAATTTCATAATTTTTGGAGGTCATTAAGGTGCTCAATTAAATCTAGACATTAATTAACAAAAGGTACTATTTAGGAATTAAAATAAAAGCTCAAAAAAACAACTTGTTCCAAAAGACTTCAAAATTTTACCAGAGACTAAACATGGCATAAGAAGCTCACAAAAATTTGTCTCATGATTTTTGGAGTTATAAATCACTCTCCAAAAATACCAAAACCTTCATTTTTCAATTAAAAGGGGAATTTTACATTTTCAAATTTTTGCACAAAACTCAAGTTTCATATTTTTATAAAATACTCCAGAGCATAAAGAGTCTACCACAAAAATTTCAGAATTTTTGGATGCACACAGAAAATCATACAAAAAGAGAAAACAGAACACTATTCACATCTCTCCAAAAAAAAAGAAGAGCACTGTGCTCCTTCTAGGCCGGGCTCGGCGAATCGCGGGGCTCGGGCGAAACGGAGAGGAAACAGAGACCGGAGGCTCGGATGCTTACCACGTGTCGGAGGCAGGGCTCGAGGGTGAGGCTCGACTCGTTCTCGAGGGTGAGGCTCGGCACGAGGGTGAGGCTCGGCACGAGGGTGAGGCTCGGCACGAGGGTGAGGCTCGACACGAGGGTGAGGCTCGACACGAGCTCGAGGGAGAAGACGACAGCGGCGGCGCTCCGGCGGTCCGGCGGTCCCGAGCTCGCCGGGATTCTGCCGGAGATGGGGACGGCGAGCTTACGCCGGGCGAACGGAGGCGGGGAAGGTGAAATTGAAGGGTGGGAAAGCTTCACGAGCTCAAGGCGGAGCTTCCGAGCTAGGTGGTGGAGCGGCGGAGTGACTGGAGTAGTCTGGCCACGGTGGCGGAGGTGGAGTGCGGAGGTCGGGCTCCGGCGGCCTTATATAGCCGCGGCCAGGGGCCGGTAGAGACCTCGGGGCTACGCGGGTAAGGTTTGCGGGGGCGTGCGCACTCGATTGCGCTCTGGCGGTTGAGCTGGCGTGCAGCCGGGGCTCGGGCACAAGCTCGGCCGGCGATGGCCACGCGGCGGCGGCGGCTGGGCACTGTAGGGGCCGAGAGCAAGGGTCAGCGCTCGCGTGCGGGCGCGGAGGGAACCGGGAGACAGCGGCGGCAGGATAAGGGCGCGTGGGGAGCAGCCGCCTGCGCTGCAGCCGCAGCGCCGGCGCCATGGCCGGGCCCCCCCTGGCCTCTGGCTCTACGGGAAGAAGAACAGTGCTAGGGTCTAGGGTTTGACTTTTGGCCAGTTTCTGTATTTTGCAAAAATCTCCCAAAATTTGAACTGTGCGACAAAAACTCCAAATACCAAAGTTGTTCAGAAAAAAGAGATCTACAACTTTGTCAATATGCACATTTTCAAATTCCAAATAGTTTTTGAACTATATTCAAAAACAGAAAAGGGGACACTTTTCAAATTTGATTCAAATCAAAATTACTTTGGATTTCAAACTGAAACTTGAAAATCTTCCAATATGAAAGTTGTTCCATTTGACAAAACCTATAACTTTGCTAATACACACTTTTTCTGAAACTCAATAGTTTTTGAATAACTTTTTAAAACTGAAAAGGGGACAAAAACTAGAATTTGAATGAATTTGAAATTACTCCCAATTTTATATAGAAACATGGAAATCTGTAAATACCAAAGTTGTTCCTCTAGGTCAGATTCACAACTTTGCTTTTTGAACCAACTCAAAATTTTGAATTTTGAAAAAGTTATCAAAAAGGGAATAAATCCAGGATTTGGGAATTTAGGGTTTTGCAAAAGGAAAATCAAATCAAATCTGATTTTTGAACTTTGATCAAAGCAGCAAACATCAGGGCACTAAATTTGAACAAGAATTACATAGAACTAGGCACAGAGGTGAAATTACCATTTTGCCCCTATAGGAAGAAGTGGGCTAATAAGGGTTTTTGCAATAGAGGTACATCACATAAAATGATACACTAAGCAAATGCATACACATGAAATCATGATCAAGATGATTAATGATGCTAATGATGATATGTTAAGTTAATTACATGCTTAAACACCAGAGGTGTTACAGCCTTCCCCCCTTAAAGAAATCTCGCCCCGAGATTCTGCGTCTTAAGAAAGGACAAAGAAGGGATAAAGGCAAAACTTTACATAGACAGGGATTTGAGAAAGTCGGGATAGTTCTTTGCCAAGAAGTCTTCAGATTCCCAGGTAGCTTCTTCTTCAGAGTGCTGGTTCCACTGGATTTTGTACCACCTTGTGGTAGTTCTTCGGGTAACTCGATCTTTTTGATCCAACACGCGAACTGGATATTCCGAGTAGGATAGATCAGGCTCTAGCTCGACACCTTCAACTTCCACGACATGTTCTGGTACTCGGAGGCACTTCTTGAGTTGGGAGACATGGAAAACATTGTGGACAGCAGAGAGATGATCGGGCAACTTCAGCTTGTAAGCTACCTTGCCACAACATTCCAAAATCTCAAACGGACCAATGTAGCGGGGTGCTAACTTTCCCTTGACCCCAAAACGAGTGACTCCTTTGGTTGGTGAGACCTTGAGATATACGTAATCTCCAACTTGAAACTTCAGAGGTCGACGTCTCTTGTCAGCATAACTCTTTTGTCGGGATTGGGCAATCTTCATGTTCTCTTGTATCTGCTTGACTTTCTCTTCCATATCTTTGACCAGGTCAACTCCAAAGAATTCTCTTTCTCCAGGCTCAGACCAACTGAGGGGTGTACGACAACGACGACCGTACAGTGCTTCAAATGGTGCCATTTTGATGCTTTCTTGATAACTGTTATTATATGAGAACTCTGCCAAGGGCAAACAGTCATCCCAAGTATCTGCGAAGGTGAGCACACATGCTCTCAACATATCCTCTAACACTTGGTTGACTCGCTCAGTTTGTCCATCTGTTTCTGGATGATATGCTGTACTATGCAAGAGCTTGGTTCCAAGTGAGGTATGGAACGCTTTCCAGAACTTTGCGACAAACTGAGTACCACGATCTGAGATAATGGTCTTGGGTATTCCATGAAGCTTCACTATGTTGTTCTTGTACAAGGCGGCATACGTGGGGACGGCATAGCTGGTCTTGACTGGCAGAAAGTGAGCTTGTTTGGTGAGTCGGTCCACGATTACCCAAATGGAATCAAAACCTTTCTGAGTCTTGGGTAGCCCATTGATAAAATCCATGCTGATATCTTCCCACTTCCAGGCAGGTACAGATAAAGGTTGCAATTCTCCTCCAGGCTTCATGTGCACGGCTTTGACTTTCTGACAAGTATCACAGCGAGCGACATAGCGAGCGATTTCAATCTTCATCTTTGTCCACCAGAATCTCTGCCTTAGATCCTGGTACATCTTGTTGCTGCCGGGGTGGATGGAAAACCTAGACAGGTGTGCCTCATCAAGGATCAACTGTCTCAACTCAGGCACCTTGGGAACTACTAGACGGTTCTTGAACCAAACAACTCCTACATCATCGATCCTGAAACAATCAGCCTTACCGGTCTGGACCTTTTCGATGATGTGCTTGATTCCAGGGTTATCTTTCTGTGCAGCGATGACTTGTTCCTTGACCGCTGTTTCTATCCGGACATTGTTCAGGCTTCCTTGCGGAACTATCTCAATACCCATCCTTTCAAGAGCATGGCGCAAGGAAAGATCATAGGGCTTCGTCGTCAGACAGTTGCAGTATGACTTGCGACTGAGTGCATCGGCGACCACATTCGCCTTACCCGGATGGTAATGCACTTCGATATCATAGTCCTTGATTAACTCAAGCCATCTTCGCTGCCTCATGTTCAGCTCTTCTTGGGTGAAGATATACTTCAGGCTCTTATGATCGGTGTACACATTGCAGGTACTGCCCAACAGATAATGACGCCATATCTTCAAAGCATGCACCACTGCTGCTAACTCAAGGTCATGGGTTGGATAATTCTCCTCATGTCGCCTAAGCTGCCGTGAGGCATAAGCGATCACTCGACCTTCTTGCATCAAAACACAGCCTAACCCAGTACCAGATGCATCACAGTATACATCAAAGGGTTTCTCGATGTCTGGTTGAGCTAGGACTGGTGATGTAGTTAGTAGTTTCTTCAAGGCTTGAAAAGCTTGCTCACAGGCTGTTGACCAAACAAAATCCACGGAATTCTTCAACAACTCTGTGATAGGCTTGGCAACTCTGGAGAAGTCTGGGATGAAACGACGATAGTATCCAGCCATTCCCATGAAGCTGCGAACTTCGCGGACAGTGGTAGGAGGCTTCCAATCCAAGATATCTGCCACTTTTTCAGGGTCAACTGACACACCTTCAGCGGACAGGACATGACCAAGGAATTGAATTCGATCTAGCCAGAATTCACATTTACTGAACTTGGCATACAGCTGGTGATCTCTGAGACGAGAGAACGACACGAAGATGTTTGGCATGATCTTCAGGAGTTCTTGAATAAACAAGGATGTCGTCAATGAACACGACTACAAATTTATCGAGCTCTGGCATGAACACAGAGTTCATGAGATACATGAAATGAGCGGGGGCATTGGTCAAGCCAAAAGACATGACCAAGTACTCATATAGGCCGTATCTGGTGGTGAAAGCTGTTTTGGGAATATCTTCGGGACGAATTTTTATTTGGTGATAGCCAGATCTGAGGTCGATCTTGGACAACACTCTGGCTCCAGATAACTGGTCAAACAGAAGATCAATGCGAGGCAAGGGATATTTATTTTTGATGGTGACCTCGTTGAGCGGGCGATAGTCAACGCACAGACGAAGGCTTTTGTCCTTCTTCTTCACAAAGATAGCAGGACAGCCCCAAGGAGATGAACTTGGGCGAATGAGACCCTTATCCAATAGTTCTTGCAATTGGATCTTCAGCTCTGCCAACTCTCTGGGAGGCATTCGATAAGCTCTACAGGATATAGGAGCAGTCCCGGGCTTTAGCTCTATAGCAAACTCAACATCACGGTCGGGAGGCAGACCAGGTAAATCTTCAGGAAAAACATCAGGGAACTCACAGACTACAGGGATGTCTCAGATCCCTTGATCATAGGTAGCATTTAGCTGAGTGGTAGCTGGTTTTGAAGGCATAGGAAGTTGGAGAAGGAGTTTGGCGGTACTGTTAGGAATATCCACTCTCACAACTCTATTCAAGATGTCTATCATGGCTTTATACTGACACATCCAATTCATGCCTAAGATGACATCTATCTCTTGATCGCGCAGTACTATCATGGTGGTAGGAAAGACATGTTTCCCCAACATTACTGGTATACTGCGGACCACTTCCTTAGTATTTATCCGCCCTCCAGGCGAAAGTATGCAGAAACTTTCTTTTAACTCCCCCATGGGCAACTCATGCTTGATGGCAAAAGTGCGACTGATGAAGGAATGCGATGCACCAGAATCAAACAACACGACTGCAGGATGATTGGCAACAGGGAACCTACCGAGCATGACGGGCTCTCCGTCTGGGATGTTACTGACGGTGGTGAAGTAGACTTGCCCGTGCTTCCTGACAAGCTTGCCCTTCTGGACGTGCTGCTGCGGTGCACGGTGCTGCTGCTGTGATCCTCCAGGGCCTTTCTGTGCATGCTGGGCATTCTTCTTGGGTTTTGGGCACTCGCGAGACCAGTGACCAACTTGGCCACAGTTGTAGCATGGATGGTTGTAAGCTGTTTGTGGGGTGGTGACACGAACACCGGGGGCGTTCGGCTGAGTGGCACTTTGCTGGTTGGCATTGTGGGTGGTGGCCGCGGTACGAACGACCACTTGCTGATGGGGGTATGGGGCACGGTTTTGGTGGTGGCTGGGGTGGTAGATGATTCTTGGGCGCTTATGGTTGCTGGAGAAACTGCTAGACCCAGCCTTCTTCTTCT
Source organism: Coix lacryma-jobi var. lacryma-jobi (assembly GCA_009763385.1). Classification (NCBI taxonomy): domain Eukaryota; kingdom Viridiplantae; phylum Streptophyta; class Magnoliopsida; order Poales; family Poaceae; genus Coix; species Coix lacryma-jobi. Next base: position 234,334 of record VDCT01000133.1, read on the forward strand.
TCTTCTCTTCCTGATACTGGCGGTTGCTTTCCTCGAAGGCAACAGCACGGTCAACGACATCATGGTAGGATCCGTTTAGGTTGTTGGACAGACCTCTGCGAATCTTAGGGTGCAGACCCCTGAGAAAACAATCTCTCTTCTTTTCCTCTGTGTTGACATAGTCGGAGGCATACTGGCTGAGGTGGTTGAATTGTCCCACGTACTGCATGACGGTGGAATCTTTCTATTGCAGGGCTAAGAACTGATCCAACTTCATCTTCATCAATCCCGAAGGGATGTGATGTGCTCTGAAGGCGGTGCGGAACTCTTCCCATGTCAGCTGATGACCTTCCGGCTGGGCCGCCAACAGGTTGGCGTACCAGGCACTTGCAGGACCACGGAGCTGCTGAGAAGCGAACCGAGATTTCTGGATCTCCGTGCAGTGCAGTAGACTGAACTTCTGTTCCATGGTGCGTAACCAGTCGTCAGCCTCGAGAGGTTCATCGGCCTTTGTGAAGACCGGTGGGCGTGTTTCAGTGAATTCCACATAGGTTGTCTCTTGGTTGTTGCGGCGACCACGGTTGCCGTTGTTCTGCTGCCCTTGATTCTGAGCCATCAGATTGGCGGCGGCGGCCAAGGCTGCTATGGCATCTGCTAGGGTAGCTGGTACAGGTGGAGGGTTTGGGATGTTGGCATCATCAGAACCTCCGGCTCCGGTACGGGTGTTCACAGGCATCTGTATAAGCAACTCGGAACTCAGCATATATGGACAAAGGTTCTGAAACAACTTGATTGACAACTTCACTGATACAAAGATAGCTGGCTTGATAAAGATGACAACAGACTGTTAAGGAAAAAGGTACGAAAAGAAAGATACATGCCAGACTTGGCAACAGACAGACTAACGCCCCCAAACCTAGTCTAAGGTTTTAGGTAAGCAGATGGTACAGACACAAGGAGTCTAGTCATCATCGATGAAGATCAACTCTTCGTCATCATCATCATCTTCGATGATAAGCTCAGGCTCTTCCTCCTCATCTTCATCTTCAACGTGGACATCTTCAGCAGGTTCCACTTCCACGTTCTGATCAGGCTCGCGTTCCACTTCAGGTTCCTCCACGATTCCGTCTTCGGGGTCCTCAACATCTGGTGGAATCACGGGGTGAAGCTGGTCGTGCAGCTGGTGTACTTCCTCGTGAAGCATATCATTGTACTGCTCGATCTGGGCGGTGTATTGCTGCAGTCCATGGAGCTGGGCTCTGGCAACGTCCTCGCGGGTCCAAGCATCATTGCGCTGCTCGATAGCGCGAATCGTGTTCCGGTTAGCCTGTTCCAAGGAAGCTCGTGCTTCATAAAACTCCATGCGCGAAAGGTAGAAGTCATGCTCCATGTTCTCCATTTCAGCCTTCAGATTCTTGATTTCCTCCTTCAGCTGCTTGCGGGTGCGGCGGGGAAAACGACGACCATTGGAGGATTCTCCAATTTCTTCTCCGGTACGTGGCGCCAACTGGTGACGCGGCACACCGTTCGGTCCAGTCGACTTGCGGGCAGTCCGCTTGATGATGGCCATATCTGGACAAGAGGTTATAGATGAGAAAGGCTAGCAAGAAAAAGGTATAGGCATACTAACCCAACGAACTCTTTTGTATACTTAAGTGAATGCGACATGATGCATGAATCGTTCCTACGGAACAAGGCAATGCAACTACTAAGGTAAGGTACATAGGGCTTATACAAGTTGTCTTGCTACTAGTTGCCAAAGACAAGATGAGATGAGAGAAGCAATTTGGACTCAAAATAGTCAAGTTTAGTTTTTGTTAAAAACATTTTGAAGTTTTCGCAAAAAGATTGCAACGTCATAGTGAAATGCTCCGATACCACTCTGTAACGTAACAGCTCTAATCCCATGGCCCACTGATCACCGTCAACCACTGACAGTCGATCCGTACAGCCAAGAGATTAGGACCGGTTTCGCTACTGGGCTACATCAGTGCCCGATGTCCGCAGGATCATCTCACAATTCAGTTACAACCTCTTTAACATTTTGACAAATAACATCGGAGTAAATAGCGGAAGACTTAGATAACAATAGTTTTACAAACCAGGGTTCATCATAAAATCAAAGTGAAGTTATTACAGACCATAGTTCAAATAGGTAGAGGTGGCAGAGTAGCATATGACAACAACTGAAGGTAAAGATACTTCGCCCAGCCCGAGGGTGAATAATCACTCATCGGCCTCATCGGCCTCTTCCTGAACAAGAGTCACACAGCAGGGTCCAAGGCATACTGAGGAATCTGCCATACCTGCAACATGGGTAATAAAACCCTGAGTACAAAGGTACTCAACAAGACTTACCCGACTAAAGAAAAAGGGAGAAGACTCAGGTATGAGAGGCTTAGGGTAGTCAAGGTAAGGCTTAAGCAAGATCAAGTATTTTGCAGAAAAGCATTTTTGTAAACCTTATTTTATTTTTGAAAGATTCAGTATTCCTCAATTCTTCATCATTCATGATTCATTTTACATTTCAAAACATTCCTAGTTGAGAACCACTCTCCGTTGACAGTCAGTGGACCAAGTCTCCATAACCGAGGAGCAACGTTAATCCGGATAAATAATACTCAGCTGAGGATCCCTATCCACACTGCATATGTAGCACCCAAGCTTGCATATGCCAACTCGTCTACCACGATTCCTCCAAGATTGGGCCCGGTCCTACGCCACCCGGAAGTACAGTACACCACTCCAATCCGGGACTCTAACCCACGTGGGTACATGCTACTTCCGCCATCTCTCCACTCCCAGTGCGCGGTTGTCGGTCCAATAATGGATTTCTCGGAGCCAGAGCTTTCCGTAGTATGTGAATAGTTACAAGTCTTGACCAGCAGGCCCCCATACGGATGGTCCCTACATTTTTCCGCCAGCGACAAGCACCTCGGGACTCTAACCCAAGAGTACAGGTCCTGTCGGTTTTTCAACCCTGTCCCGGTCGGTGTCAACTGTTGAGTCCCGGACTACAACATGACGGCACCGTACGCAAGGACAACCTCTCCTTCCTATTTGACTAAGTACGGATCACATACTTAGCCAATAGTGGGAGTAAACCAGAAATTCCCATAAAGTTTTCTTTCAGTGATCACTCTTTTGAAATTGGCATTTTTATTGCAAAGTCTAATTCAATAAGCATTGCTAAGCATTTTTCAAATACTTTTGAAAAGCAGGCTTCGGGTGTATCCGTGGTCAAGGTGGATAATGCATCAGTTAGGATATCACTCAATTCCTATAAACCTAATGCAATAATTTAACTCAAAAGCATTTAAGGAAATCACTTTATAAATTCAAGGAAAGGGTTAAATGCACCGGGGCTTGCCTTGGATGGCAAAAAGAGCAGACTCGGGGTTGGTGGTGTAGGTGCCGGAGCTCGGGGTCGCCTCGGGAACAGATCCTTCGGTGGCTACCTCGACTTCAGGTCCTTCTTCGTCAACTATACGGATGCAATGATGAATGCTCATGAGAATGATGATATGGACTTATGGTGCAAGACAATTCCACTGATTCTAGATTACTTTTAAGCAAGGCATGATTGAACCCTAGGTTGAGCATTAAAGGTAATCATTTCTTCCTTAAGCAATATTGATTAACTAGCCCTTAATATAATTATCCTAAGCATCAACCAAACATAGCATCACAAACATCATAGACCAAAGGGTAGGGGTCTATGAACATCAATCAATCCAAAGATCACATCATCAACACTCATAACCAACCCTAAACCTCTTTTCTATTTTCTTAATTAATTAAAAAGGTCATTTTATGAAGTTGCTCCAAAAATTACCAAATTAATCACATAAGTTCATTAAGGTGTAGATAGATGGCAAAACAAATTTCATAATTTTTGGAGGTCATTAAGGTGCTCAATTAAATCTAGACATTAATTAACAAAAGGTACTATTTAGGAATTAAAATAAAAGCTCAAAAAAACAACTTGTTCCAAAAGACTTCAAAATTTTACCAGAGACTAAACATGGCATAAGAAGCTCACAAAAATTTGTCTCATGATTTTTGGAGTTATAAATCACTCTCCAAAAATACCAAAACCTTCATTTTTCAATTAAAAGGGGAATTTTACATTTTCAAATTTTTGCACAAAACTCAAGTTTCATATTTTTATAAAATACTCCAGAGCATAAAGAGTCTACCACAAAAATTTCAGAATTTTTGGATGCACACAGAAAATCATACAAAAAAGAGAAAACAGAACACTATTCACATCTCTCCAAAAAAAAAGAAGAGCACTGTGCTCCTTCTAGGCCGGGCTCGGCGAATCGCGGGGCTCGGGCGAAACGGAGAGGAAACAGAGACCGGAGGCTCGGATGCTTACCACGTGTCGGAGGCAGGGCTCGAGGGTGAGGCTCGACTCGTTCTCGAGGGTGAGGCTCGGCACGAGGGTGAGGCTCGGCACGAGGGTGAGGCTCGGCACGAGGGTGAGGCTCGACACGAGGGTGAGGCTCGACACGAGCTCGAGGGAGAAGACGACAGCGGCGGCGCTCCGGCGGTCCGGCGGTCCCGAGCTCGCCGGGATTCTGCCGGAGATGGGGACGGCGAGCTTACGCCGGGCGAACGGAGGCGGGGAAGGTGAAATTGAAGGGTGGGAAAGCTTCACGAGCTCAAGGCGGAGCTTCCGAGCTAGGTGGTGGAGCGGCGGAGTGACTGGAGTAGTCTGGCCACGGTGGCGGAGGTGGAGTGCGGAGGTCGGGCTCCGGCGGGCTTATATAGCCGCGGCCAGGGGCCGGTAGAGACCTCGGGGCTACGCGGGTAAGGTTTGCGGGGGCGTGCGCACTCGATTGCGCTCTGGCGGTTGAGCTGGCGTGCAGCCGGGGCTCGGGCACAAGCTCGGCCGGCGATGGCCACGCGGCGGCGGCGGCTGGGCACTGTAGGGGCCGAGAGCAAGGGTCAGCGCTCGCGTGCGGGCGCGGAGGGAACCGGGAGACAGCGGCGGCAGGATAAGGGCGCGTGGGGAGCAGCCGCCTGCGCTGCAGCCGCAGCGCCGGCGCCATGGCCGGGCCCCCCTGGCCTCTGGCTCTACGGGAAGAAGAACAGTGCTAGGGTCTAGGGTTTGACTTTTGGCCAGTTTCTGTATTTTGCAAAAATCTCCCAAAATTTGAACTGTGCGACAAAAACTCCAAATACCAAAGTTGTTCAGAAAAAAGAGATCTACAACTTTGTCAATATGCACATTTTCAAATTCCAAATAGTTTTTGAACTATATTCAAAAACAGAAAAGGGGACACTTTTCAAATTTGATTCAAATCAAAATTACTTTGGATTTCAAACTGAAACTTGAAAATCTTCCAATATGAAAGTTGTTCCATTTGACAAAACCTATAACTTTGCTAATACACACTTTTTCTGAAACTCAATAGTTTTTGAATAACATTTTAAAACTGAAAAGGGGACAAAAACTGGAATTTGAATGAATTTGAAATTACTCCCAATTTTATATAGAAACATGGAAATCTGTAAATACCAAAGTTGTTCCTCTAGGTCAGATTCACAACTTTGCTTTTTGAACCAACTCAAAATTTTGAATTTTGAAAAAGTTATCAAAAAGGGAATAAATCCAGGATTTGGGAATTTAGGGTTTTGCAAAAGGAAAATCAAATCAAATCTGATTTTTGAACTTTGATCAAAGCAGCAAACATCAGGGCACTAAATTTGAACAAGAATTACATAGAACTAGGCACAGAGGTGAAATTACCATTTTGCCCCTATAGGAAGAAGTGGGCTAATAAGGGTTTTTGCAATAGAGGTACATCACATAAAATGATACACTAAGCAAATGCATACACATGAAATCATGATCAAGATGATTAATGATGCTAATGATGATATGTTAAGTTAATTACATGCTTAAACACCAGAGGTGTTACAGTCATCAATGAACACGACCACAAATTTATCGAGCTCTAGCATGAATACGGAGTTCATGAGGTACATGAAGTGGGCAGGGGCATTGGTCAAACCGAAGGACATGACCAGGTACTCATATAGGCCGTACCTAGTAGTGAAAGCTGTTTTAGGAATGTCCTCGGGACGTATTTTTATTTGGTGGTAGCCAGATCTGAGGTCAATCTTGGAGAATACTCTGGCTCCAGCTAGCTGGTCAAAAAGAAGGTCAATACGAGGCAAGGGATATTTATTTTTGATGGTGACTTCATTGAGTGGGCGATAATCAATGCATAATCTGAGACTCTTGTCTTTCTTCTTCACAAAGATTGCAGGACAGCCCCAAGGAGATGAACTTGGGCGAATGAAGCCCTTATCCAACAACTCTTGTAACTGGATTTTTAGCTCTGCCAACTCTCTGGGAGGCATTCGATAAGCTCTGCGGGATATAGGAGCAGTCCCGGGCTTAAGCTCTATGGCAAACTCAACATCACGGTCAGGAGGTAGGCCAGGTAAGTCCTCTGGAAAAACATCAGGAAATTCACAGACCACGGGGATGTCTCTGGTCTCCTGAACATAGGTGGTATTCAAATGCGTGGCTGCTGGTTTCGGAGGCATTGGGAGTTGGAGAAGGAGCTTGGAGGTACTGTTAGGAATGTCCACTCTCACAACCCTATTCAAGATGTCCATCATGGCTTTATACTGGCACATCCAATTCATGCCTAAAATGACATCTATTTCCTGATCACGAAGCACTATCATGGTGGTAGGAAAAACATGTTCCCCCAACATCACTGGTATATTACGAATTACCTCCTTAGTACTTATACGCCCTCCAGGCGAAAATATGCAGAAATTTTCTTTCAACTCCCCAATTGATACCCCATGTTCAATGACAAATGCACGACTGATGAAGGAATGCGATGCACCGGAATCAAACAGCACGACTGCGGGATAATTTGCAACGGGAAACCTACCGATCATGATGGGATCCCCTTCTGGGATGTCGCAGACAGCGGTGTAGTAGACTTGCCCGTGCTTCTTGACAACCTTGCCCTTCTGAGCATGCTGCTGCTGGACACGGTACTGCTGCTGCTGAGGTCCTCCAGGACCCTTGTGAGCGTTCTGAGCATACCTCTTGGGCTTTGGGCACTCACGAGCCCAGTGGCCAGTCTGGCCGCAGTTGTAGCAGGGATGGTTGTAGGCGGTTTGTGGGGTGGTGATACGAACACCTGGGGCGTTCGGCTGCGTGGCACTTTGCTGGTTGGCGTTGTGGGTGGTGGCCGCAGTACGGACGACCACTTGCTGGTGGGGGTAAGGTGGGCGATTTTGGTGGTGGCTAGGGTGATAAATGACCCTCTGGCGCTTGTGACTGCCAGAGAAACTGCTAGATCCTGCTTTCTTCTTCTTCTTTTCCTCCTGGTACTGGCGATTGCTCTCCTCAAAAGCAATAGCCCGGTCAACGGCATCATGATACGAGCCGGTCAGGTTATTGGACATACTCCTGCGGATCTTGGGGTGCAGTCCCCTAAGGAAATAGTCCCTCTTTTTCTCGTCCGTGTTGACGTACTCCGAGGCATACTGGCTAAGGTGATTGAACTGGCCCACGTACTGCATCACTGTGGAGTCCTTCTGCTGCAGTGCCAAAAACTGATCAAGCTTCATCTTCATCACTCCAGAAGGGATGTGATGTGCACGGAAAGCTGTGCGGAACTCTTCCCAGGTCAACTGATGGCCCTCTGGCTGGGCAGCCAACAGGTTGGCATACCAAGCGCTTGCTGGACCACGAAGCTGCTGAGAAGCGAACCGGGGCTTCTGGGCGTCGGTGCAGTGGAGAAGACCAAACTTCTGCTCCATGGTGCGGAGCCAATCATCAGCTTCAAGGGGTTCCTCAGCCTTGGTAAAGACCGGTGGACGGGTTTTGGTGAAATCCACATATGTGGTCTCGTTGTTGATGTTGCGGCGACCACGGTGGCCATTGTTCTGCTGCCCTTGGTTTTGAGCCATCAGGTTAGCAGCGGCTGCCAAGGCTGCGATGGCATCTGCTAGCGTAGCGGTACAGGTGGAGGGTTTGGAAGGTCAGCCTCCTGAGAACTTCCAGCTCCAGTGCGAGTGTTCACAGGCATTTGTTAAGAAACTTGGAACTTAGCATCCATTGATTAAGTTCCGAAAACAACTGACTGAAAAACTCCACTGATACAAAGGTAGATGATTGATAAAGATGACCGACAGATAACAACAGACTGATAAGGGGAAAAGATATGAAAAGAAAGATACAGACCCGACTTAACAAAAGACAGACTAGCGCCCCCAAACCTAGACTAAGGGTTTTGGTAAGCAGGCGGTACAGACACACGTGATCTCCATCCTCTAACAACGAGTCTAGTCTTCATCGATGATGATCATGTCCTCATCGTCGTCTTCCTCGAGGATGAGCTCAGGCTCAACCTCCTCATCCTCGTCTTCGGCGTGGATGTTCACGGCAGGTTCAATCTCCTCGGCCATGCCTGGCTCCTGCTCCACGTCCGGCTCTTCCACTATTCCGTCCTCCGGGTCCTCGACAACCGGGGGAATCACGGGGTGGAGTTGGTTGTGCAGCTGGTGTACCTCCTCATGAAGCATATCATTGAACTATTCAATCTGAGTTGTGTACTGCCGCAATCCGTGAAGCTCGGCTTTGGTGACGTCCTCGCGAACCCAAGTGGCATCGCGCTGCTGGATGGCGCGAATCACGTTCCGGTTGGCCTGCTCCAGGGAGGCTCGGGCCTCATAGAACTCCAGACGTGAGTGGTAGAAGTCATGCTCCAAGTTCTCCAGCTCAGCCTTCAGATTCTTGATCTCCTCCTTTAGGTGTTTGCGGGTGCGACGGGGAAAGCGACGACCGTTGGAGGCTTCGCCAGTCTCTTCTCCAGTGCGTGGTGCCAGTTGGTGGCGTGGCACACCATTGGGTCCAGTGGACTTGCGAGCAGTCAGCTTGATACGAGCCATGTCTGGATAAGGTAAGTTGGATGAGGAGTAAAAAGGCTAGCAAGAAAAGGTAAAGGCATACTATCCCAACAAACTTAGAGAGGAAGTTATTATATTAACTTAAGTGTATATGACATGATGCATGAATCGTTTCTACGGAACAAGGCAATGTAATAAATAAACACGGCACTTAGGGCTTAAAACATGTTGTCTCGCTATCTAGTGTTGCCACACACAAGACAAGATGAGGAAAGCAGTTTGGACCCAAAATAGCCAAGTTTAGTTTGTTTGGACTCAAAGATTCTTTTGAAGTTTTCGTAAGAACACTGCAACGTTATAGTGAGATGCTCCGATACCACTCTGTGGCGTAACGGTCCTAATCCCATGGCCCACAGGTCCCCGTCAGCCTCTGACAGCCGAACCTATGTTCCACGTGACCAAGACAGTTTGTCACCGGGCTGCATCAGCGCCCATCGTCCGCAGGATCATCTCACCTTTCGGTTACAGCACTGGATACTTTTACAAATAACATCGGAATACAGAGCGGAAGACTTAAATAACATTAGTTTTACAAACCGAGGTCCCAAATAAAATTAAAGGTGCAGTTATTACAAACCAAGTTCGAGTAATAGAAATAGGCAACGTAGCGGAGTACAACAAAATAAAGATACTCATGATCACCCAGCCCGAGGGTGTACACTTTATTCTTCGGCCTCAACGGCCTCTTCCTGGACGATGGTCATGCAGCAGGGCGCAAGACACATCGGGGACTCAGTCATACCTGCAGCATGGGTAACAAAACCCTGAGTACTGGGGTACTCAACAAGACTTACCCGACTAAAGCAAAAGGAAGAAGACTCGGGGATGAGAGGCTTAGGGTAGTCAAGGTAAGGCTTAAGCAAGATCAAGTATTTTGCAGAAAAGCATTTTATAAACCTTGTTCTCTTTTTTGGAAAGATTCAAGTATTTCTCAATTCTTCATTGTTCATGATTCATTTTACCTTCCAAAACATACCTAGTTGAGAACCACTCTCCGTTGACAGTCAGTGACCAAGTCTCCATAACCAAGGAGCAACGTTAATCCGGATAAATAATACTCAGCTGAGGATTCCTATCCACACTGCATATGTAGCACCCAAGCTTGCATATGCCAACTCGTCTACCACGATTCCTCCAAGATTGGACCGGTCCTACGCCACCCGGAAGTACAGTACACCACTCATATCCAGGCACGACGACCACGTGGGTACAAGCTACTTTCGCCATCTCGCCACTCCCAGTGCGCGGTTGTCGGTCCCAATTAAGGAGTCCTCAGAGCCAGAGCTTTCCGAAGTATGTGAATAGTTGCAAGTCTTGACCAGCAGGCCCCCATACGGATGGTCCCTAATTTTTCTGCCAGAACTATACCTTGGTTATATCTCACCCAAGCGTAATAGTCCTGTTAGTTTTTCAACCCTGTCCCGGTCGGTGTCAACTGTTGAGTCCCGGACTTCAACATGACGGCACCGTACGCTTGGACAACCCCTCCTCGCTGTTGACTAGGTACGGATCAGATACTTAGCCAACAGTCGGGGAGTAAAGCCAAATTCCCATAAAAATTCTTTAAGTGATCACACTTTTGAAATTGGCATTTTATTGCAAATCTATTGAATAGCGTTACTAAGCATTTTGTAAATAATTTTTAAACAGGGCGGGGTATTTGCCGGTGGAGGTAAATAGTGCAGGCAATAGGTCATCACACAACTCCTATAACCTAAGGCAGTAGTTTAACTCAAAGGCATTTTAGGTAAACTTTTATAAAAACAAGGAAGGGTTAAAATGCACCGGGGCTTGCCTTGAAGAGCAAAGAGGACAGGCTCGGGGTCGGCAGTGCAGGTGTCGGAGCTCGGGGTCGCCTCGGGGGTAGGTTGGTCAGCGGCTGCCTCGACTTTGATGCCTTCTCCTTCAGACACTACACGTATGCAATGATGTATGCTTATGAGGATGCTGACAAGAACAAGAGACTTGCTAGGATGCAGGACAATTCCACTGATTCTAGAATACAACTTTCCAACGTGAAAGTAACTCCTAGAGTGGACATAAAGTTACTTAACTCTACCCCTAAGCAAGATTAATCAAACTTATTAAGCATCATCTAGTAATCCTAAGCATAAGTCATGCATGGCATTACAAACATCATAGACCAGCTGGGTGGGGGTCTATGAACAGCAAACAAACCCAAAAGTCACATCGCAGGGCATACAACATGAACCCTAATTGCTTTTCTATTTTTTCTAATTATTTAAAAAGGTCATTTTATGCAGTTGCTCTAAAATTTACCCAATTAATCGCATAAGTTCATTATGGTAAAAATAGATGACAAAACAAATTTCATAATTTTTGGAGATCATTAAGGTGCTTAACAAAAATCAAACATTTAATTAACAAAAGGCACTATTTAACAATTAAAATAAAAGCCCAAAAATCAACTTGCTCCAAATGGCCTCAAAATTTTACCAGAGACTAAACATGACATAACTAGCACATAAAAATTTTTCTCATGATCTTTGAAGCTACACATGATTTTCTAAAAATCTAAAACCATCCATTTCTTAATTAAAAGAAGAATTTTTCATTTTCCAATTTTTGCAGAAAAGTAGGGTTTCTTATTTTTCTAAAATACTACAAAGTGCAAGGAGCATACCACATTTTTCTCAGAATTTAAAGAGCAACAGATTAATTCTCACAAAAAAGAGAATACAGAACACTATTCACATTTTTCAAAAAAAAGAAAAGGAGCACTGTGCTTCTTCCCCGCGGGCTCGGCGCGTTCGCCGGCGAGAGCGCGCGGCGGACCGGCCGCTCGGGCCTCGCGCTGGGAAAGCAGAGGGTGGGGGAAGCTTCGCGGGCTCACCGGGGGTCGGGAACGAGGAACGGCGAGGCGGTGCAAGGGTCGGAGGAGGGAGTTCGATGGCGGCGGTGCTTCGGCGGAGCTCTTCGGCGGCGAGCAAGCGTTCCGGCGGCTCTGTCCATCAAAAGGGATCACCGATGTGCGGTTAGGAGCGCACCGAGGCGAGGAAAAGAGGACGGGGGTCGGAGGGATGGGAGGAACACTCACGGCGACGAATTCCGCTCTTTACCAAGGCGGGGCCGTTCGCCGGAGTTGGGGAAGGATTGCTTGCGCCGGCGAAAGGAGGGGCGGAGGGGTGAAATTGATTGCTCGGGAAGGTGGAGAAGCTCAAGGCGAAGGCGATGAGGTGCTCAGCGGGCTCCGGGGCGGTCCGGTGGCTCGGGTTGGCGAGGTGGCGCCGATGGCAGCAATGGCGGGTCGCTCGGTGGCTTTTATAGCCGCGGGACGGCGCTGGGTCCGGACGAGGGGTGAGGAGTGTTCGCGCGGCACTAACGGAGGTAGGGGGGCAGGGTAGGGCGGCGCGACGTGGGCGGGGAGCTCGCGCGCGGCGCGGCGGCTTGCCGGCGGCCGGCATCCGCCCGCTGTCCGCGGCCGTAGGGGAAAAGGAGGAGGGTAGGGGACGGGCGAGGCGGTGGTAGGGGACCGGGGAGGTCGAGCGCCTGCGCTGACCGCGCGCGGCACGGGCGCGGGTCAGCCGGCCTGGCGTGGCCGGCGCTCCGCCGCCGGCGGCCGGGGCCCCCCTGCTTTAAAGCTCGTGCACAGTGACGTCACCTTCCTTCTTTTCTGAATTTTCGAAATTACTCCCAAAATTTGAACTACACAAAGAAAACTCAAAATACCAAAGTTGCTTAAAATTTTGAGATCTACAACTTTGCCAAAATAAACTTTTTCTGAAACTCAATAGTTTTTGAGATAATTTTGAAAACTGAAAAGGGGACAAAATTGAAGTTTGAAAGAATTTGAAATTACTTCTGATTTTGTATTGAAACTTGAAAATCTGTAAACACCAAAGTTGTTCCTTATTGCAAGATCTACAACTTTTCTTATTGGGCCAACATCAAATTTTGAATAGTTTTTGAATTAGAAAAAGAGGGGTGAAACTAGAGTTTGGAAATTTAGGGTCTTTCAAAAGGAATTTAAATTCTATTTCTGATTTTGAACTTTTGACCAACACAACAAAACATCAAGACACTCAACTGAACAAGATTCACACAAAGCTAGACACAGAGATGAAATTACCATTTTGCCCTTATAGGAGGATTTGGGCCTTTAGGGTTTTGAAAAAGAGATCACTACACAAGTCACCTCAGAAGAAGGGTAAATACAAAACAAACATTAGGCAAACATAAATGCATGGCAAGAATGATTAATGACTAAAGATGATGACATGCCAGGTTAATTACATGTTAATCACCAGAGGTGTTACACTAGGGAAGTGCTATCATGGAGAAAATATTTTGATATAAATAAAGCCTTAACTCAGGCAAGAATAAGATGTGGTCTTAACTACTACATGGAACTTGATGCAAAAGAATATATCCAACGCTATAAAATAAGTCAAAATATAAGCATGGCAAATACCATACCCAATACAGTAAAGGAAGAAGGATCTTCCTCAAAAGGATCATACAAAGAAATATTGGTCAAAACAAAGGATCCTCTAAATGAAGAATTCATTTCCCAAAAGCTTGAAGAAAAATTTGATAAAATACATCCGGTATGGAAAAAGGAAATAAAACAAGAAATATTAAAGGAAGTTAGAGAAGAAATAAAAGAAACTTTTGATAAAATGAAAAAAGAATATGATGAAATATATAAAATATTTGAAGATGATGTCAAATCCGATGGCAACATGGATATGGACAATACCCAGAATAACCAGTAATATTGATATGAATATCAATCTCCGCGCGTGGAGGACCCAACCCCTCTACACTCCGGAGCTGATAATGGTATTATCAGTTATGAGGGCAAGAGGACGCAAACACCTCACTTTACGTGAAATATATTAAAGGAATATATTAAATAATACCAGTGCTAATGATCATCGTTACGAACACTCATGATGATGATGCGTGTCGTGGGACTTGCTCCTCGCTTCCCTAGGAGGCAGTATAATGGCGCATGCAGGCCGTGGGACTTGCTCCCTGATGAGTCTCGAGGCATCAACCTCAAAAGCAGCAGCGGTGCTCATCCATGGCCGTGCTGAGACCCTGCGCGAGACGGTGCGCGCAGCTGTGAGATACAAGACGCCGCAGCAGTGTGCCTGGAGACGGCTGGCGAGCATGACGAACGGCGGTGCGCTGGCGCTGCTGGAGCTCGATGGCTGTCCCTGACGTGTCCAAGAATAAAGCTGGTGGCGCTCCTATAAAAGCCTTCGCTGAGGATGATCCTGGAGGCATCATCGGAAAGCAGATCGACAAGCGAATCGGAAGCTGATCAGGAACCAGAGCCTCAGTGAGCAGAGCAACACCCACGCACACCTGTAGTCTCTCACCCACCTTGTAACATAATAGTAGAGAGCGTGAGCGGGGGCCTCGCCTGTCCCGAGGTAAGCGTGTGTTCCCTCCGTCCGGGGCTTCCCGAAAGGGAAAGCCGTATGTAATCGAGTCGGTTTTAATGGAGTAGTCAGTCTTTAAAAATCCCTGCCGTTCCTTGGTCTAGTCTCACGAGATGAGCCTCTACGCTAGGGACCCTATAGGAGAAACCTCTGTGTGTGTTCTGTTCTCGTTTAGCCTGATATTGGCGTCTGTGAGAACCCCTGTTGCGCGTGGAGAAGTGTTCCCTTCGGGTGGAACTACCTAGGGAGACGGTAGTAGCTCGTCAAAGTATGCCATGCCTAGGGAATATTGGGGAAAGACAGTCCGTTCCTTTGAATATCGGCTCGAGAGAAGTATGACGAGTACCAAGTAGGACTTGCACACCAGAGAGCACGCACGAGCCTATCGTCTTGTACGTCTCGCAAGCCTCTCAGATTCTGTAAACGCACGCACGTCCGCATATCAAAGCTGAATATATTGATAATATCCTCGAATAAGCATATCTGAGTAAATAATATTACCAAATAAAATATCTGTTGCGAATACACGAATATTATACTATAACTTATAAAATATAAATATATATAAATACCGCTGTGATATCCCTGGTGTGTGTGTCTATATATATATATAGGAGTAGTTACTCCCATGTGGTATATCTCTAGATTTATGATGTATATAGTCTAACGAAGTATATGTACGCAGAGTATATAATCATACTAAAATATCTACAACAATATTTATGTTGAGTATGTATGTATACATAGAGTATATGGTTATACTTATTTTATATAGTACTGTAATGACATTTATAGTAATATATTAAAAAATATAGGCTATTTTAAATTTTTTTTCAGGTAGTAAGATTTCGAGTATCTTAAAATAAGTATGTCAACATACTCAAGGTGATAAATGAGTATACATCCATACACAATGTTGATTATTTAAGGTGGGAGTAACTACTCCTATATATATATATATATATATATATATATATATATATATTAGGAGCACAGCGCTCTAAACTATATTTAGAGCGTCGGCGGTGCTCCGGCGAGCCCTCCCGCAACCGGAAAAGTATCACTAGACCACCCCTGCAACCGTAATAGTTGGCACATCCCGAAACAGTAAAACTAGCCTCGCAATCGTAAAAGCATGACTAAGTTAGAAAAGAAGACCCGGTGAGAGCGCACCCACAACCGTAAGTTTTTCTATCCTATTTATACTTTTAACCGTAAAAGCTCTGAGTTGAACCGCTGAACACACCCCACAACCGTAACTATTATCTGTATCTATTCGTTCAACCGTAAAAGTGAAAAATAGGAAAGAAGACTCGGTGAGAGCAACCCCACAAGCGTCGGTTTTCTCTCCCATTTATCGTTTCAACCATAAAAGCTATGAGTCTAACCGCCGAGCACACACCACAATCGTAACTATTATCCATATTCATTCAACCGTAAAAGTGCAAAGAGGACCCTAAAAGAAGTGTTGGCTAACAACCGCAACTATTATCCGTATATATTATTTCCATCGTAAAAGTGTAACAGATGACCAACAATGATTACGGTTGACCGCAACATGTGAGCAAAAACCACAATCGTACATTATGTCTCCATTGTATAGGTTAGGTAAGCTATTTATTATACATAATGAGTTTTGTATGTGTCATCCCTTATTTATTTTATAATATCATGACTTAATAACCTGTTCACACCTACAGAGCCAGGATTTATGTCGTAAAATGTCAATAGAAATACACAAATCAAGCAGAAATCCCGGATGCTACTCTATAAACGGATCTAGGACAAGTAGTAAGTTTTTGTAATCTCTAATTTTATGGTTTGAAATAACAATACTGAGCCCAAAAATCAGTTGGTACAACGATTTCTCCTTGAAGTATGCATTCCACAATAGTAACCGTAAAGATTTAACATTTAAATTTCTGTTTTTTATATTGACGTATGAGGAGTTGGAGGACGTTACGGTTTGTTTAAATTTCGTTTAGTAGTAATAATCCTGCAATAATGAAATGTACATTATACGACGATATGAATCAAAGATCATATAGAAAAAGCACAAAAAGGTACTAATAAAAACTCGTTCATCATCATATCGATCGGCAAAACGCCGAACCATAACTCAGCATGATTGATATTATTGATTGGTGGTGTAGTTCTGTAAAAACAAAGATGGAAACTGTTGTCGAGATAACAACATGGTTACAGGGATAGGGGGACGAAAAATCCTAACGACATAGCGACATGGTAAAACCAGCTAAACTTATAAACTTGGAATCCTTATGCAACTACCGTGGGGATGACCCGATGAGGTCGAAGAGGCTATTGACTTCTTCAAATTCGTCTTCCAAAGAAACCTGCCACATGGCCCGATAAGAACATACTTAAAGACAGTCAACAAATGATGGACACAAGAACAATAGAGGTAACATACCGTCTCGTATATGATTGCAACGGTTGATTCTGCATCAGATGTCGGACGACATGGTTCAACTTCGACAATGGTGCTAAAACTTGGACACCATTACCAAATTTTTCTAAACTACGTTTTGAGTTCAACTTCGACAATGGTGCCTTCGACGAATTCAACCTGACACAAGATAATACTATGTCAAGTACACCCAAACATCGCTCCGTTGTGGTTGAAACATTGTCGTAGTAGTAATGGAAGTATCACCATCCCGACGATCACAGGATTGACAATGTTTCAGCTGCTAGTATTATGAAGCAATGCCAGTTCACATGGTTGCTTCTCGGTAAAGAACAACTATCTGCTTACTTTTTTTTGTTTTCTTTAACTTAGAGCAAACAGGTGGAAACGTGATAAAGGACAGTGTGCAAGCAGAGGGTCCAGTGCACGAAACCAACATTGACAAACCCGAAGCGCTTGACCCTAAAGATGTCCCTTCTGATGCAGTTCCATTAGATGAACAACTGTCCATGTCGTCGATGATTGATAAAATAATCGATAATTTGTCAAAAAATGACGCGTACAACCAATACATGGATCAAGACAGAATTAGAGGTGAGCACACTAAATTATTGGACTATTTGCTTCTTCCCATAGTGTCAACAGATTATTACAAATTCTGTTTTTTTAATACATGTCCACAGTTCCTAGTTGTTCAGATGCTTAATACTTTTAATGTCGTACTAAACTCAGGCATGCACTCCCACTGATGAAACCATGAGGAGAGAAGAATTGATTGACCAAGCAAGTAATAATTTGGAAAACCCTCAACCGAATAAAGCTATGGATGCTGCAGCCGTCCAGACATGTGGTCGCAAACCGCCAAATGCGCTAGCTGGTCTTGAGTCAAAAAATGTGCTGACCACTGGAAAGAAGCGGAGGACTCAAAGGCCATCTGAATACATTTCTCCATTAACTATTGAGCGCCAGCGCACTCTACCAGATGTCTCCACAGCAGTTGCATTGAGGATTCAATTTGTGCAGACGACTCGCCATTTGATAGGTAGTTAAACTTTCTACTCGTTAAATATCATGTACTGCAAATTCCGGATGTGTGCATTTTACATTAACTCCATATTTTTTATCCTTAACCAATAACCACTGAACAGTTTAATTTATATACTATTCCACAATGTTGCAGTAGTAATTGCGTAGGAATCCAATCATACTAGACATAGTCTTTGAGATTGTTAAACTCTTGTTCAATACTACAACCCCACATCCTGCTGGACTCATCATTATCGACACTAGAATCATACTTTTATATTCATATGATTTATAAGCAGCACATCACTGTCACCACTATCAATCAACATATAACCTTTTTAACAGTACCATCCTGATGGAGATAGCGACCGTCCCTTTTAGTGGGCTCGACATCAATGCCAACTTCAGCAGCGGGAAATACACGGAGGTTCCATTTCTTGAGGACAGTGTTAGGTGCCTTATATATGATGATGCCAATTTTAGGAAATCGACACGTTGTTTCAGAGCATTCCTTGGACCAGTTATATGTGTAAGTGTGAGTATATAAGTGTTGCCTAAAATTGTGAATTATTAACTCACAGTCCTCAATGGTTTATCCACGCAGCAAGTGTTGAACCGAGAGGAGCTCGGGGTAGGGGCACCAAACAAGATTTTCTACAAGGACCGACTTGTAGCATGTTTGAAGACATATATGCCAAAAACAGATTTGTCATCTCTCAAGCTGGTTAGTTTGTTTAATGCACTCCTGAATTTACACAACTATGTAGATTTTGTATTATATCCACTACTCCACATATTGACAAAGTCACTAATGTCTTTTAGGTGAACTTGGTGATGCACCATCGCGACCATTTTTCTGTGTATTGTATCAACTTTATACATGAGAGGATAGACATTCTGGATTCGCTTGACTACAAGGCCATCAATACCTTATTCACTGACCACTATGACCCTAAGCTGATGGACATTTTGATGTCACGTCTGTGTGATGCATTCCAGTCCATATCAACCAAATTCCCCAGATTCTCCAGGTGGACATGTGCCCAGTACAAGAAGGCACCTGTGATGCTTGAGAGAAATGACTGCGCTGCTGTTTTATCTTGAGCATTATGACGGCGTGTCAATGCAGCTGCTCGGAGACTTAATTACGGTGATACCGTCTCTACACCATAACAGTTTCAGTTCAATCAAAACAAGCTGACATTTTACTCATGTTACCCGACCACTCCTCTTGATAGCTCCGATGTGGAATGTTGCAGACACTGCCTGCTGCAATTGAGGCCTACAGGGTGCCTGGGGTGCCCTTTTGATTGCAACCTTAATCATACCATCTGCTTCAGGTTTTTTGAACTGTTTCGGCTTCTGAAGTCTGTTCTAATGGTGTAGGTTCTGGGCACCTAGCTGAACTGTTATGTATGTGGCATAGCCTTTGCGGCATGTTCGGATGCTAAGAATGTTTAGATGTACTCACTTATGGGCACGAACGATCAACCATTATGTATGGGACATAGCTTTGTCGTGCATTTGAGGTGCTTGCATGGTTGACGACTCTGGTGGCAGATAATGTCCTGCTTGCTCTTTAGACTAGGCACTCTGTATGACTAAGGGAGGAATTTCTATATTTTTGAGCCGGAACATTAATCACAGTGTATATACGCATACGCTATTTGGTGTTGTTATGGTTGTGGAAAGGAGAATTGAGGTTGCAATCTTAGCCATACAGGTTCTGATTTTATGGTCATGGAAGGAAAAATAAGGTCGCGTGATAGTGAGAAAGAAAATTATCCAGAAAAAACTACGCTCGTGGGAAACTAATTTGGCTGGGAAGGAAAATTATGGTTGCTGACATAAGGTTGACAATAAGAGCCAAAATAGGGAGAAAATTATGACTGTGTTATGAAAACTTATGTTTACACCTTAATCAATAGGATTAAGTAGTAAATGTCAATAGGATTACACATATCGAGAAGAAATCTAACATATTACTCTATAAACGGATCTAGGACAAGTAGTAAGTTTTTATTCATCGATATGTACACATGTCGTAATTTCTGTAATTTCATTTACTTATATAACATACCGTAATTTTATTTACCTGGCCGATGAACCAAAAGTAGGGCACTTGATTTTTTTTCTTTAGTAATATAATGTTCTATAATATTAAAACTGCCTAAAAGAATCGTGAAACCGTAATATTATATACTAAATCTGTTGCAGACCATAAGCGTGTTGATCATTGAGAGATGTGCTGCTGGGTTTCCTAAACCATAATATTTTTGTATTAACATAAAGATGTGCTGGGGGTAATTTTTATATTAGAGCAACGCTCAAACGATGAGAAGTGCTCGTAGTAATAATTTGATTTCTAAATTGTGCTAAAAATATCAGACGTCCATGTCTAATTGGCAACTATTTTGATTTTTGCAACAATGATTAATGTATGGTAAAGGAGTCATTGACATGTATGGGCCGCAACTGTAAAAGGTACTAGTAATTGTTTTGGGACATGGCACAAAGTCTGGCGTGGTGATAGTCTACTCGATATTTGTTAGATGCTCCGGCGCTAGTTAATGCGGGTACAGTGGTGGCGCAATGTCCGACGTGCCTGCTATTTGCAGTAGAAAAAGTAATTGTTTTTATGTGGTATAATTTGCTGTTGCAGTAGGAAAAGCATCGTTGTTTCCGTAACCATAATTATTGTTGTGAGGTTTCATATTCTATGTTATGAAGGATTCACGTATATTTGCCATAATTATTGTTGTGAGGTTTCATATTCTATGTTATGAAGGATTCACGTATATTTGCTGATAATAAGGGGAGTAGTAATAATATTTTATTTTACATAATGTCCATAAGTATTATTGTTACTCCGTATTAGCAAACCATAATAATAAGGGGGTGTCTGGGACTGCTTCACGAACTCTGCTCCGCAAACTCCATCATGGAGCAGCTCCACAAAAAACTAGAGTTTGTGGAATACCTCTTTAGGTGCTCTCACAACTTCACACTTTTTTCTCGAACAGCGTGCGTGAAGCTAAAACCGTTTGACTAAAAAACGTGGAGCAGAGCAGTCCTAAACACCCCCTAAGTACTAGCAATCGCAGAGTAAGAGAAGCAGCAATAGGAGTAATTCTTCTCTGAATTTTTGTTCTTATTAATCGTGTATTTTCTAGCTAAAATTAAAAATGTAAAAACAAAAAAGATAATTAAGTAAATGACGCTCAGTAGTAACTCTTTTGCAAACCGTGATAACTGAACAGAAATCAGCTAAGCACGTAATGTATTCGAGTAGTAAATTTCAAAATCAGCTAACAATATCACCTAATACATATGACACATTGTAATAGTACATACACATCGGATTAGATCTTTGAGAATCAAAAAAAAAATCTACAAAATCAGCAACTGCAAAACCAAGGTGAATCCAGCACATGGCGGCACCTCTCTTGTGGCAGCATCCTGAACGGGTTTACACTTTAGAGTATGCTTTCAGTTGGGTCCCACAATGATAAAACAACACCCGATATTTCACCACCAATGTATAAACATAGAGGGTGAGTCTTTCTATGTACTGGTTTGAGAGAGAAGAGAGAAGATGGAAGCGGGTTCTATGTATGAAACCAGGTTCGTTATAGACACAAGTACACAGTGTATAGAACTCGGTCCTATACTACCATTTAATGCATGAACACATCTAAGATCCACACACTGTGGATGCTCAGCCATCTTGGCCGATCGGATTGTTGCACCGTCCCTAGTCGAGCTTCTATGGACCAAGCGGATGGGTCAGCCACCTTAAGAAAGCAGCGATCCACTTCCAATTTGTGATCTGAAGTTTAGAGACAAATAAGCAACGGGAGAAACATGAAATAAAAAGGAATAGATAAACAACGGAAAAAAATGAAACTAATCGCCCCCGGCCTCCGTGGATCAGAAGCCGATCCTGCAGTCTGGTACAAGATCCATCGCCACCCATATGAGAAGAGCCACTGTCTGCACGAGTGGATCCGCCGTCGTCACCGCGGCGCTACAAAGAGAAGAGCCACCGCTTGCACTGGTGGATCCGCCATCACCGTGGACGGATCCAGAGCCCGAGGGGCGGGTGCCCGTCGCCCTCGACCGAGTGGCGCATGCTGGCGTCGCTGATGATGAGGCAGCGGCCGGGGCGGTGGCGTCGGGGGCTGAGCAGCGGCCGGGAAGGTGGTGTCAGGGGCTGAGTAGGCAGTTGGCGGCGTCGGGTAGGGATGGAAGCCGCGGGGATGCCGCTGTTGTCGTGCCTCTGATGCGCCGCCACAGCCGGATGATGGAGGGGACCCGTCGACGAATGCAGGGGGCCAAAACGGAGAGGAAGGGGTGCGCCACCACCATGGAAGGCCGGGTCCGCTAGGGGACGAGGTTGTTAATGCGGTAGAACGGAGAATATAAAAAGGACTGCAACACTTGATTGATGGCGAAAATTACGCGAGGAGAAATGAATGCATCGTTGACGGTACTGTACATGAAAGCCAGATCTAGACGGCGATGGTAGTAATATTTACTGTCACGGGTAATCAATTGGTCCGATGTGCTGGTAGAGAGGAATTTACGGTTGCGGTCGTGGGTGGACTTGCTCTGACGTGCTGGTGAATGTATTTCAGTGCGCAAGATTTACGGTTGCGTTTAAAATTTTTACTATTGCGGGATGGCCTTGCTAGAGCATATATAAAGATGATTGTTGGTAGCAATATTTACGGTTGTAGGATTTGTAAGGTAATAGCCGGCCTCGCCGGACGTGGGCGGTGCTCCGCCAGCGCTTTAAATAATATTAAGAGCGTTGTATCCTAAATAGCAGTTCTCTCTATATATATAGGGAGTATGAAATAAATACCCTATATATATATATATAGTATTCCTATATTGTACCCTGGTACTGAATATTATTCGGTAGCCAGTGTGTTATTACTCATGTTACCCACCCCGCTGTTCGGGCCCGAAGCTCACAGGCCCAGCCCGCTCACGCACGAGGTCAAGCGCCAGCTCTTAAGCTCACCCACCCACCCGTGAATTATTTGCGGTTTCAATTTCCGGAATCCGTCCGCTCGCACTCCGGTCGACGCCACCCTGTACCCGCTGACGCCGCACCTCACCGCCGCCCTCGCCGCCCCCTGCTCGCTGCCGCGTGCTGCCTCCAGTCCACCCTACTCTATCACGCTGTCTCCCCGCCTGTCCCCGTCGCCTCACCCGCCGAAATCGACACCCGCTGGCGTCACCCGTCCGCTCCCTCTCCTCCTTCCGTCCGTCCGCCGGTGCCGCCTGTGCGCTTCCTCTCCCTACCACCGCTGTTGCGCCGGGGCCGCCTGTACGCTCCCTCTCCCTGCCTCTACGGACAACGACCCAGGCGGCGCGCGCGCCCTAATCCTCGGGAACAGCAGCCCTCAGCGGTGGCGTGCGCCCCGATCCGCGGGAACGGCAGCCCTCAGCGGCGGCGTCCCAATCCACGGTTACGGTAGCGCCCGGTGGCGTGGCGCGGGCCGATCCACGGGCACGGCAGCCTCCGACGGCTCCTCTCCCTTGTCCGGTGGCGGTCCCCTCTCTCCTTATTGGAATGCTTTGTTTAGGGAAACCTATCGTTCATCCTAAATTATAAGTCATTCCAAGAATCTTGGAGAGTCAAAGTTTTTCAACTTTGACCAAATTTATATAATAAGATAATAATATTTATGATACCAACTAAGTATCATTAGATTCTTTGTTGGTTATATTTTTATAATATATATATTTTATATCATAAATCTTTATGATTCTCTTTATAATTTTGGTTAAAGTTGAAAAACTTTGACTCTCCAAGATTCTTGGAATGAGTTATAATTTGGAACAGAGGGAGTAGTCTACTTCAGCCATGTAAGCAGGTCACTGCATGTTTTTAGACTGTTTTTAGTTGGCTTCTCAATGCACACACATCATGCCTCCAGGATTGTGGTTCCAACATTGTGATAGTTGGTGGTGGCCTTTCAACACTACAAGAATTACTGGATTGTGTGACGAACGGAAACTGTCATATAAAGAACAAAAAATGTCATAAAAAGTACTTTATGACAAAAATAGAGTCGTCACAAAAGGATCGTCATAAAAAGTATTATGACGAACTTACAAACCACCGTCATAAAATATTTATGATGGTCACTTAACAATCGTCATAGAATGTTACTTTTAGTGACGACACTAATTGTCACGTAACTGCGGTCAACGCGTCACGTAATGTATAAGTCGTCACAAATGGTACGTCAAAGGACAGGTTATTATGACGATAGGCAACGTCAAATATTGTGAGACCCAAGTCCTGGCCCATAATATATGGGCTTGTCCGAGTCCATGCTCATATTATGAGCCAACCCAATTGAAACAATAATAATAAATGATATAATCAATCCATAATATTATAATGATCGTACAAAGACCCATGTTCCAAATACATGTTTCCATATAAAAGTACAACAAAAATATGAATACAAAATGATCCAGCCAACTAAACAAACTCTAGCACCTAGCGCCAACTTCCAGTCAGTGCCCAGTGCCAAGTTACTGCACCAAAGAAGTTCTGTCCAATAGCCAACAGGTGGCACCAAGTTCCTGCTACACCAAACATATTCCTGCCAACAATCAATGGTCATATCTAAATATTTAATGAAAAACCAAAACAATGAAGAGTACTGATCCAGAAAAATGTTCTATGCAAATCCTAACTAAAAGAATCACAATTTTCACTTGTTGATATTAACTCATGTAACACCGAAGTAGTTTATTAAAGCTAATAAAAAATCTGCACTACCATATTTTCACTTGCTAGATTGATAAGATAACAATATTACTTTAAGGTTATCAAATTCGTTGAGCATGCTATAAATTATGAGTTAAAATACACAAAATTTTATCTAACTGAAAAATCAAGGTTTGTATATACGGAAAAATAGCCCAATAGTAGAAGAAATATGACAAAAAGAAAGAAACAAAAATACCTTGATATTGTCATTGTAGTCTTCAAAATTAGCTTATGAAATGAAGTACTATGTCGAACTAAAATCCCTGCACAAGAATAAAAATAAATCTGAGAAATCTAGAGTATGTATCATCCTTTGCAGCACTCAGACCATGATGCACAGCTCTGCTACTGCCACGCTCATGAACTATAATAAGCTTACCAATCCAGCATATTACCTTTCTAGAAAACTATACACTATCAACATCTTTATAAAAAAAGAACCGACAACAGGGAAATAGTAATAAGGTCATTGTATGGAGAACAACACCATGTAGCAAATAAGTGAAGGTCTACATTGTATGGGAAGGAGCATCACTTTTTTTGTTCAGAGAAACTGCAATTATCAAATTCAGTTCAGCAACTGAACAAAATATGGTTCCTTGCCTTAAAGGTAAAACTGCAGTGCAACCACTTTTTTCTGCAGAGAAATTGCAATTAAAAAATTCAGTTCAGCAACTGAACAAAACATGGTTCCTTGCCTTACAGGTAAAACTGCAGTGCAGCAATGAGCAGAACCAATGGATATGACAGCTAACTGAAAAAGTAATTTATTTTCTAATGGATAACTAACATCTTTATTTTCGACATACATGAATATTCATTTTCTCAATGTTCAGAGATGTAAATGAGATTCCAGAACTTAAATGATTAAACATGATTGCACCAAAAAAAATCTGGTAGCAACTGTATTAGTTGTATATACCTGTAGGACACCAAAAATTGTTCTGCTAGGCTAGCTATCAAATCACTTTGTCAGCTTGCGTGCCCTGCAAGATGCAAGCAACTGTTATGCTAGACTAGCTATCACCAAAAAAACATAGAAATGGAGCACCGGCTCATGAATGAGGCTACTGCTCTTTGTTTTTTGCATCCACAAAACCTGAATCTAGCAAAAAGAAATCAAATTGGTGAAAGCAAAAGAGAGAAGGGAACCATGTGAAGCTGTCAAATCATTTTATCAACTGACTTGCCTGCTCTGCCTGCCCTGTTGCGCAAGCAGCTGTTCTGCTAGGCTGCTCATTGTTACCTGCAGGCTACATACAACTCTATAAACCTGAATGCATTGAAAAAACATATTATTGGCGTAGAATAGTATTATACACCTAGGGTGTAGAATAGAACTTATATATATATATAATTAATAATTGACATTGAACCAATATATATATATATATATAAATGATATAATTTAATGATTGACACATGCAAGTAACCAGATCTGGACATTCTAATATAATAGAGCAGTAAACAGCGTAACCATTCAAAAATAATGTAGCAGTAACCTATGTGAACAATTATCACATGATTGAAAATACTCAACTCAGTCACAAAGTAACTAGATCTAGACATTCTCCAACGATCATCAGGTTCTCCAACAATCCAGCAATGGCCTAAATGCAAAATCAGAGAACTCAACTAACAGGCAACGTCAGGCAATGACCTAAATGCTAAAACAAAGAACTCATATTAGCACTTCAGCAGGTTCTCCAACGAGAAAATGACCAATCATCAAATTACAGCAGGCTAATTTACAAATTACAAAATCTAAATGCTAAAACATGGAAGCTCAAGCTCCGAAAATCACCATTAGCCATGTTCTCACGCTCTCAGCAAGTCAGCAACATAGTCCTGGAGCAGATCAGCAAATAGCAGATAGCAGGGTAGCAGACCTGAGAAAGTGCAGAGCAGAGAAGTCTCGGCGCCCGCAAAGCGGCACAGCCTGGGCGCCCGCACAGCGGCTGAGCCTGCCCGCGTGCACAGCGGCACAGTCCCGGCGCCCGCACAGCGGCACAGGCGCACAGCCTGAGCGGCTGCCTCACCCACGCGACGTGCAGCTCGCCTGCCTGCGTGGCGCGCAGTGCCGCAGGCCCGCAGCAGTCCGGCCGCCCAGCGCCACCACTTGCGCGCCCGACGCCGACGGCCGACGCCCGCACGATGAGCAGCCACCACCCGCGCGGCCTGCCGGAGCGGGGGAGGCTGGTGGAGTAGAGGACTAGAGGGCGGACTGCAGGCTGCCACACGCTCTGGTGCTTGATGCGTCGTCGACTCGCTGGCCGCCGCACCTGGAGCTCGATGCGCCGCCGCCAGCGCCTTGCGACCTCCCGCCCAGGAACGAAAAAGGGGAATTTTTCCCTCGTCCACGCGCCCAGCAGCCCTAAAGGGCACATTGAGAGACTTTTTCCATAGTACCCCTGAATAGATGAGCTTCTTGTAAGCACACCGAGGGTATTTTTGGTATTCCTAGACATTGTGTGCTATAAGTGTAAATGAAGTAATGACCAAAACAAAAGTTCTAGATCTTGTTGTCCCCTTCAGCTTTGGTATTCAAAACTTTTTCATTAGAGCCACTTTTAAATCCCTTAGCCACACAAAACTTTCTCAAAATTTGAATTTCAACTCTTAGATCATATAAAAAAGTGTCAAATGAAGGGATGACCTATACAAAAGATGTGCATAATGTTGGTACCTACAACTTTGGTACTGAACACTTCCTCATTAGTGAAGGACCGAAGATGCTACCAGAAAGCGACCAGAGGGGGGTGAATGGGAGCTTCAAATTTTCCTATTGGAAACTCGTAGCCACTGTCCCGAGAATCAACCCTAAGAGCAAACCCTAGAGATTGCAAGTGTCCACGACTCTAGATGAAGGGTGGATGCTTCCAAGAAGCACAACGAGACACTATACAATTCTAGAAACCCAACGCAAAAGCCTGAAATCAAAACCGACAATGAACGAACGAACCGCGGACAAGACAGTGCAGAATCACCTGCATCGGGGCCAAGCACCGGACGCGTCCGCTGCAAACAGGACCTCTCTGGAACCTTACTGGACTGGCATCGGACGCTGCTACAGTGAAACCCTAGCGGCCGATGCTAGACCCCCGGCGCGTCCGATGACAACGGACGCTCCGATGGTCAGCGTCCGATGCTCCTTCAAAAACGTTGTCAGATGACACGTGGCATCAGACGCGTCCGATGAAAAGAACCCAGCGTCCGATGCTCAAGAACAGAGCGTCCGATGATCCCGATTCAGAACTGTTCTTCCACGAAATTCACCCGATCTCCTCCGAATCAAAAGCACTAAGGCTTAGACTTGGTATGAGGAGATCCTAGGAGATTAGTGAGCTATCCCAAATAGATCATGGCTCGAACCTAACTCCAAATCGGTGAATTGGAAGAATTCGGGACAAAAGGAGCAAACTCGATCCAAAACGAAAATCGACCGATCTACTAGCTCGTGAGGTTAGAGATGATTTCCTTCAGTGGAAAGAAGTGCCTCACGATCTAGAACAAACCAGTTCAAACGGATTTGCAAAAGACGCACCGAGTAGAGAGATCGATCAACGGGAAAAACGTGGAGAAAAGCAACCTGCGAAGAACACGAACAAAACGCGAATCACAACCACGGATTTGCAACCGTGTGGCTACCACACGCTACAATAGTGAGATTACGGTCTCACTTCCTCAAAATCTCACGGGCACAAAGGTATGATTGTCTTCTCTGTGGATCTCAGTTCGCTACAGCAGGGAATAGGGAGAGCAGGAAACCCTAGAAGCAAAAGAGCAAATGTCTGAGATAATTTTGGGAGGTGGGTGTCTCCCCCTACTTATCCTAATTCTAATTCCCACTCTACCCCTGAGTATTTACAGAGCGACCCAGCCAAACCCTAAGGCTATCCTGGACCATCCCGAAGATGATGCTGATCCGACGGCCACACCCGCACAACTGGTAGCGTTGCCTCGACGCAACCTCACCGATTGCCGCCACGTGCCGCCTCCGCTCTGCTCGTCCTTTTCCCGGACTCCGCCCCCCGGTTTTGTGGCCGAAACCGGGAAACCAGGCCTTCATGACCCACCCCCGGTTTTGAGGCCCAAACCGGGAAACCAGCCGCTCACCGCCTGAGTTTTGTGGCCCAAACTGTGACACCCCAATTTTAAGAACAAAATTGGAGCACAATATATGTATGCCAGGATCAATTTTCATACATATATCCACATCATAGTAAATATCAAAACAATGCTTTTATTATTATATCGAATTTTATTACATAAATGACCCTCGGGTCTGAAAGAAAAGTACAGACTCTCTCGACATCTATCTCTAATGAAGACTCTGAAGTAGTCGCGGAAGTCTGGACTCCATCTCCACAGGAAGGTCGACCGGGGGTAGCGCCATCCTAGTACAGGTCGTCAGGGTCGAAGCCACCGTCCTCTGGGTACTCCGGCTCCTCGTGAACGTAGCCACCAGCGTCTCCGTAATCGCCAGCGTCTGGGTGGGGTAGCAGGGGGACAAAGAGGAAGGGTGAGTACATCGAAACGTACTCCGCAAGTGTAGGAAATATATGCTTATGAGGCTTATAACAAAGGTAGGCTGACTTTGTTTGACTCAAGCGCCTAAAGCGACACATCCTATTAATCCTATTAATCCTATGCACCTATTTACTAGGTTATAGACACAGACACTGTAGAAAAGTAACAACACTCGGAGTCGCACCGAGCAAGACCACACTCGGAGTCACACCGAGTACCAACACTTGGAGTCACACCAAGCAACCGCACTTGGAGTCGCACCAAGTACCCACACCCGAAGTCCATCAGGCAACCGCACCTGAAGTCCATCAGATGACCCGAACTAGTAACCAGTAACCAACTAATCTCAAAGAAGTCCAAGCCCGCTCGTGACCGTGAGCACGGCTGATATATCAGTTTTACACTCTACAGAGGTTGCACATCGTTACCCATGAGTCGTGCAGGTCCCGTCACGCTAAACACTGCCAAGGTGCATAGCAGGTTGCACTGCAAGGCCTTTACAAAGTCCCTCCAAGTCTGTGTTACACGTACTCTAAGGTTTCTCCCCTGTCCATAAGTCAACGACCCCAAGGGACCCCTCTTGAGCCACTAAACAAACCCCGTGTAGCATAACTTAGAGGAAAACTAATTAATTAGCCAGGTCCAGCCCATCCAGATCTCATGGCTGTGCTGTTAAGCCGGGTTACAGTCTTCGAGAACCGGGTCCTAGGGATCCAGGCAGGATATGTCTAGCACGAGCCCCGAACCAAAAACCAAAACAGCTGCCGAGTCCCACGGCACAAAACCACCAATACGGTTCCATCCTGCCGGATTTTCCTAAACCATGTTTCTATAAAAGTTACCATGCCCACATCGTTTCATAGTTCATTAATCAGGATTAATTATATTTGACCATCATCCCATCCCAACATGACTGCAGGGCCAAGCAAGACTTCTACCCGAACAACCCAAAACAGGCGACAAGGATAATATAACAATAACTAGTAAACCATATCATGGGATTCAAATTAACGACAAGCATGCATCTACAAGATCTAACTACTCTAGTACCAAAAGTAAAATAAAGTAGGTGCAAGATGTTCAAGGACACTTGCCTTCGGACTGGGTCGAATCAACTGGGTCGCAAGGATGGTCTGGAGCGTCCTCGTACTCCGCACTCTCTGGCCCAAGCAACATACATGGCACATACAAGCAAAATAAATAACAGTACAGCAAATATTACAGAAACAGTAAACTAATAGATCTACTGCGCAGAGAACGAAATTATGAATCTAACGCAAGTTGAATGGGTCGAATCGGAGTTAAAACGCAAAAGTTATAAGCATTTGAAGTTGGATGGCAATTCTGTGAATAAATCAAACTCATTTTCGTATTTTAAATAAATAAAAACTGAATTTAAAAGAACTCTGGACCGGGCCTCATTTTCAAAGAAAAACGGGGCTAGATCAAAAGAAAACGCAGACTCAGCGCATAGTAGGAGTGGATGGCGGGTTGATATCTATGAAGTTCAGGGGCTCTTTAGCAAAACAAGCGGCGAAGGGGTACCGGCGGCTCTCGGCCGTCGATCTGGCGATAGCCTACGGCCACAGATAACCAGACCCCAGGTGACAGCGTCCTCTTTCTCCGCTTCGTGCCGAGGCCAGCGGGCTCTTCACCGTCTCGCCCGAGGCCAGCCGATTCGCCTCGCGCCGAGGCTAGCGGGTTCTCCTCCGACTCGCCCGAGGCTAGCGCTCGATTAGCCTCGGCCTTCCTCCTTCCGACTCGCCCGAGGCTAGCGCTCGGTTAGCCTCGGCCTTCCTCTTCCGATTCGCCCGAGGCTAGGATTAGATCGGGGGCGGTCGGCTGGCGTGTGCGCCGCGTGGTGCCGACGTGTGCCACGCGTCGAGGTGGGACTGGCCCGGTGTACCACGCGGCATGTGGTCCGGTGAGCTGGCGCGGAGGGCCCGTGGTCCACAGATCCATACGCCCGGTGCATACCTCTTCGTTTTGGATCTAATCTGGGTTGTCCGTTTTGGATCGGACGGTGACGGTGGCGGGGTTTGGCCACCGGCGGGGCCGAGCACGGCGGCACGAGACTGTGCGCGGCGGCGCCATGAATCCCGCGGTGGCGAGCTCGCCGGCGCTTCTAGAAGCTATCCTACGGTGCGGTAGAGACAGAGGGGTAGATGGGATCGACAGAGGGGCTTACAGCGGATCCGACGGAGGGTTTTTCCGACGACGGGGAGGGCTCGGCAGTGTGGTTTCGACGGTGGGGGCGACGTCCGCGGCTCGGAGCTCCGGCGTGGTCGATGTCGCGAAGCTCCCGACGTAGGCGTTCGCTGGTGAGGGGTCCCCCGGTCGCGGAGCGGCTCCGCGAGCACGATGGCGCTTGAAGAGGGGTCGGAGCAGCTGCGATGGTGGGGAGAACCGAGCTTGCGTTGGCTCGGCTATGGCGGTGGCGGCGAGGTTTCGGCGAGGTGCGAGAAAGGTCCCGCGTGGGGATGCTTCAGCTTTTGTAGACAGAGGGAAGGGTGGCGGCGCGTTGAGGTGGTGTGGATCAATCCGGGGAAAACGGAGCCGGGATCGATCGCTTGCGCGCGAAGGGCGGGGCGGTCTGGTGCGGTGAGGAGGGAGTGCGCGTGTGGGAGACGGCCGGGCCGGTCCGGGACAAGGGTGAAGCGCGCGTGCGGCCTTTGCGCCCTCGAGTGGAATGGGCCGGAGGCGTGCTGCGGCTCGGGGAGGGAGCGGGGTGCGGCTCGGCGGGATCTGGGCCGGCTGGGTGAGGGCGAGCAGGCCGGGGCTTGTGCGGGCCGGCGCGGTGAGGGGAGGGAGGGAGCTGTGGGCCGGTTTGGCCAAAAAGAAGAGGAGGGTTTTGCCATTTTTCCTTTTTCTTTCATTTTGCAACCCTTTCAAACTTCTTTGAAATCCAAAATAAAACAGTTTTGAAATCAAAACAGTTTGAAGAGTTTTGAAAACATTTTCCCCAGGTTTTGAAATTAAAACTTGAGTTTTGATTTTATAAAATCTTTCATGAATATTTTATGGTTTTCTAAATAGAATAAATTCGATACGCCCTATACGGGTTTAATAAATTTATTTTACCACCCAATAAAATTATGCAACGGCATGAATGCAACATGAAAAAGATAAATAAATTTTATTTTCCTCCTCTAATAAACTAGCCAACCTATTTAATTTCTAATTCCTTTTATTAAATTGGGGAAAAATTAAATCAGGGTGTTACACAAACTCAGAAACCCGCCAGCACCCAGGTTTTGAGGCCCAAACCTGGAAACCGTCCTCAGCCCGAGTTTTGTGGCCCAAACTCGGCAAACCCACAGCACCCCTAGGTTTTGTGGCCCAAACCTGGAAACCGTCCACCCGGTGGTTTTTCTGTGGCTCAACCACCAAACCAGAGCTGTAGAGGGGATGCACCGCCCGTGCACCCCGTCCACTGACACGTGTCCCCAGGTCCTCGACACGAGCAACACCGTGACCCGCAAGTCTCCGCTCGTCGCTGTCCCAGGCTGTCAGCCACCACAGCTGATCCTCAGGCCACCGGTCCCTCAGTCCAAGCCTCACGTCCGCCCTTCACTGCTCTCGGTCCATCGGCACGGTACGTCTCTACTTGACCTTCACTTTGCCTTGATCACTGTCTCCGTGCTCGACACCTGCACAACACAAGCCAAAGAACATGTGATCAAACCTGTTGACAATCACTCATCACTCGAGACTCGGCATACACCCATGTATCCGGAATTAGAGATTATTTAGTATCTCAAATTTTATCTGTGAGCTATCGGGCTTTAAAATTCCTAGAACTGAAAAAATTCAGTAATTCACTACTTTTTCAAAAATTTGTCAAATTTGGTGTGGTGGCATGTTTTGGCCACCTAAACTCCAGGAAAAAGAATGAAATAATTTCAACAAAGTGGCATCTTAGATGCTTCACAAGTGGGCACATCTCTTGTAGAGGTATAAAGTTTAAGGGCCTGTTTGTTTTCCCTGAATTGGCCCAAATTGAATCAATTTCCATAATGTGGCCTGTTTGGCTCTCCCTAGAATCGAATTGTGTATTTCAGCCCATTTCCGATCTCTAAAATTGTGGCCTGCTCCCGATTCAGAGCCCTGCAGACGGAAACCCTCAGAATCCTCTCCCATCGCTTCCCTTCCCTTCCCCCGACTCCATCCCGACGCCGCCCTCCTCGACTCCATCCCGGCGGCGCTACCTCCCAAACTCCATCGCACCGCGGCCATGGCGTAGTTTCTTTAGGTCGCTGTGCCTCACTGCCACCAGAGCATCATTTGGATCCAGATCTGAAGCTTCTCCGCGCCGCCGTCCTCTCCAATCCTGATCTGAGGCTTCTCCACGCCGCCGTCCTCTCCAATCCGGATCTGTGCCTGCTGCTGGCGTTGTTGCTCGTGGCACGAAACCTCACCAGCTAAGGCTTCATCACCCACCTAGGTATGACTCGTCGTCCTCCCCCCTCCCTCTTCTGGTAGATCTGTGGCAGCGCAGTGTTGGCTCCGATCCCATTAGCATCAGGCCAGGGGCGTCGGGTCGTACCCACCACGTACGTGGTGCTCCAGGCTCCAGCCGTGGCGCAGCCGGGTGAACGGTCATTGAGCTAGGCATATACATGAGCTTGGATCCGTCAGTTCATCTGACTGGACAGGCTGGATGTGCGTTGTATGAGGCGTATATTAGTGATGTGATTAGTGATTTAGAAGCATCCTACTCTGTACTCTGATTGGGGGAACGCGAAATCACTACTAGGAGTAAAATGGCAAGCTATGAGAGGAGTAGCAGATTCAGGCAAGCAGCAGCTTGCGTTCACGGATGTGGTTGGGCTGAATAAAGTCTTCACGGGTGATCTGTAAAAATCACATCAAGTATGCAGTATGCACCCGACATCTTTGTTATATGCAGTACTTGGCTTCAGTTTCTTTTTTGGTATATAACTATGGGTGAAAAAATCTGCCTCCGCACTCAAACTCTTTGTGTTGCAAAAAGGACAATGTGATGTATTTCTTTGTTTGATAGCTAAAATGTTAAAACAGTATAGCAATGCTTTTCTTCTCATCGCTCTGATTTCTTTCTGCAAGTAACACAAAGAAAAATAGTTAAAATGTTGATTTGGTAGCTGGGCACTTTTCTTAGTTTAGCAATTATTGGTTTAGGCAGTTTAGCAGTGTATTTTTTAGATAAGTGGCAGCCTATGGTCACTTCACATTTTAATTTTGATGACATTTTGGTTATAGAATAATAAAGTGATCCTATCTGTAGTTTTATTAATTCTATGAGTGGCTTCTATATTCTTTTTAATTAATTAATATTGGTCATCATGCAGTGATCCTATCTGCCTGTTTTTTATTAATTCTATCTGTTTTTAATTAATTAATCCTATGAGTGATCCTATATGCTAATTTTTACTATCTTATTAACACTTTGTTTTATTTTATATTCTCAGTGTGCTACTCATTTCTACTGCTACCACGCCTGAGCTAAGGCTTCATCACCATGTCAACGCAGGTATGTTTAGTCCTCTCTTTCTGCTTGTTTATGTCCTGCTATTTTTTTTTTTGCTCATGTCCGAAGTTATGTGGAGTACCTTGAGCTAACAAGTTTCTAGAGTTTCAATTTTATTTGCACAAGAGATATATGTCCTGCTATATATACGATATATTTATTGTAAAATATATGCTGATGTGGATCAGCTAGCATGTCTAACTAACATGTAAACTTATTGCATACATGTTTTAGATGGCAGATCATTACACACAATTGGTCTCTAACAATATAAGTGAGGAGGAAAGGAGGAGGAGAAAGAGAAAGAGAGTTGTTATTGCAATGGTAGTTTCAGTTATGGCCTTGATTGCAAAGAGGTATCATCGAAGAAGACCTAGACACCTAGTAGATGCCGATGAGGTTCTAGAGAGAAGGGTTCAGGAGAGAAAACAGATGTTAAGAAATTTGTACCAGGGCTCAAACACCTATTGTTATGACAGTTTGTGCCTAACAAAAGCCTCTTTTGCTGACCTTTGTGTCATCTTAAGGGAGAGATGTGGTCTGCAGGATACCCTAAACGTGTCAGTTGAAGAAAAGGTGGCAATCTTTTTGCTCATAGTAGCCCATGGGATGAAAATGAGGCTAATTCGTAGCACTTATGGGTGGTCTCTTGAGCCAATAAGTCGACACTTTAATGAAGTGCTTCAAGGAGTGCTCTCTTTAAGCCATGAGTTTATCAAGCTTCCCGATCCTGCAGTTGTTCAACCTGAAGATCCCAAATGGAAATGGTTTGATGATTGCCTTGGTGCACTAGATGGCACACATATTGATGTATTTGTGCCACTAGTTGACCAAGGTAGGTATAGAAATAGGAAGCAACAGATTACAACCAATGTTTTAGGGGTTTGTGATCGACATATGAGGTTTCTTTATGTCTTAGCGGGATGGGAAGGATCAGCTTCAGATTCTCAGGTTTTGCGAGATGCGATGTCTCGAGATGATGCATTTACTATCCCAAGTGGTAAATACTATCTAGTAGATGCTGGGTACACAAATGGTCCTGGATTCCTTGCCCCATATCGATCCACACGGTATCACTTAAAGGAGTGGGCTTCCCAAGGATACAATCCATCTAACGCAAGAGAGCTTTTCAACTTGCGCCATGCAAAGGCTCGAAACGTGATAGAAAGAACGTTTGGGCTATTGAAGATGAGGTGGGCTATATTGAGAAAAAACTCATATTTTGACTTTGAAAAACCAGGTATAAAATGTAATCCTATATTGAGAAGCAGCTCAGATTTTTATCAACTAATAATTTGACTAACTTATACTACTAACCTCTTGCAGATTAGAATCATAAATGCTTGTTGCATATTACATAATTTTCTAGTGGATAAGCAAAGAGATATGGATGAATTGCTTATCAATCAAGTTGATAATGTGATTGCTGTTGCTCCTGTTGAATCTCAAGTAGAGCAAAATCTGATTACACATGTCCAATCAACCAATCAGTGGAATAGTTTTAGAGACACCAAAGCTAATGATATGTTTGTTGATTATCAAGCAAGGCGTGGTCAAATGTATGATAACTATATTGTCTTGTTGCATATCTAAATGTTTGCATATTCATTTTTTATATGTGTATATTGACCATTATAACTTCTTTTTGCTCCAGGATGTAGACAAGGGTAAGAAATCATCAAGGGCTTACGTTCCATGGGACGATGACATGGATAAAGTGTTGTTGGACACTCTTGTTGAGTTCTACAATAAAGGCGACAGGTGTCAAATGGATGGAAGTCACATGTGTACACAGCTGCAATTAATAATGTTCGAGAAATGTGGATTCAACATCACAAAGAGCAAAATCGAGTCCCGGAGCAAGACATTCGATAAGCACTACAATATTGTCAATGGCATGCTATCTTCAAGTGGGTTTGGCTGGGATTGGAGAAGAATAAGCTTTCAATTGATAGTGAAGCTGCATGGAATCTTATATTGAGGTATGTCAATTCTCCTCTAAGAATCTGTCTTTTTTTTATCTTTACTGTCTCTGAGAATCCTATATATGTATAGTTTAGTGCTAGGATAGATTGTGGAGATGAAATCCAGATATTATCTTCTAGTTCATTACCATGTATAGCCTGAAATATATTTATATC
The DNA here is from genome assembly GCA_009763385.1 of Coix lacryma-jobi var. lacryma-jobi. NCBI lineage: Eukaryota > Viridiplantae > Streptophyta > Magnoliopsida > Poales > Poaceae > Coix > Coix lacryma-jobi. The sequence goes on from VDCT01000133.1 coordinate 271,109, forward strand.
AGCCTACCTTCAACTCTAGTTCTTTTAACACTGTAACTTTTGTTCTTACTTCCATTGTTTCAAGTGAATTGTGATCATACCCTCATATAAACTGTGATCTGGGACACTGAAAGAAGAATTAAAAGGAACACTGGGCAGAAAATACATAAAGTGATGGTTACTGTAACTTTTGCTAAATTACATATACTGTAACTTTTGTAACATCAGAGGTAAGGGAACTGTGATGTTTCAAGTGGTTTAGCTTCTTTTAGCTAGTAGCATTATAACAGTGGTCTGTATGAGTTTTAATTTATGGACTGTTGTGCCTAGCATATTATGGTTACTTTGAAAAGAATTTTTTTTACCCATTTCTCTCATTCCGAACTGATAGTATATAAAGTGATAGATGTTTAACTATAACTATCTCTGTAGAAAACAAGGAAGCTAAAAACTACAGGAACAAAGTCATCAAATATTGGGAGTCTATTAGTCTAGTTTATTGCAAGGATCATGCCAATGGAGAGGCGGCTCGTACAGCATCTGAGAGCTCCAAAGAGATGGCTAAAGAAGGTGGTAATCCAGCTGGTTCAACAACGACCCCAGGAGGTTTGAAGAGGCAAAGGTCAGATGACTCATTCAATTCAATGTGGTCTGAGAAGTTGGATATGTTCGCTGCAGTGATCAGGAAGATGCACCACCAAAGCCTCCCTCTTCAGCTGAAGTACTTACAGCACTACAAGAAGTTGAAGGACTTGATTCTGACACTGAGCTCGACTTGTATGATATCCTCACCTCTGATGCTCGCAAGTTTGAGTCCATGGTAGCCCTACCAGTACCAGGAGGAAGAGGTGGTTGCTAAAGCAGCTTAAGAAGTGATCGGTGCTGTTCAACAATATTATTGTGTAATGCTTCTATAGTCATATGAAAATGGTGTTAATTTTGATGTGTAATCAGCATGTGCTATTTGGATCTTATTGTCTGTAGGTGCTTGTACCTACCTCTTCACTAATGTACTGGTTGTGATATTCTACTATTTGACTCATATATTATGTTGGTTACATACATATATTATGGTGTTTATGTGTCCCATATGAGTCTATACTGCTGTTTGTGTCAATATATTGTGTTGATTACATACCCTGGGCTCAATTCTTAATACAAGTTGGCCAAACAACATTTTGATTTTAATTCTAGGAATTCAATTATGTTTGCACCCAAAAAGAATAATGGAAATGAATCAGTTTCCAGCCGATTCAATTCTAGACAATTCAATTCCTAGAATCTGATTCAAGGAAACTGATTCATTCCAGGGAGCCAAACGGGCCCTAAGTGACTTTTATGAAAGATTAGAGTAAACGTGGACAATGTGTGCTACAACAGTGTCAAATAAAGGAATTACCAAAACAAAAATGGAGATCTTGCTGTCCCCTTCAACTTTAGTATTCAAAACTTTTTCATTAGAACCATTTTTAAATCCCTTAGCCACACAAAACTCTCTCAAAATTTAAATTTCAAATCTTAGATCATATAAAAAAAGTGTCAAATGAAGAGATGGCCTATACAAAAGATGTGCATAATGTTGGTACCTACAACTTTGGCACTGAACACTTCCTCATTAGGGGTTATTTAGTATCTCAAATTTCAGCTGCGAGCTGCCGGCCTTGAAAATTCCTAGAACTAAAAACAATTCAGTAATTCACTACCTTTTCAAAAATTCGTCAAATTTTGTGTTGTGGCATGTTTTGGCCACCTAAACTCCAGAAAGAATCAAATGATTTCAGCAAAGTGGCATTGTAGATGCTTCACAAGTGGCACATCTCTTATAGAGTTTAAGTGTGTTTTATGAAAAATTGGAGTAGATGTAGACAATGTATGCTAAAACAGTGTCAAATGAATGAATGACCAAAACAAATTTGTAGATCTCATTGTCCCCTTAAACTTTATTATTCAATTTTTTTTATTAGAGCAACTTTTAAATCCCTTAGCTACACAAAACTCTCTAAAATTTGAATTTCAAATCTTAGATCATATAAAATGTGTCAAATGAAGGGATGGCCTATACAAAAGATGGCATAATGTTGGTACCTACAACTTTGGTACTGAACACTTCCTCATTATAGATAATTTATTATCTCAAATTTCATCTGCGAGCTGCTGGGCTTTAAAATTCCTAGAACTGAAAAAAATTCAGTAATTCACTACTTTTTCAAAAATTCATCAAATTTGGTGTGGAGGCATTTTTTGGCCACCTAAACTCCAGGAAAAAGAATGAAATGATTTCAACAAGTGGCATCTTAGATGCTTCACAAGTGGGCACATCTCTTATAGAGTTTAAGTGAGTTTTATGAAGATTAGAGTAAACGTGGACAATGTGTGCTACAACAGTATCAAATGAAGGAATGACCAAAACAAAAAATGTAGATCTTGTTGTCCTCTTCAACTTTGGTTTTCAAAACGTTTTCATTAGAGCCACTTTTAATTCTCTTAGCCACACAAAACTCTCTCAAAATTTGAATCTCAAATTTGAATTTCAAATCTTAGATCATATAGAAAAGTATCAAATGAAGAGATAGCCTATACAAAAGATGTGCATAATGTTGGTACCTACTACTTTGGTACTGAACACTTCCTCATTAGAGGTTATTTAGTATCTCAAATTTCATCTGCGAGCTGCCGGGCTTTAAAATTCCTAGAACTAAAAAAAATCAGTAATTCACTATTTTTTCAAAAATTCGTCAAATTTGGTGTGGTGGCATGTTTTGGCCACCTAAACTCCAGGAAAAAGAATGAAATGATTTCAACAAAGTGGCATCTTAGATGCTTCACAAGTGGAACATCTCTCGTAGAGTTTAAATGAGTTTTATGAAAGATTGAAGTAGATGCAGATAATGTGTGCTACAACATGATCAAATGAAGGAATTAATAAACAAAAGTTGTAGATCTTGTTGTCCCCTTCAACTTTGGTATTCAAAACTTTTTCATTAGAGCCACATTTTAATCCCTTAGCCACACAAAACTTTCTCAAAATTTGAATTTCAAATCTTAGATCACTCAAAAATGTGCCAAATGAAGGGATGACCTATACAAAAGATGTGTATATATTGGTACCTACAACTTTGGTACTGAACACTTTCTCATTAGAGATAATTTATTATCTCAAATTTCATCTCCGAGCAGCCGGGCTTTAAAATTTCTAGAACTAAAAATAATTAAGTAATTCACTGCTTTTTCAAAAATTCATCAAATTTGGTGTGGTGGCATGTTTTGGCCACCTAAACTCCAGGAAAAAGAATGAAATAATTTCAACAAAGTGGCATCTTAGATGCTTCACAAGTGGACACATCTCTTATAGAGTTTAAATGAGTTTTATGAAAAATTGGAGTAGATGTGGATAATGTGTGCTACAACAGTGACAAATGAAGGAATGACCATAACAGAAATTGTAGATCTTGTTGTCCCCTTCAACTTTGGTATTCAAAACTTTTTCATTAGAGCCACTTTTAAATCCTTTAGTCGCACAAAACTCTCTCAAATTTTAAATTCAAATCTTTAATCATTAAAAAGTATCAAATGAAAGGATGGCCTATACAAAAAAAATGTGCATGATGTTGGTACCTACAACTTTGGTACTCAACACTTCCTCATTAGAGTCATTTAGTGTCACAAATTTCATCTGCGAGTTGCCGGGTTTTAAAATTCCTAGAACAAAAAAAATTCTGTAATTCACTAGTTTTTCAAAAAATCCTCAATTTGGTGTGATGACATTTCTTGGCCAACTAAACTCCAGGAAAAAGAATAAAATAATTTCAAGCATCATAGAACAAGTGATTTACAAATGAAAAATAAAAAAAAAGAAGAAGAAAGAAAAAGCAACTCTCGACCCTTCTATTTGAGGCATGACGTGCATCCCTCCACCCAGGCCTTTGGTGCATTTTTACATGGCCCGAGGCCCAGCTCCAAGTCAAACAAACATGGGTCAAGAGTCCAACCCGTACTGGGGCATTTTATGACTTTGAGGGTCGTCATATTTGATAAAACATTTAGTGACAGTCTGATATCATCACATAAAAACTTTATGATTCATCACAAAAACATAACCGTCAATCGACTCCTGGCGCATGACAATTTGTGACGAAACTCGATACCTTTATGTGACATAAGAAACAATGTCTTCACAAATATTTCTGAGTCCCATAGATTTATGACAAAACATAATTTTGCGTCATATTATGGCACATTATATGACGAAAATAGACCCTGCCATGAGGGATTTTGTCATAAAAAGAAGGATTTCTTGTATTGCAATCAATATTAATAAAGTACAATCCGAGCTACACCTTCCAGATAAAATATTATGGGGGTGATTTGATCTTGATGGGTCTAACCGTGGACAAAAATTCAATGATACAAATCCATTCAAATATGGAAATGTTGTTTTCCAGCTCTTCAATTTGTACTAGATTTGCAGTTATTATTATTTCGTCTCTTGTTTCATATTTGTAGCTGCCATGGAACATATTTTCAGGCAGCGTTGCTGGTAAATATAACATACTTTCCAATGTCACTTTTATCCCAAAAACCCCTCGCCCTTTGATTTTCGTGAGCAACCACCAAGCAAGTTGTCATTGAAACTCATAATGAAGATTATAGCATGACACTTGAGCTTGACATGTTGAAAGAAGAGAACAAGAGATTGAAGATGGAGAGGGATTACAAGATGACACCATCCTAAATGGAACTCCAATAAGAGAATGACAAGCTAAAGAAGGAAAAAGAGCACCTTACTATCGGGTTGAAGAACTTCACCAAGGGTCAATGTCTTCAATGTGAGCTACTCATAAACACCGTGATGAAGACAATAGAAATAGTATTGGCTATCTTGAAGAGAAGTTGAAGCAACACAAGAGCAACACAAAGCCCAAGAAGAAGAAGTTTGGAAGATGCTTTGAGTGTGGAAAAGAAGGACACTTTGCTCATAATTGTTGTTGGTATAAATTAACGCACACTCTACTTTATCCTCAAGCGCACAGATAAATCTACCAATGTAGCACTTCACCGGAATAACCCAGTTTTAATATCGAACCCAAAGGAACGGATAGTGTTTAGTCTCAAAGAATATAACCCCTGAGTAGCTAACAAGGACGGAGAAGCTAAAAGCATAGAGGGGATCACTAAGGTTATCTAAATCCAACTTAAGAGTGATATGCTTATATTATTCTTAGTGGGGAAATTGCCATAAAAGGTCACAAACAGAGTATGATTCTTTTATGCAAATGTATAATCCTACCGAGCCTACACACGGGTAAGTGGACTATAGAAGAATCAACAAGGCTATAAGAGTCACCCTTGCGAACAACCACTACTACCGACGTTATAGGAGGCAATATGAGCTATCAAGTCTAAGCACCACACTTACACTATCCAACTACTCCAACTCTAGAGCGACTAGAATTAAAGTACTCGAAAGAGAGTCATAAACCTTAAGAATAATAAGAACAATAGCTCAAACTTAAAATATAGACGTTGATCAAAAACAATTAAAAGTTGAAGAAATTGAAAGAACTTGATCCACAGGTACAAGTTGAGAAGTTGATCCGACAAGAGAGCCAGGAGCTCCTTCTCAATCTCTTCCTCTCTCTCTCTCTTCTAGTTCTAGTATAAGACTAGGTTCTAAACCTAACTAGAGGGGTATCTAGTCTTCTACTTGAAAGCTAACTCCTGAAGTCTCTTCTAGGGTTTCTGATTGAAGCGTAGTGTTCTGAAGAGGGACCTTCTGTCTGGCCTGGGGCTCGGGGGCCTGTTTATATAGCCCTGAGGGATCAACCGTGACCGTTGGATCAAACTGACTTCACGTAGGGCTGAGATTGGTCCTCAAAGGCGGTGGAAGAAGATTCCAGAAGGGGGAGGCCGGCGGCGCCTAGAGGGACCGACCGGTGGGCCCCACCAGACCGGTCGGTCCCACCTGGAGGTGTCTTGGGGTGCCCTGCCTCGTGGTGTCTTCAGGTGTTCTCTAGAGTCTTCTGGAAGGTTCCTGACTTGACGAATGCGTTATCTCCCATCAGTTTCCTTCTAGGGGAAGCAATCGAGGGTTGTTTCCCGGTTTAATCCCTGTAGATTCACAATTCACCAAAACTCGTGGAATTCATTACTTTTAATCCCTATACTAAGGTGGAGTTTATATATTCATCCATTTTCATGTTTAATTGACCTTTAATAATAAGAGTTAATTAGTGTCAACAAACTCTCCCACACTTAGACTTTTACTCGTCCTCGATAAAAGATTGGATCATAACTGTAGGATAAGATATCAAACATTAGTCCTTTCTGTTCATTCCTGTATTTTGAAATTCATTGTGTTTACCATAAAACCTTGAGTAGTTAGAGAATAGAATAGTTGAAACAGATCACCCTTTTCTTTTAGCACAAGACATTGGAGTTTTTTGAATTTTTTGAAACAAGTCATAGCTTTCCTTCTCCTTTTGTAGCACTTCAATTCCTTACCAAAGTATTTTATTTATGCAGAGCAGTTTTATGTTACTAAGTCAATGGAGAAAAATACTATACTCTTAGATCAAGACATTAATTTTTTAAACTTTGTCACTCTTGCTGGCATATTGTAATTAGAGGAACCATGAGCTATCTTCTTTTTCAAATATTTTGATCATAATACTTTTCTTTCTCTTTTTCTTTCTGAGGTGTGTCGGACACTTGTCCATTTTTTTCTCATTTTTCATACTTTTGCATAGCCCATGCCTCTAATACAATACTACTTCAGAAGAGTGAATCTTTCTTTATTTGTAAGAATCTCGATCTTTAGAGCATAATAAATTCCTCAACAAAGAACTCAGTATTAAAGTAAGCAATAATTGATTGATTATGAATGACTTTGGCAGGAGATCTATTCACTACAAAGGAGAAGTGTTGCTAATCTTTTTAACTTTGCAAGTAAAATTCTCCAATGCTCATACTTTAAGAATTGAGTTCTCATCATTCTTCTATCATTTTCCACAACAACTCTAGATAATATGGGTCCCTTCAAGTTTTTATCAGGTCTTTTCAGAAAAGTTGTGAGATTCTATACCATGAGCATGTCAAAATAATCTTTTCCTTTTTATTAGAGTTTAAGAATTGTATATTATTGACAAGAATATGTTTTTAATTCGAACAGAAGCTTAAACATTGAAAATAGAGTGTAACAATTACATACCGAACTGTGGACGAAGGAGGAGGCTAGGGGGCTAACCCCCGACCGACCGGTGGGGTCCACCAACCGGTTGGTTGGGCTTAGGCCCAACCGTGGCCCGCTTCGTGGCGCGTGATTTCGGTGACGATGTCTTCTGTTTTATGCAGCTTTCGCGATCGGTTTTCGGTAATTTTGTCGTCGTCTTCTTCCCCACACTTATTTTCTGTTTTCTGCTAATCACAACATGTGGAGACAAGACACATATCCAAAAATAACAAGATAAAAGATAACTCTAACAAAAACTTTATTGATATTCAAGGCACTTTTATTACACAACAAATTAACTAAACAAAACTCTTAACAAAACAAGACTTAAACACGAGACTCTGCAAACACGAGTGCCTTATCAAACTATCGACGAACTATCTTTCACTTCTCTCCCTCGAGTAGATTTCCTAGCCTAGTGGCTACACTGACGACATTATCCTTTAAGCTAATGTGTTTAGTTACATATTTATGCAGCACATCAGTCGCCTGTTTTGTAGCCTTAGCTAGAGAAGCGTATTTCCTTTTAAGCTCTATGTTATCTCTCTCGAGGTCTTCAATCCTGTCCCCGAGGCGATCTAACTGGGTAGTCCTCTTGCGTTTGGCCGCGAGATTAAGAGTGGTGGGTGCTCTCTTTACTGGCGGAGTGACCTTGATCTGCTCAGGGTGACCACGAACTCCATCAATGCGCGGACGCAGATTTGTAGATGTGTATTTTATGACCGTGGGTTCCCCATTCTTGTTCGTCTTCAGCCCGACGAGTGTTTCATTGGGCCTAGGAGGAAGAAGCGGGAGCGATTTGGAGACAGAGAAAGTCGGGAATCCTCTTGCCGGCACCGCTTGTGCGTAGAAAGCTTGTTGATGATGCGACGAGGTCTCTTCTGGCGGGATCATATCAACGGGTGTCGGTGAGTCAACGGGGGCAATCTCCTTTGACGGCCTTACGACAAGCTCGTTTGATGCGGCGACAACAAGAGCCATCGAGTCGTCGGTGGGCTCGTTGAGGTCGATCCTTGGATAGGAGGCCATTAGCGCTGGTGGGAGGAGAGCTTTGCTGCTGCTGGTATTCTGGAGGAGGCTGCAATGAATCTAGAGGCAGGCCTGGGGCTGGTTTTATAGCTGAGGTGGCTTGGAGAGGAGGCTGAATGATAGGCATGATAGGTTCGTTACGGAGTTATCGATTCTGCGGATCAGGTTACCAGAATGGATACGAGAAAGAGTCTGGACACGTAATGAAAGAAGGCAGACGACGAGGGGACTCCAGGGCAGACCGGTCGGTCTCCCTAGGAGACCGGTCGGTCCCACCATGTGGGTCCTCGTGGGTCTGTCGCTTGTGGTGTCTTTAAACTTGATCCTAATCCCAGAAAATATATCCCCGATGTGCAAACTTATCGGAAAAATGATGATAGCGTAAATCTATGGGACAATAAAGAATTGGATGACATCCAACTCTTCAGGACTCTTTTCAGGTTCTAGAAAAATCTTAAGATATTGCCCATTTACCTTTTTGACACGAAAGACCGTGGGGGAGTTCCCCACGGTGCAAGAGAATATATTAAAGGAACAGGGAAAAGAGAACAAGTTGAAGGAATACTTACAAAGAGGAGGAAGGAGGGGAAACTAAAGATGCTACACTATACTAAACTCGGGGAGGGGGGAGTGGAGTTACAGAGAATCAAGCCAACAGACAACTAAGCTTCTCGAAGCAACACTAAGTCTATGAGACTGCAGAGCTACCTCAGTTTTGAAATTACAAAGCCACCAAGCAAAGGTAGCAGGAAGGCCATCAAAAATCTTCCTATTTCTGATCTTCCAAAGTTCCAAGCAGCAATGAGAACCATTTCGATGAAAAAGGAGAAACTAGCCTGTTGATTTGTTCTCAAGATTCTTTTATGAATGTCAGGATCATTGTCCCAGACAATGCCAAGCTTCTCCCAACATCTCTTAGCAAAATCACATCAAAAAATAAGTGCTCAATTGTCTCTTCTTCTCCATTTGAACAGAGGACACAGAAGCAGTTTGGTTGAACATTGAAGTGTCTTCTGGAGAGCATATTTCTGGTGTTTAGTCTATCCAAGAGAAGCAGCCAAGCAAAAAATTTTCACTCTAGGAGTTACCTTTGATTTCCAGATAGCTGCAAATGAGTGGGGAACATGAACTGTAGAGAAAGCCAACTTGTATAATTTGGAAGCAGAATACTTGGAATTGCCCCAGCAGAAAGTTCTCTGATCAATCTCATGATTCAGGCTAAAATTCTGCACTAAATCACGAAGGGCCTCAAGCTCTTGAGCAGCAGCGTGAGAAATTGGAATGTTAAACAACTCGTCTAGGCTTAGAACTTCACTCACTTCCTTAACTGAAAGTTCAGGGTTTATGACAAAACTAGCAATATTAGGGAAGGTTTCTACAAGTTGAGAGCCAGCCCAACTGTCGGACCAGAAAAGCATAGATGAGCCATCGCCCATAGCAATTAGTGATGCTGTCATAAAGACCGCTCAGCCTAAAAATATCCTTCCACCAGAAGGAACCCAATTCCCTTTGCACATGAGGCACCTTGCCCTCATAGTACTTGAACCAGAGCTGATTAACCCAGGGGATATCAGCTTTCATATAGAACTTGTGGTGTTGCTTCATAAGAAGTGCATCATTCTGCAACTGTAGGTTCTTAATGCCCAGTCCTCCCTTCTTTTTGGTCTTTGAGCAAGCTGCCACGCCACTAAATTACCTCCCCTTTTCTTTTCAGAATTGTCTCTCCAAAGACACTGTTTCCTGATTCTATCAATGTCTTGAATCACACCTTTATGCAATTTAAATGTACACATGGCATAGGTGACAGTTGGGGTGATGACAGTATTGATGAATTCTGTTCTACCAGAATAAGAAAGAAGGGTTGAACTATCCGACAACTTTCTTTCCACCTTGTTCAGAAGGGAGGCAAAATCTTCCATTTTTGGCTTGCTAGTCCCTAATGGTAAGCCAAGATATGTAAACGGCAGGGAACCAATTTGACACCCAAGGGTCCCAGCCAGAACCTTCATTTTGTTAGCTGCAACATTGATCGGCAGAATCAGGGATTTATGGAAGTTAACCCTGAGGCCAGTAGATAGAGCAAAAGTATTAAGAATAGCTTTAAGACAAAAAAAGTTGCTTTGCGTCTGCCTGCATCATAAGGAGGGTGTCGTCTGCATAGTGAACAATTGGGAAATCTTCAGTAGGCTGGGGAATTGGGAGATGAAGGATTCCTTTTTCTTTAAGACCATTAATGATGTACTGGAGGATCTCAGTAGCAAGCACAAATAAGAGGGGAGACAGGGGGTCTCCTTGTCTGACCCCTCTTTTACAGATAAATTGCTTACCAGGGATCCCATTCATGAGAATAGCTGCAGAACCTGAGCACAGGATGGATTTGACCCAATTAATCCATTTGGTGGGGAAACTCATAGCCATCATCATGTCAATGATTGCAGTGTGTTCTATGGTGTCAAAGGCCTTTGCAAAATCCAACTTAACAATAACTATCTCTCTTTTAGACTGATGGCATTGATGGAGATACTCAAAGCTCCACCCTAAGCAGTCCTGAATAGTTCTACTTCGAATGAATCCATACTGATTTTTATGTAAGAACAGTAAAATCTGGGACTGTAATCTATCAGCCAGCAACTTTGTTATCAATTTGACACAACAATTGAGAAGAGAAATCGGTCTGAAATCATTGGCAGTGACAGGGCAACTGACTTTTGGGACTAGCACATATAGGACTATTGATGGCAGAAAGGTTGACTTGCTCATTGTAAAAATCATTGAAAAGTTTATATATGTCTTCCTTGATTATAGGCCAACATTTCTTTATAAAAACCCCATTAAAAACCATCAGGTCCAGGAGCTTTATCAGCTGGCATGGATTTGACCATTCTATCAATCTCCTCCTTAGAGAAGGGAGAAGTGAGAAGATCCAGGTTTACCCAAGAAAAATCAGGAATTAAACTGCCCAGATCAAATTCCATGTTAACCTTGTCTGAAATACCCATCCTGCTTTTAAAAGTACACTAGAAATGATTGGCCTTATCTTCATGATGAATGGGGGAGACCCCGATATCATCTTGAATCTGAGCAACAAGATTTCTTCTATATGAGACTGTTGCCATGGAATGGAAATATTTGGTGCATTGATCTCCAAACTTGACTCTGTTAACTGTATTTCTTTGCTTCCAGTACTGGTTATGATGGAGAAGTAGTTTGCTGAGCTGCTTCTTTATAATGACTCTAACATTCCATTCAGGATTAAAAAGGGGTCTAAATTGCTCCACTGTATCCATGTATAAAATAACCTTATTACAGTTATCAATTTGCAGTCTGAAGTTTGACAGTCCTTTGCTCCACTGTTTTAAATCATATCTTAACCTTTTGAATTTAGCAGACAAATTGGAAACACTGCTAGTGGAATTGTTAACTGGCTTTTTCCAAGAATGTTTCACCATGGAGAGAAAGGAACTGTGAGAGGCCCAGAAGTTTTCAAACCTGAAGATGTTAGCCCTAGGAATTCTGGTGCCAACTGAAACCTTGCAAGGGACATGGTCAAAAGTCGGTCTTGCTAAAGGAGTGACCATGGTATCAGGAAATTCAGCGGTCCAATTCACCGAAGTGAAGAACCAATCAAGCTGCTCCAGAAGAGGCTCAGTCTGCATGCTACTCCAAGTAAAACCTCTCCCTTTTAAAGGAAGTTCAACTAAACCAAGGTGGTCAATCATATCATTGAAAATAAGGGTGTCCTGAAAATTGCCCCAGATTTGTTTCTGTTTTCTAAGGATCTGTAGAAGTTGAACTCACCAAGAATGAGCCAATTTTCATCATCCCGGATGTCCAGATCTTTCAGCCAAGTAATGAAACGACTTCTAGCAGGTTCAGTACAGGGTCCATAAACAGAAACCAGGTTCCAAATGCAGGGGTCCATTCTGGAAGAAAAACAGATAGAAACTGCAAATGGGAGAATATCAATAACAGAACCTTCAAACAGGCTACCATTCCATGCAACAAGAATCCCCCCTGAGGCTCCAACAGAAGGAGCAAATAGGAATTTGTCAAATCTTTTTGGAGCAAAGTTTCTGATGAAGGATGAATCAAACTGTTCTCTCTTTGTTTCCTGAAAGCAAATAATTTCACTGTTGCACTCTTCAATCTTATTTCTAATTGGAAGCCATTTTTCTACTGCATTAATCCCCCTCACATTCCAACACAAAACATTCCACGATCTATTCATTTGAAAGCATGGGAGGAGGAAGAGTAGCATTGGAGACTCCACAAGAGCTCGCCATTTGAACCATAAGACATAAAGCACTTCGCCCTAACCAAGGACTACAAATACCTCGCAAGGGAACCATGATAATAAAATAGGATAAAAATATAATAGCAGTACCATAGCTCGACTTTCTAGCCCACCAACCACTCTTATACATCGAGTGGTTGAGATACAAATAAGATAAAAAAAGAGGAGGATAAGCCAGGGAAAACTATAAATCCCTAGGGAACAGCCTGGCAGGTAGGAGGCTTCCACAGCATCAGTTCTGATTTTCATCATGCCCTTCAATAGGGCGTCATCTGAGAGCTCCTCAGGAGCTACTCCACAAGCTGCTGCCCATTCCCTGATATTAGCAAGGGAAGTTGGGTTTATAACATCACTAGCATCAGCTGGCAACTTTTTGTCAAGGTCAAGTTGTGCTGACAACTTCCTCCTACGTTTGGCTGTAGGTTCTTTAACTTTCACAGGCACCATCTGAAAACCTCCAACAACAGCTGGGTTAATGCGCGGGCTTCTTCTAACCAGGGTATCCACCAATGGAGTTTTGGCCCCAGGCTTGTTACTGATAGTTTTTTTGGAATGTTGATCTGACCAGTAGAAGGATCCAGAGTCTTCTCCTTTTCCATCCTAACTGCCCATGCTTTCAGCAAAACACACTGAGCAACCATTTCAAATGGGACAATGGCTTTGCTCAGATCCTCCTTCCATTCCACCTCTACTGAGCTTGGAGAAACAAAACTGGTTAGGCAAAGACTGGCAGGCTTTCACAATGAACGCAGGCACAAACACCATAGGCATTCTAGCAGAAGTCACCACCACTGATCCATCTGAAGACGAGCTGCTCAGGTTGTCCTGCCCATTCTAAATAGCAGCAAGCACTTCTTCCACAGAGAGCTGAATATCAGGACCAGTGGCCCGCAGGTAGTTGGCAGTGCTTCCTGACTGATCAAAAGTAACAGTGTATTGGGGATGCTCGGGGTGCTGAGGGACCCAATCTGCTATCATAGCTTCAATCTGATCATTCTCAGCCTGCCATTGATTGGCATTTTGATCAATGTTGTTCTGAATGCCATTCATGTTGTTCTGAATCTCATCATTCACCTCTTGCATCAGCTGAACGTTGATACCAGCATCTGCTAGGACTTGAGCAGCAGCCCCAACATGATCATGAAGCCAGTTCTGAAAAAAGTTTGGGTTTCCTGGCATCGGAGGGCCTTGCACAGGGTGAGGGTTGGCGTCAGAAGGGATAGGGTCTTCATCTGCCGAAACTTCATCAAAATTTCCTCCAAGAATGTAGGTAGGGATGGTCCAAGATCGACCAAGCCCCCCAATGGTGGATCCCTGAGACAGCACAATGCTTCTAGGGACTCTGGTTGGATCAAGCAACAGACAATGTACGAGAGAGACACTCTTGTTCCTCCCCTGGCGCCAGAACAACATCCTTCCAAACGGCGCAACAGCAGCCTTCATGAACTCTTCCTGCTGGTAGTCCAAAGGAAAAGCAAGGAACATGATCCAACAATCTCTAATGTAGGTACAAGCCCTGAGATTGATGGCTTCATCGTGTTTGACAACATGAAGCATGGAATTCTCATTGACCGCAATGGGGCTAATGTCCAGCATGCTCTGACGCTGCATTGCTGACCCGAATTCAATCAACCCAAGCCCCAGCGGAGATAGGAAGTGGGATTGAACCCTGACTGGGAAGTTATCTTGGAGAAGATGGACGACGTCGGTGAGGGCATCTCTGGCATGGACTGGTGGCGGCGGAGGCACCAGCGTAACGATGGCGAACTCCTCATGACGTCGCGGAGGCTCCCCGCCGATGGCCACCCGGGTGCGCGCAGGTCGAAGACCTATATCCTCCACATGAGCTCTAAATGGGATGAACGGGGTGGGATCACAGGCGAAGTTAGCCATGAGATCATGAACTGCAGACGAGATGGCTTGATCGTTGCTAGCAGGACTGGGGTTTTCTAGTACTTGGCTGGGGGCAGGGAGGGTGGTATTGTTAACACTGGAATTTCGCACGCATGTGAGGATATGACAAGTGGGCCCAGCTAGCAGTGAGGAAAAGAATTCGGCAAACGATCGGACGATCGGATGGCTCTCGGAGATTCGGTGAGTAACCAAAGATGGTTAGCCTTCGGAGTTTCAGCAAATGTCTATGCAGTCGGCTATTTTGCGAAGCGGCGGCTCCATTCGGGAAATGGATATGGCAAGTAAAGCCGGCTTGCATAAGAAGGCATGTGACATTGAAAGACACCAAGAAGAATAAAAATAGGATTTGTATCTTTCCAATTTTTATTTGTGTAAATTGTAATCGTCTAGGACTCATGTTTTGTCCAGGGTATAAATATAAACCCTCGGCCATTGTAAAATTGTTCACAACCATATCAATACAAACCGGCCCCGTGCCAACTTCGAGTCCCTAGTCGTGTCGTCGAGTTCTTCGAGAGGAATCATCGATCCGTCGACCTCCGTAAGTCCCGGCATCCTTGTTATCATGTCTAGTATCATGCGGTGGATTTAGATATGGTGCAAGTAGTCTTGTTTGTTTTTCAATGGTCGTGCGGCGGACCCTTGTTAGCAATCAAGAGGTCTTTGCCTATGCTTTGCTTGTGGATAGATACCGTGCGGCAGGCGTTTATTCATATGTTTAGCAAAGGCGAGATAGTTTATCGGCTCTGTTAGATTTGGCAAGATCTGATAGATTCATTAAGTTACCATGTGTTGCATTGTTTTATTTAATTTTGTAACACTCTTTTGCCCAATCTAGATTGATCTTTGTTTGGACTTGTTTCACAAGTTTGCTTGTGTTTTAATAATTGCAAGATCATGACGGCCGAACTAACTTTCAATCTAGATTGTTACGTGTTGTGGGTTCATGCATGTCAATCACGGTTAGGCTTTGATAAAACTAGGTATCGTGCGGCAGCAGATGCAGGTTTTAGATTAGTTTTCAATCGTGCTTGTTTGTTTGTTCGTTCCTTCTTCATGGACCCCAACTCGGCTAGTTTGCTGAGCTTGGTTAAGCTTACATGAGTAATGAGTCTTATAGATTTGTTCAGATACATGCATGCTTTTAGCTCCTTATCATTAGATTGTATCATGCGGTGATTAATCTAATTATAAGGAGTGGCGTAGACTTAGTTTATGCTTGACGGGTTTATGAAGATTAGACGTGCGGCAGACTATTGGATTAACCTATGCATGTGTTGTTTGGATGGATTTATATTTACAAGTTACCTGTTTATGATTCATTGTATCTTGATGATATCTTCTTACATGTATATTCGGCAACCGGCTGTTGATATATGCTCATTCTTAATGTTAGCCGAATGATCTTTGAACTTACCAACACAACTTCTGTAGCTGTATGCCGTCGTGATTGGCTTCAAAGCCGTACATATGGAACCGTCTGGTCTTATTCAGCATGTTCCAGTTTATTCTCACGGTTTCATCCCTTGTTGGTTTTCAGGTCAAACCAACTGGCACGTCTCCGGATTCCAAACCGTCCGGGTACCCGATTGAAGCCACGCTTTTTCCGGCTTGCTGTGTGTGAGGCGCGGCGAACCACATTTTGCGCCAACAGGTATGAACTGGAGCAGGGGAGACAGACGGGTTGAAGGGGTTGGCTCCGAGTCTGGCTCTTGCGCTTCCCTAGGTGGGCTGGAAATCAGAACTGTTGTTTGCTCTTCTCTAGGATGCTGCGTGAGTGGAAGCTTAGGTTTCCAAAGTAGTTTTGCTCCTGGCGAATTCATCAAGACTGTTACCAGCCCTTCAGCAGGAGACTGATCCAAAGGGGTCTTGGGCTTCCACTGCAATTTTGTGCCTGACAAAGTACGCATCACATTTTTGGGCCTCCACCAAGCCAAAGCTTTGGGCCTAAAGAGGCATTTTTTTGCTGGGTGGCCATAATGGAAGCACTACAAGCAACGGATCGTGAACACACATGATTTAATCGAATGGCCATTAGACTGTCTCCAACAATAAAGATGCAAACATGAGACCCATTTGTGTATATGGGTCACACAGAGGAGAAGGATCAGGAACCCAAACCATTCATTCTCCAACAGCACACCCAAACGAGCATCTCTTCTTCCTCCCTGTCGGCTGTCGAGCGCCTTCCGCTCGCTCCCTCCCCGCCGAGCATCGGGCCTCCCTCCCCGCCGAGCACCGGCCGGGCCTCCCTCCCCGTTGTCCCTCCTCCGCGGATCTGACTCACCTCGCCGCGCCATGGGCCCATCTCGTCGCGCCGTCGTGATCCCCGCTTCGCCACGGTCTTCGTCGCCTGCCTCGCCACGGCGTCGTCTTCCCCGCCTGTCTCGCCACGTCGTCGTCTTCCCCGCCTGCCTCTCCGCGCCGTTGTCTTCCCTGCCTCGCCTCGCCATCCGCCGTGGTGCCGCTCCTGTTGGTGGTCGGAGCGGGGGAGGGGAAGGAGTTGCGCCGTGGTTGGGGGAGGGAGCTTGCGAGCGCTGGTGGAGGAGCAGCGCCGGTGGGAGGAGCGCCGGTGGGGGAGGAGCACCTGCGATTTGCGTCGTTTGTTTTGACGACGCTCTTTTGGGGCTCGGTTGGTTCGGTAGGCAAAATGGGTGCTCTGTTTGGGTGCTTTGTTGGAGCACGTTTTTGATACCCAAAACACTGTTGGAGACGCAAATTTGCGTTTGGGGTGCATTGTTGGAGATAGTCTTATGGAGGCACCTCGAGCATTGTCCAGAGTTAATGAGGGGAGCCACACTGATGCTTCGGCTCCCGGACTGATCTTGATTGCAAACCAAGAAACCTGCGCCAAGGTTCAAGCTTTCAAACTGCGCAGTCTTTTTCAAAGCAGACTTAATGAGCTTGGGCCCCCTTGATTGCATGTGTGCCTTGGACGCAGACGAGAGAACTTTTTCTGAATCAACTGAAGCCCCCGAAAAACAATCAGAAGAGAGGACCGTATCGACTAAAGTTTCTGGCTGTAATTTTGAATGCAACTCTGAAAGAAAGCCATTATTCAACTTATTAAAAATGCTTTGATCCTTCTGTGGAGATTCCACTGAACCCTGACATGAGAAGCCCAAATAATTCTGATCCTTGCTATGAAAATCCACCCTAGTTTCAATCGAACCAAAGAAAATAGAGCCACAAAATGGAACATGCTTCTTTTTGGGAGATTCCATGACAAGCTGAGAATTGAATCTGACTTTCCTGCTAGGTTGTTGCAACAGATTTTTTTCACGTTTCTTAACCTTGGAAAGAACAGTAGACCATTTTTTTCTCCTCTTCAGCTTCCCAAAGTCGCTTTTCATGCTCCCAGTGAGGAGCGCCATTGCTCCACAAGTGAAAGTATATATCAAAAGATTTCCCAATTACTCGTTTCAGATTATAAATGAAAAAACCCACAGACTTGTTGAAGACCGAAAATCTGAAATGATTGTGATTATTTCAAGAACATGGAAGCTAGAAGCAAGACCACCCAAACAAGACTGAAGAACCAGAGCAACACTTTCCTCGGACAGACGAAAAAGAGATCTCCTGAAGGTGGCGAGGAGGAAGAACGAGCCATGAGGGCTAGGAGAGGGGTGGTGCACCTGAGAGCTGAACTGACGATGAACTCGCAACTCAAACTCCTTTCCAATTGAGAAGTCCAGGTTCTCCGCAAGGGTGGAGGAAGATCCCATCTTCTCCTTCTGAGGCGACCGACCGGGAGGAGTCGGTTAGCAGTCGAGAGCATCATCGACGGCTAGGAAGCCAACGGAGGGGGCGACGGGGGCGGCGAGGAGAGCTCGGGCAGAGGGAGAGAGCGACATTACTCACTTATCCTTGTCCACTGTTGCCCATTCACCTTGAAAAGCGTACCTTCGTCATTTTGAAGTGTAATAGCTCCATGCGATGAAGTGGCTACCACTGTGAAAGGTCCTTCCCATTTGCTTCGTAGTTTTCCATGCCCGAACAATTTTACCCTGGAATTAAAGAGTAATACCTTGTCTCCCGAAGTGAAGCTCTTATTCTTGATTCTTTTGTCATGCCACCTCTTTGTTCTCTCTTTTGTAGATCTTTGCGTTATGATATGCTTTTTCGCGCCATTCATCTAGTTCAGAGAGTTGCATTTTCCTCTTGACTCCTGCAGCTTCTAAGTCCATGTTCCATCTTTTGATTGCCCAGTGAGCTTTGAATTCTAGTTCCACTGGTAAGTGACAAGTCTTTCCGTAGATGAGCTGATATGGAGACATTCCCAGTGGTGTTTTGTAGGCAGTACGATAAGCCCACAGTGCTTCGGGTAGTCTATCTTTCCATTGTGTTCCCATCTTGTCGACTGTTTTCTGCAGAATATTCTTGATTTGCTTGTTCGATGTTTCTGCTTGGCCACTTGTCTGAGGGTGATAGGGAGTGGCAACATTGTGATGGATCCCATGATTTATCAGATATTTATGGAAGCCTTTGTCAATGAAATGTGTTCCTCCGTCACTAATTACCATCCTTGGCACTCCGAATGTTGGAAATATCACCTCCTCGAACATCCTCTGAGAGTTTCTTGCATTAGCAGACTTGCATGGCACCGCTTCGACCCATTTTGAGACGTAGTCGACAGCAACCAGGATGTACTCATGGTTCCTTGATTAAGGGAATGGTCCCATGTAATCAATTCCCCAGACATCGAATAGCTCAATCTGAAGGTTGTTAGTGAGTGGCATGACATCTCTGGTGTTGATGCTGTCGTGCCTCTGACATGGTCCACACCTCCGGACAAAGTCTTTTGTGTCTTGGTACATGGTAGGCCAGAAAAATCCACTTTGCCAGATCTTCGCATGTGTTCGGAATGCTCCATAATGTCCTCCATATGGTGAAGAGTGACAGCGTTCAATGATCTTGATTCCTTCTTCAGCCGGCACAGATCTTCTGAGTAATCCATCAGAGCATACTCTGAATAGATATGGATCATCCCATATGTGGATCCTACTCTCATAGATCAGCTTCTTCTTATTTGCTCCTGGTGATACATACCCTGCAACTATAAAAAAATTGACAATATCTGCATACCAGGGGTCAGATCTAAAGACTTGAAAAAGCATGTCATCCCTGAGTGAGTCATTTATAGGCAATTCCTGAGGATTTTCAAATGCATTCTAGACAAGTGATCAGCTACAGGAGTTTTCTACTCATTTCTTATCTTTTATTTCTAAGTCAAATTCTTGGAGTAACAAAAACCCATCTTATCAAGCATGCTTAGCATATTTTTTAGTGAGCAGGTACATTAGCGCAGCATGATCAGTAAAAAACAAGACCTGTGATCCACTGTTGATGCTCACTAAGTGTCATATTCTTAGCATCAACAAGGTCATATAACACAACACAAGGGCCTAAAATCAACCAAAAACCTTTTATAAACTAACGATTTCCACTTGTCCTTGAGTTTATTTGAATGTAGGAAATTGCAGGGTTTTTGAGCAAAATGACCAAAAGGACCCACCAGGAGGCGAGCACACTCACCTGGGCTCACTTTGGGCCAAGGTAGGGTGGCGCCCGCCACCCTCACTGGCGGCCGCCAGGGGAGTGAGGCCCAACCTCTTCCCCGCCATTCACTGATCCAGGGGAGGCGTGCCACACTCATTTGCAGCCATTGATCACTTAGGTCATTGCATCCAAGGGCCAAGAAGGGATGTCACATGGATCATGACCCAATTGCCCATGTGACGGTTATTTGGACATGCAACCGACCTTGGAACCGCCTCCCTAGAGCTCCTGGATGCCGTTGAAGCAAGGTCGGTGGATCCAACGGCCAGGGGGGTGGCGGCCGCCACCACACTCACCCCCCTGACCTAACCCTAGGTCCATAAGTACCCCCTAGGTCCCTTAGGCTATAAATAGGACCCCCCGAGCTCATTTGTACTCAGACCTCACCTCATTAGTCCCACTCTCTTGTAAGCGAAGCTCTGGTGAAGGAACACTCTAGTTGAGAGACTTAGAGTGAGAGCGAGAGTGAAGAAGAGAAGAGCTGGAGTTGTAATAGAGGATCTTCCAAGTCTCTGGTATAATTCCAAGTTTTTCTTCATTATCTTAGTGTTCTTCTACTTTCAGCATTTACTTTAAGTTCTTTACTTATTGTTCTTGTTGAGTGCTTTCGATCATAGATAACTTAGTATTTAGTTTGTATCTAGTTTGGGTTCTTCGCTGAGTAATCAGTGCTCTAGGTTTGGACGCAAGATTAGAGTAGTATATATTAGTGTAAGCGCGGTGCTTAGACTAATTATACCTTAGTTTGTGGCTAGCCCCCCGGATAGCTGTGGTAGCAAACAGGTGGTGACAGCCCTAGGAGCCTTGAATTCCACCACGTAGTTGGGTTAGTTTTTAAATCATAAACCTCGTTGTGCACGTCTGAGGTAAATAGTCCAGAGGGTGTGTACGGTTCGAAGAACTAGAAAACTCTTTAGTGCTAAGTTAGTTGTGTTCGTAAGTGTGTAGGAAAACATTAATCTGTTCATCGGCCAGACCCCGCCGATTTAGTTTAGTAGTAGTTAGTCTTTCTTTCTTTTTAGTAGTAGTAGAAATCAACCCCCATTCATACATTTCGATCAACCCTGCTAGAATCACTAGTTGTTCATAGCAGTCCTAGTGTTAGTTCTGCCATAGTAGCTTCCCTGTGGAAATAAATACGATACTCGGTTACTCCCGGTGAAGTGCTACAATTGACTTATTCTGTGCGCTTGCGGAATTTACCAATAGTCATAAGAATAGTTAGTTATACTTCTTACATTAAGAAGTACCAACAAGCCTTTCTGGCGCCGTTGCCGGGGATAGATTCCATAGTCTACTCCTAGTGACGACGTTAGCAAGAGTCAAAAGCATTTCTGCACCGTTGCCGGGAGAAGCTAGACTTGTGCTATTGCCTAGTTTAGCTATATTCTTGAGTATTGAATATATTAGTTTATTTATTGTGTTGATGATTAGGATTATTCTATGGTGATATAGATATATCCTGTGATCGTCAGTAGCCATGGCGGATTCGATCTTCCGAGCAACTATCAAGAAGATCCCGAGGCCATCTTAGGAGAGCGAGAGCTAATCTCACTCCTCCGAGGAAGAACCTGGAGCTTCGTGAGAGGAGTTCGTCGAGACAAGAATCCAGTCGAAAGTGACTGACGAACCAAGCTGCTCCACCGATCGATCAACACAACGCCGACATCGTCATCAACATCGACGTCGACCAAAACACTCTGTGAGTATTCCATGCCTACTCTTGCTCACATTCCAGTGTTACCTTCTACTAGTAATGTAGATTTTGAGCTTAAACCTCACCTAATACGTATGGCTCAAGCTATTGCATTTAATGGCAAACCTTCCGAGGATGCCAATGCTCACCTCCGGAATTTTCTGGAGATATGTAGTACAATTTCTGTGCAGGGAGTTTCGCAGGATGCCATTAGACTTCGTCTTTTTCCATTTTCATTAGTGGAAAAAGCGAAGCAGTGGTTCCTCTTCAACTCTGGACACCTGCTGACATGGGTGAGATGCGCGGATCAATTCCTCAACAAGTTCTGCCCGATAAGTCGAACTATTCTTTTCCGTAGCAAGATTTCTAACTTTGGACAGGGAGACGAAGAAACAATCACTGAAGCTTGGGAGAGACTACAAGAGTATGTTGAAGACTGTCCCCACCATGGTATGCAAGACTGGTACTTGATCCAGAGCTTCTACCATGGACTCCAGCAAGAATCTCGACAACACATTGATGCTGCCGCCGGAGGTGCATACCTCTCTCTCACTGTAGAGAAGGCAACCAAACTGATCGAGACAATGGTGGCGAATCAAGGATGGACAGAAAAACGTGCTAGAGGTATGTCTGAAATTAAGCAAGTTGATTCTGTTACCCTGCAAACTTTGGTAAAATTGCTAGAGCAAAGAATAAATGAGAAGAGAGATCGTGCTGCAAAGGAGTACTACGCCAAGCAAAGAGCCGCTTCGTCAAGTGAAGGTCAAGAAGAAATTAAGAAAGAGGATGCAAAATCCCTTCTTAATAATGGTGGCTACGGAGAACCTCCAATTCCAATGATCCAACAATGGAATAATAAAGGTATGCCTCAAACCTCCGTATTTAATTCTCCTATTGGAAAATTAGTTTCTAATCAAGGTAGAATTAATGATAGCATAAATAATAAATTAATTGAACATGATAAAATGTTAGAAGGAATTTATGCTAAACTGAAAGATTTTTCTGAAGCATTTAAGGAACAAATTAATTTTAATAAGAGATTAGAGCAAACAGTAGATAACATTAAATCTCAAATTAAATACTATGAGGAGGTAAAAGCTGTAACCACGAGAGGTGGTAAATCCACTCGTGATCCACCTCATCCTAATTTAGTTCCTAGTAGTAATGCTGCTACAAAGAAAAATATTGTTAATGTTGAAAAAGACGAAGAAGAGGAGACCCCAGCTGAACCTTCATCCAAGGTACGAACTGCTCCTCATGAATTCTATGATACACATGTATTACCTTTTCCAGATCGAAACAGAAATCCGACGGAAGACGACCAATTCGTCGAGGTAATTCAAAAATTATATATACATGTGCCATTTATTGACGCTATGCAGGTTCCAACTTATGCAAAATATTTGAGAGACATGCTCAATAAGAAGAAACCAATTCCAAGTAGGGATGTGGTTAAATTGACCGAAGATTGCAGTGCGGTCATTTTAAACCAACTCCCAGAAAGAAGAAGGACCCAGGAAACCCAACGATCGCATGTTCAATTGGAGAGCAGCACTTCGAGCATGCACTCTGTGATCTGGGAGCAAGCGTCAGCGTCATGCCCAAGGTAATATATGATAAATTAAATCATCATACCTTGTCCCTACTTCTATGTGTTGCAGCTAGCCGATCAATCGCTCCGATATCCCGCGGGAATAGCAGAGAATATTCCGGTGAAAATTCGGAATCTCTTTGTCCGGTGGATTTCGTGGTTCTGGATATTAATCCCGACCACCGGACGCCATTGATCTTGGGACGGCCATTTCTGAGCACTGCAAAAGCCACCATTGATGTAGGAGCTGGAGAAATTCAGCTCCACATCAGTGGAAAGGAGGAGAAATTCCAGTTCACACCGCGACCGGAAAAACACCCGTCATCAAGGTTCGTCGGTGCCTACATCCATCCACAACCACCGTGAAGGCGACACTAATCGGGAATCCAAAGCGGCTAACCAAGGTAAGTTAGGCTAAGGTAAGTCTTTATCCCCCATTTAAATTTTGTTTTTACTTAAGCAAATTAATTTTCTGCAAAATAGATGCTTAGTAGGGAGATTAGGTGAAGCCTAGGGGGCTTAGGGCAGCCTTAGGGGTGGCGCCCGCCACCCCATGCTGGCGCCCGCCACCCATGTGGCCCTTTTCACTTAGCCAATCAACTAGACTATCACCTAGCCATAGACTCAAATAACACCAGGAGAGACCCATGCCTTTGCTCTTTTCAATGCACTCATTCACTCCCATGTCTCCTCCTCTCTCTTCATCTTCACTCCAACTTTTGGACACTTCTCCACCAAAAATTCTGGTGAGGAGTGATGAGGAGAGCACAAGTGAAAGAAGGAGTGGCTTTGAGTGGAATTTTCCACAAGGGGTGGCGCCCCGCCACTTTTTCCTGGCGCCCGCCACCTCAATTTCCACATTTCTGCACAAAACTGCTCCCGAGTAAGTTTCCCACCATCCTTGGTATAAAGTATGACCAGGATGAAGAAGTGGTCTTTGAAATTTTCAGCCCCTTACCCATTTAGGAGGTTACACTCTTTGCACTTTCACACACTACACTTTTTCACCGACACTACCACTTTATTCACTGGAATTTCATGGGCACTACGAGGGAAACCTCATGTGTCGGTTGCAGACAAAATGGGCAAGGTGGGGTGGCGCCCGCCACTTTTTCCTGGCGCCCGCCAGGGGGGTGAAGCTTTCAGCCTTCCCCCTTCCATCCTCAGCCTATAAATACTACCCACACCCCATGCAAGTTCCTACACCTCACTCAAAACACAAAACACCAGCCACCTTGAGCACTAGCAAGGAGGTCATGGGCCCTCTCAAGAACTTCTTCACCGGCAAGAAGAAGAAGAGTAAGGGTGAGGGAAGTTCGTCGAGGGCAAACACTCACATTCGCTTTGCTGGGAGTGATGAGGAGAGCGCCGGGTGGGGTACTCCATCCACCAACGAAATGTCGGTGGATCGGGACTCTCCGCCCACACACCAGGCTGGACCGACCATCCGCGTCCTGAACTCCGTCAATGATATCATCTGGCAGAGTGATCGGGAACGGCAGGCCCGAACATCCTCAGTGAGAGGGAGTTCGTTCACACCCGCCACATCGACGACGACTTGCTAAGTCGCACTGGTATGGACAATGAGTTTCTCTATATTTTTCGAACCTTGGGATGGGAAGATGCATGGAAGGTTAATGAGGAGGGAATCCTGCCCCTCACAATGGAATTTCTGGCCACAATGCAAATATCTGCTAATCACATAAATTTCGGCTTTTTAATGAAGAACATACTTTAACATGGAAGCAGTTCAGCAAGAATTTAAACTTTATGATTCATGCTTGCTGAGCTTGGAATCTGCCTGTACGGGATTCAATAGAAATGAATTTTGGAAAAGTATTGCTGGGAACAGAAACCCAGGCTTGCCCCGTACAAGTAATATCCACAACCCCACGCTCAGGTTTTTTCCACAAATATATTAGTATCACACTCTTTTCAAGACCTGACTTAAGACAATTAAAAAGCCCGAAATGCTGCTGCTTTATGCTCTAGTAAACCACATAAAAGTATCACCCGCCAAGGCCATGGCGGACTACTGGTCTAAATTTAATCAACGCACTGGAAATATTGAAATGACATCATGGATAACTAGACTGGCTTTAAACATGGGTCTGCTGAACACCGCTATATACTCTTACATTCCTAGTGACCGAGACCTTTTGACCATGGAACACTTCTCGCAAGGACACCTCTTGCATGAGAACCAGGAGACCGGTGAGATTCACATGATCTACCAAGATTATGTGAATAAAATCGCTCTTCCTGACATGTCACTTTGGTTGGTGAATGCACCAACGTTACTTTTGGCCCTGGAAACCGAGGCAGAACAAAACCGCAGGTTGGCTCGAGAGAACACCATGCAGGTTCCCAGGAGGAGGACGCGAGCGCAGACCCGTGCAGCAGAAGAGGCCGCAAGAGCCGCAGCAGCGGCACAAGAGTTTGACCCTTTTCATGCAGGGCAGTATGGAGGAGCAGCACACTATGGTCATTTGACACCCCCTGGCTCGCACCAAGCAGGGGAGTCGAACTGGCAGCAACCGCAACATCCGCAGTGGGGATACGGCCATGAGGCGTCCCTTCACTCATCCCAGTTGGGGAGTTCATCCCACTCTTTGGGAGGATCACCCGGTACACTGGCCGTGGTGATGAGTTCTTCCATAGGGGAATCTCGCCACAGGCCGCTCGCCATTCGTCCTTTCATCAGGACGAGTGGATGCGCGATATGGGATATCTTCAGCACCAAATGAATGGACTCACCATGGATACTGCCGAAATCCGTCAGGACTTGAACGACTTGAACCAAAATTTCCAGGAATTCCGCCAGGAAACTGGTGGAGAACTGGGTAATATTTCTTCTCTCCTGCAGCAGAACCAGCAGAACTGGGACGACATGTACCGTCGTCAGGGATGGATGTAACCCAACCACGCCAAAAGCCAGCTTGGGGGGGACCCCCGTCAAAGAGGTAAGTATCACTACCGTCTTTATTACTGTCAGTTTTATATTATTTTAGTAATTTAAATTTGAGTTTTATCTTAGTTAATTTCTAGCTTAATTAAGTTAAAAAAATATATAATAATAATAATAATAATAAATAAATAGTAATAAATGAAACGCTCTCATCATAAGTCTTTTTAATGAATAAAAATAATGTATGCCATGCATTAGAGTTATCATGGGAGAACGTATGCTAGAACTAAACTTGAGACATGAGCATTAGACTAAGTAAAGGGGAAGTAAGTTTCTACTTTGACTTGAGCAAGTCAAGTTTGTGGAGTAGTTATTTTGAAAAATTTAAAAAACTTGCTCTAAGTACTTCTGTGGCAAAGAAAGTCCTACCAAAGCCAAATAATTTTTACTCTTAGAGTAGCTTCCACTTGCTGCATGTTAGTGTTGAGCTAGTTAGACCTTTGTTGATAGACATGGTAGAGAAACTTGTCATATTTTTAGACCAAGGAATTCACTTGCACCCACCTATATAGTGCTATTCTTACACTGAGAATACGCACACAACATGCCTTTATTTCCATTCATTGTTAGGAATACTCCATGGCAAAATATCATGCTCCATAATGAAATCTCAGGGACATGGCTATAGTAGTTAAAAAAAGAGAGCAAGTGCTCTAGAAAGAAAAGAATATTCAAAAGAGCAAGTGCTCTAGAAAGAAATTCAAAAGAGCAAGTGCTCTAGAAAGAAGAGAATATCCAAAAGAGCAAATGCTCTCATTCATAGCCATGATCCCACAAATGAGATAAAAGGAGAAGTGCCATGAAAGTATTAGCCACAATAAATACCACACACTTGCACATTCCTGGTCTGAACCTATGACTTGTTGCTCCTTTGCTCCATTTGTCTAACTTAGCAAAATTATGCTAGCATTGCATGCTCACTTTTATCCTACCCATTAAACCCCACATAAAGTCTTAGTGAGAGGATAATTCTTCCATTTCCACATACAAATATGAGTGATCGAGTGAGCCACAGAAGTTACTAAGCATGCTTTCTTTTGAACAAAACTTGCAAAAAACTCCACATATCTTGATTAGCAAAATAGGCAAGGGAAAGACAAACCTTCTTTCTTGCTGGTCTTTTGTTCTAATCTTGAGTGCAGGGAAGGCTACCAATTCCATGGTGATGAAAATAATATGGGCATACACAACAAAAACACAGAGTTTCCAAATTAAAGTTCATGCTTGCTCGAGGACGAGCAAGAGGTAAGCTTGGGGGAGCTTGTTGATGCTCACTAAGTGTCATATTCTTAGCATCAACAAGGTCATATAACACAACACAAGGCCTAAAATCAACCAAAAACCTTTTATAAACTAACGATTTCCACTTGTCCTTGAGTTTATTTGAATGTAGGAAATTGCAGGGTTTTTGAGCAAAATGACCAAAAGGACCCACCAGGAGGCGAGCACACTCACCTGGGCTCACTTTGGGCCAAGGTGGGGTGGCGCCCGCCACCCTCACTGGCGGCCGCCAGGGGAGTGAGGCCCAAACTCCTCCCCTGCCACGTCACTGATCCAGGGGAGGCGTGCCACACTCATTTGCAGCCATTGATCACTTAGGTCATTGCATCCAAGGGCCAAGAAGGGATGTCACATGGATCATGACCCAATTGCCCATGTGACGGTTATTTGGACATGCAACCGACCTTGGAACCGCCTCCTTGGAGCTCCTGGATGCCGTTGAAGCAAGGTCGGTGGATCCAACGGCCAGGGGGGTGGCGGCCGCCACCTAGGGCTGGCGCCCGCCACCACACTCACCCCCTGACCTAACCCTAGGTCCATAAGTACCCCCCTAGGTCCCTTAGGCTATAAATAGGACCCCCGAGCTCATTTGTACTCAGACCTCACCTCATTAGTCCCACTCTCTTGTAAGCGAAGCTCTGGTGAAGGAACACTCTAGTTGAGAGACTTAGAGTGAGAGCGAGAGTGAAGAAGAGAAGAGCTGGAGTTGTAATAGAGGATCTTCCAAGTCTCTGGTATAATTCCAAGTCTTTCTTCATTTATCTTAGTGTTCTTCTACTTTCAGCATTTACTTTAAGTTCTTTACTTATTGTTCTTGTTGAGTGCTTTCGATCATAGATAACTTAGTATTTAGTTTGTATCTAGTTTGGGTTCTTCGCTGAGTAATCAGTGCTCTAGTTTTGGACGCAAGATTAGAGTAGTATATATTAGTGTAAGCGCGGTGCTTAGACTAATTATACCTTAGTTTGTGGCTAGCCCCCCGGATAGCTGTGGTAGCAAACAGGTGGTGACAGCCCTGGGAGCCTTGAATTCCACCACGTAGTTGGGTTAGTTTTAAATCATAAACCTCGTTGTGCACGTCTGAGGTAAATAGTCCAGAGGGTGTGTACGGTTCGAAGAACTAGATAAACTCTTTATTGCTAAGTTAGTTGTGTTCGTAAGTGTGTAGGAAAACATTAATCTGTTCATCGGCCAGACCCCGCCGATTTAGTTTAGTAGTAGTTAGTCTTTCTTTCTTTTTAGTAGTAGTAGAAATCAACCCCCATTCATACATTTCGATCAACCCTGCTAGAATCACTAGTTGTTCATAGCAGTCCTAGTGTTAGTTCTGCCATAGTAGCTTCCCTGTGGAAATAAATACGATACTCGGTTACTCCCGGGTGAAGTGCTACAATTGACTTATTCTGTGCGCTTGCGGAAGTACCAATAGTCATAAGAATAGTTAGTTATACTTCTTACATTAAGAAGTACCAACAAGCTTTCTGGCGCCGTTGCCGGGGATAGATTCCATAGTCTACTCCTAGTGACGACGTTAGCAAGAGTCAACACCCACTAAATAGATCAAACTTGTCTATAGCACAAACAACAGCCAGAAGTTCTTTTTTAGTAGAGCATAATAAGTTGAGGTCCCGTTAAAGTTTTGTGGCATAAGTGACTGCATGATGTTTTTTATCCTTATATAGTCCTAGCACAGCTCCTACAGCAAAATCAATTGCCTCACACATGATCTCAAAGGGGAGACCATCAGGGGTTGAATGATAGGTGCAGAAGTGAGTGCTTTCTAAGAGTGTTAAAAGATTCTAAACATGCATTATCAAATTCAAAAGGACATCCTTGGCCAAAAGATTGGTAAGCGGTCTAGCAATATGTGAAAATCTTTTATAAACCTATGGTAGAAACCAGCATGGCCAAGAAAACTTCGAATTCCTTTGACATTAATCAGTGGAGGCAAACGTTCAATTACTTCAATTTTAGCTTTGTCTACCTCAATTCCACGTTCAGACACTAAGTGACCTAGCACTATGCCCTCTTTAACCATAAAGTGACATTTTTCCCAATTAAGGACTAAGTGCTTTTCTTCACATCTTTGCAAAACCTTGTCTAAATTTTCAAGACAATCATCAAAAGTTTTTCCATAAACAGAAAAGTCATCCATGAAAACTTCCATGATTTCTTCAATCATATCAGAAATATAGTGATCATACATCTTTGAAAAGAAGCAGGTGCATTACATAATCCAAAAGACATTCGGCGATAAGCATAAGTTCCGTATGGACATGTAAAAGTGGTTTTGCTTTGATCATCTGGATGGATTGGGATTTGGTGATATCTAGAGTATCCATCAAGAAAACAAAAGAAAGAGTGATTGGCTAACCGTTCTAACATTTCGTCTATGAAAGGTAGCGGGAAGTGATCTTTCTTAGTTGCCTTGTTTAATTTTCTGTAATCAATACACATTCTCCAACCAGTAACAGTTCTTTGTGGAATTAATTCGTTTTTCTCATTCTTTACCACAGTCATGCCTCCCTTCTTAGGCACAACTTGGACAGGGCTCACCCACTCACTGTGTGGCACAGGATAAATGATTCCGGCGTGCAAGAGTTTCAAAACCTCCTCCTTTACTACCTCTCTCATCGCATTGTTAAGCCTATGTTGTGGCTCTCTAGATGGTGATATGTTAGGATCAGTAGGAATGCGATGGGTGCAGAAAGCGGGGTTGATTCCTTTAGATCATGGAGAGAATAGCCAAAAGCTGATTTATGCTTCTCTAAGACAGTGATCAACCTAGAAGTTTGTTCCTGAGTAAGATTATTATTTATGATCACAGGAAACTCAGGATCATTATTCAAGAAAGCATATCGAAGCCCAGAAGGTAAGGGTTTTAACTCTATGGGAGGTTTAGGAGGTTCTTCTAAGGAATCTAGAGGATTTGGATTTGGTGTGTTATCTTCTTCCTCAGTGAAGAACTGCGCATCTTTCATATTCAGGTTCATTTATTATTTCAAGAGATGCTTCCTTAATTTCTTCCATAGGATCTGGCTCGGGACAAGACTCATTCTCAGCATTTAGAGTGTGAGTGATAGGTATGGTTCCATTAAGATTTTTCCCAAGGCAGAAGTTTAAGATCCCTGTTTGTCCTTCATGAATGAGTTGTTTAAGTGGTTGGCCTATCAGCAGATTAAACTCTTTAATGTCAAAGATATAAAAGCTTAAGTGTATTGGAGTGTTATCTACAGTGACAGGCAGGACATACATGATTCCTGAACTAGGAATAACATGTCATGAAGGGCTTTTTAATAATTTAGCTGTTGGGGTAAGTGGCATTTGTTTTAATAAATCTTGAGCAAAGGTTTCGGACATAATGTTGGTTCCCACAACAGGATTATAGAGAGCTTCGAAGGGTTGTTGATGGATTTGGCATTGAATATGTGTAGAAGGTGAATTTAAGCGGATTATATCAGTGGAAAGCTCTGATTCTTCTAACCATTCATGACTTATTATAGAGGTTAGCTTCTTCGTAGTCTCTTTTAGGAAAGCCTTATCAGTATGTTTTTCAAGTGATGATTTTTGATTTTGTGGTTTCCTAATTGTGTGGTATTTCGAGGTATTACCAAATTCGGTAAAATATTCATCCTCGAAATCAAAGGTGTCTCCTAAGATTGAGGTTTCCCTCTCACTAGGAATTAAGGCTGAGGTTTGTTCATGATTAGGAATGGATATAGGTTTAGCTTCTAGATTTACTTCTAGTGGTTCTTGTGGTTTAGCTTCAGGAGTGGGAGTGATTTGAGATAAGTTTTGCAACATTTCCCTTGCCTTAGAGGCTGGGGGTATGTAGGAATGATCCGTTTGAAGCTAAGTTAAGGTAATTAGAAGTTTTTCTATTCAGACCATTATAAAAGTGTTGAAGTAAGACAAGGTCTGGAATAGATAAGGCTGGACCAGAGCGGACAAGACTATCGAATCTTTCCCAGGCTGCAATTAGAGACTCATCATCTTCTTGGATGAAGGACAAAATCTCTAAGCGAAGACAAATAATTTTGGAGACAGGGAAGTATTCTAAGAAAAAGCTAGAGCAGAGTTTTTTCCAATCCCCATTTTTACTTGGTGCAGTTTGAAGGTACCATGTTTTGGCTTTTCCCTCTAAAGAGAATGGAAAAAGTTTCCATCTAAGGGTTTCGTCAGACATGCCTGCAATGTGTAGGCACGCACAGGTTTGTTCAAACTCATTTAAATGAATGTCTGGGTTTTCGTCTTCTGAGCCAGAAAAAGTTTGATTCTTAACCATTTCTATCAAGCATGGGCGTAGCTCGTAGTTGTCTGAAAGGATAGGCTTAGCAGATTTGGGCAACTCTAAGTCTACGACAGTGCGAAGGTATACTGGTTCAGTGGAATGGAATTTGTGGAGCTAGTGGTTGGCTTTGAGAAATCCATTGTGAAAAGAATAAAAAAGTAGAAGATATAAAAGATATAAAAGATAAAAGATAAAAGATAAAGGCAAAGTATAAAGTATAGAAGATAAAAGGTAAAGTATATACAGGTTATACTTAAGACTTAAAATGATCTACTGTTCCCCGGCAACGGCGCCAGAAATGCTTGTTGGTATAAATTAACGCACACTCTACTTTATCCGCAAGCGCAGAGATAAAATCTACCGATGTAGCACTTCACCGGAATAACCCAGTTTTAATATCAAACCCAAAGGAACGGATAGTGTTAAGTCTCAAAGAATATAACCCCTGAGTAGCTAACAAGGACGGAGAAGCTAAAAGCATAGAGGGGATCACTAAGGTTATCTAAATCAAACTTAAGAGTGATATGCTTATATTATTCTTAGTGGGGAATTGCCATAAAAGGTCACAAACAGAGTATGATTCTTTTATGCAAATGTATAATCCTACCGAGCCTACACACGGGTAAGTGGACTATAGAAGAATCAACAAGGCTATAAGAGTTACCCTTGCGAACAACAGCTACTACCGGCGTTATAGGAGGCAAATATGAGCTATCAAGTCTAAGCACCACGCTTACACTATCCAACTACTCTAACTCTAGAGCGACTAGAATTAAAGTACTCAAAAGAGAGTCATAAACCTTAAGAATAATAAGAACAATAGCTCAAACTTAAATATTGACGTTGATTACTGAAACAATCGTTGAAGCAAGTTGATGAAGAACTTGAATCCATAGGTACAAGATGAAGAAGTTGATCCGACAGGCCGGAGCTCCTTCTCAATCTCTTCCTCTCTCTCTCTCTCTCTCTTCTAGTTCTAGTATAAGACTAGGTTCTAAACCTAACTAGAGGGGTATCTAGTCTTCTACTTGAAAGCTGACTCCTGAAGTCTCTTCTAGGGTTTCTGATTGAAGCGTAGTCTTCTGAAGAGGGACCTTCTGTTTGGCCTGGGGCTCGGGGGCCTGTTTATATAGCCCTGAGAGATCAACTGTGACCGTTGGATCAAACCGACTTCATGTAGGGCTGAGATTGGTCCTCAAAGGCGGTGGAAGAAGATTCCAGAAGGGGGAGGCCGGCGGAGCCCTGGGGGACCGACCGGTGGGCCCACCAGACCGGTCGGTCCCACCTGGAGGTGTCTCGGGGTGCCCTGCCTCGTGGTGTCTTCAGTGTTCTCTAGAGTCTTCTGGAAGGTTCCTGACTTGACGAATGCGTTATCTCCCATCAGTTTCCTTCTAGGGGAAGCAATCGAGGGCTGTTTCCCGGTTTAATCCTTGCAGATTCACAATTCACCAAACTCGTGGAATTCATTAGTTTTAATCCCTATACTAAGGTGGAGTTTATATATTCATCCATTTTCATGTTTAATTGACCTTTAATAATAAGAGTTAATTAGTGTCAACAATTGTGAAGAACCAAAACCCACACCTTGCCCAAGCATGCTAGGCCCTTTGCTTTCAATGCTCACTACATGCTTAGATAAGATTCATGTGGCAAAGTGAAAGTCATGTTAATGGGGCCTCCAAACAAGAATAGGCCTAGACAAATTTGGGTTGCAAAGTCTCTAGTAGAGAAGGTTAAGGGGCCTCAACAAGTTTGGGTCCCGAAAGCTCAAGCTTGATTTCTTGTGTGTGTAGATGAACTACAAGACCGGTAGATCTCATTGGGTGATTGATAGTGGTTGCACACAACATATGACCGGTGATCCCCAGATGTTCACCTCACTAGAAGAGATTTCAATGACCAAGAAAAGATTACATTTGGTTATAACTCAAAGCGCAATGTCAAGGGTTTTGGCAAAGTGGCAATATCAAATGATCATACAATATCCAATGTGCTTCTAGTTGCTTCATTGAGCTTCAACTTGCTATCCGTTGGGCAACTTTGTGATCTTGGCTTTGAATGCTTATTCACCGAGAAAGAAGTGGTTGTGACAAAGAAGGATGATTCACAAGTGATATTCCAAGGCTTTAGATGCAACAACTCTATCCAGTGGATTTCTCCTCCGAAGAGGCCAACTTGAAGACATGTTTGTTCACGAAGCAATCTCTTGGTTGGTTATGGCATAGAAGATTGGCACATGTTGGAATGAACACTCTCAACAAGCTATTGAAGAAGGATTTGGTTAGGGCTTGAAGGATGTCAAATTTGAGAAGGACAAATTGTGTAGTGCATGTCAAGCCGGCAAGCAAGTTGCAAATACTCATCCAACCAAAGCCTTTGTATCAACAATCAAGAGAGTTGGAGCTACTTCACATGGATTTATTTGAGCCAACAACATATGCTAGCTTGGGGGGAAATCTCTATTGCCTAGTGATTGTTGATGACTATTCAAGATACACTTGGGTGTTCTTTTCTTCATGACAAATCCGAAGCAACCCCTTCATTCAAGAAGTTTGCCAAGAGCCCAAAATGTTGTGACTTGAAGATCAGAAATAAGAAGTGATAATGGAAAAGAATTTGACAACACCCACATTGAAGAATATTGTGATGAAGTTGGGATCAAGCATGAAGTCCTCTGCAACATACACACCACAAAAAATGGGGTAGTTGAGAGGAAGAACCGCACACTAATCACCCTAGCAAGAACAATGTTAGATGAGTACTCTACACTAGAGATTTTGGGCGGAAGCAATCAACACTGCATGCTATGCATCCACCGGTTGTTTCCCCATCGTCTCCTTGGCAAGACACCCTATGAGTTACTCAACAACAACAAGCCGGATGTATCATTCTTTAGAGTGTTTGGTTGCAAATCTACATCTACAAGATGCGCCAACACCTGGGAAGTTTCAACGCCGATGTGATAAGGGTTTCTTGTTGGTTACTCATTGAAGTCCAAAGCATATCGAGTATTCAACCATGCCACCGGTGGTAGAAGAAACATATGATGTGGAATTCGATGAATCTAACGGCTCTCAAGGAGAGCATGAGAATATTGATGATGTAGGTGATGACCATTGAGGGAGCAATGAAGAACAT
The DNA here is from genome assembly GCA_009763385.1 of Coix lacryma-jobi var. lacryma-jobi. Lineage (NCBI taxonomy): Eukaryota > Viridiplantae > Streptophyta > Magnoliopsida > Poales > Poaceae > Coix > Coix lacryma-jobi. Next base: position 306,077 of record VDCT01000133.1, read on the forward strand.
GCCGGTTGGAGCCATCAAGCCTAAAGATGATGATGATGATGATGTGCAAGTCATTGACAAGCCATCCTCATCAAATGTACCACTGATGATGACAAAGATGGGAGGGATCCAAATGAAGATACTCATCTCCCATGATCAAATGTGGTACAAGCTCAAGATGTTGGTGCTCCACAAGCGGCCCCTCAAGTGGTTGATCGAAGGACTACTCCTCTACTACATGCTCATCCTCAAGATCTCATCATAGGGAGTCCAACAGGGGTGTATGATTCGATCTCAAAAACTTGCTTTTTTATGGAACATCACTCCTTTGTTTCTCTTGTTGAGCCTACCATTGTAGATGAATGCTCTAAAGGATCCGGATTAGGTGAATGCTATGCATGAAGAATTGAACAACTTCACCTGCAATCAAGTTTGGACCCTTGAAGAGCGACCCAAAGGCGTAAGAGTCATTGGAACCAAATGGGTGTTCAGGAACAGCAAGATGATCGAGGCAAGGTTGTTAGAAACAAGGCAATTGTTGTCGTTGCAAAGTGTTCCTCAAGTTGAAGCTTGGATTTTGGAGAGACCTTTGCACCGTTGCAAGACTTGAAGTCATTCGTATCCTCCTTGTATGCATCGCATCATGACATGAAATTATATCAAATGGATGTGAAAAGTGCAATTTTAATGGCTTCATAAATGAACTAGTCTATGTTGATCAACCTCCCAGGGTTGAAGACCCTAGATATCCTAATCATGTTTATATGTTGTCCAAGGCACTTTATAGGCTCAAGCAAGCCCCTAGAGCGTGGTACGAGCGCCTCCGGGACTTCCTTATTGAGAAGGGCTTCACCATTGGAAGGTCGACACCACACTATTCACCAAGAAGCTTAATGGAGAGATCTTCATTTGTCAAGTCTATGTTGATGATGTCATCTTCGGATAAACAAATGAAGAATATTGCAAGGAATTTTGTGACTTGATGTCGAAGGAGTTCGAAATGTCCATGATTGGCTAGCTTACATTCTTTCTAGGCTTCCAAGTCAAGCAAATGAAGGAGGGGACTTTTATATGTCAAGAGAAGTATACAAAAGACCTCCTCAAGCGCTGCAATATGAATGATTGCAAGCCTATCAAGACTCCAATGCCAACAAATGGACATCTCGACCTAGAAGAAGTTGCGAGACGAAGAGCAAATTAAATGCAAGTTAGAAACCAAAGCAACATTCTTGAGCATGAAGTTCTCGTTAAGTTGGATGGACCCACGAGAAACAACCTTACCTCTACCACTATCCCCGAATGTGATATACTCCTTATGTACAATGGGGTCCAGGCTGGAGAACCATTCCTTCTTTCTAGTCATGTGGCGCGAACACCCGGAATCCATGAGCCACATGTTCTCCAGCCGAAGTTCCTGCATCAATAGAAAGGCAGGAAATGAGCATATGGCACAACACTGGGGTTAGTATACTGAGAAGGATACCAGTGTTGTGTCATAGCCTCAGAAAAAGTGTTAGAAGGAACACCAAACTGACCTCGTCCCATGGGTGGATAGCGATCACCACCAAACTGAAAGGGTGGTCCGCTATTGAACGGAAAACCTTCAAACTCACCTCCATGTCTCATTTGAGCAAAGCGATCACCACCATGCTGAAAAGGTGGTCTGCTATGGGACTGTACAGCAAAGCCTCTTACACCCGGCTCACGGTCGTATCGAGGACGACCAGAACCGTGACGGGCACGACCACCACCCCGTGGTCTAGTTGCCTTGGGCCTAGCCGCCTGAGGGGGTGTACCTCCAAGCCTAGCCCTCTGACCCTGAACTCCCTGACCTTGCACACCATAGTGAGGGTGGTGCCTGGCCTGGTTGTTCAGTTCCAACTCCCTCCTAGCCTCTCTCTTCCTCCGAAAGCAAAACTCAGCTAGGTGACCCTCGCGGTGGCAATACTCACACTCAAACCTCACCACTCCCTTGGGTTGTTGGTTTGCATAGTTGCGAGGATTGTTCACTCTTGCTGGCTGCTTGCCTTTCGGAAGGGTTTACTAGAGATGCTAGGAAGGGTGTCAAGTGTGTTCCTATGGTTAGGTTTGGTACCCCACACTTGCTTGCGAGGTGGAGCCTTAGGAGGTTCCTCAAGGATGCCATCCTTGGTGAAAGGCTTAGGAGGCTCAGGTGGGTGATCTTGATAAGCTTAGGGAGAGCGGATGGTGTCTCACTCTGGTTCACTCCGCTAAACTCACCGATCTTCCCAAAAGCACTGGAGCCCTCCCCACCTAAAGCAAAGCCTACTCCCGGACCGCCAGTTCCCCTCTGAACTGACTGATCATCATGCCCAACTGTGCCTCACTTCATGACACCCAACTCAGGATGGACCGAAGGTATGTGTTTTCCTCCTCGGTTTGCATCCTGTCATACCGACAGTTGGCAATCTCAAGTTCCATCCCCGTGCATCGCTAACATGAGCGGAACTGTGCTAACTGAGCTGGCTTTCATGGCTTCATCAAACTTGGCACTAACTTCTGCCAACTCAGTTTGCAAGCTAGGACAAAGTTTGCATGCACCCAGCAAAGAAGACCTCGCCTTCACTTCCTCCAGCTCCTTCTTCAGGGAGGGACACTCTTGACACTCACCCACCAAGTCTATCCTACTCTTCAGCTCATCATACACCTCGATCAAAGAGGCATACTTAGTTTCCAGGGTGGAGAATTTGTCATGTGTGTCGTGCACTCATCGCACTCCTCCTCATCGGTCACCTTCACCTCGGACCTAGCACTCTCAATCTCCTTAAGCGCCTCACCTAGCTTGGCCTTAAACTCATTGCGCTCTCTAGCGGCACGCTTAAGCTGCTTGTCCAAACCGAGAACTATTTTGGCCAAAGCATCACGCTCACTAGAAAGACGCTCGACAAGAGAAGAGTTCGATACCTCAGATGTGTCGTCATCGTCGTCGGTGTCGGTGTGCTTGTCCTAGCACTTGCGGTCCTCCTCATCCAAGGCGATGGTGCAGAAGCCGTCGGTGGAGTTGCCGAAGAAACAGAGTCCATTGAAGCGATCCTCCATCTTGTGCTCAGACTCATCATCGCTGGAGCTGCCGTCAGAGCTCTTCTTGAAGTCACTGATGGAGGCGATGAAGTCACGCTTGCTGGCATCGTAAGCCTTCTTCAGATCTTCCCTGCGGTAGCCGCCCTTCTTCTTCTTCCCGGTCTTGTTCTCCAGCTTGGCCTTGCACCTGGAGTTGCGTTCTTGCCGGGGAAGCTCTTGTCGCGCTTGGGGCAGCATGCGACGAAGTGATCGGGGTCTCCACACCCGTAGCCAGGGCGGATCTAGCATAGGTGCATGGGGGTACAGCTGTACCCCCAAAAATTTATAGAAACCCAACTATATATATCTATAATATATTATACCTAGCACATTTTATCAAATAACAATATTCTAAGCTCAAGTGCTCATCTAACAAGGAAATAACTTATAGCTCTATAATATAGCACTCTTTCTTCTATAGTCCGGGAGTTCAAAAATGATTCAATACACATGACACAAGTAAATATAAAAATAACAACAGATTAATCATTTTTTTTTAAAAAGCTAAGTCATTTTCTTCCAAACCATCATAATCATTTTAATTTGTAAGTTTGGGTCTTGATTTTGTTTAATAGCCAAACAATGTTTTAGGTTCGTACCCCCATGATTGAAATACTAGATCCGCCACTCCCGTAGCAGCCCTCACGTGTGCGCACCACACCGGTGATTCAGGAGTGTTGTGAATCCGCGAGAACCGGGTGATGATGAGGGCGAGCTCGTCGTTTCCCAACGCCTCTACCTGCTCCTCTGTCACTAAAAGCAAAGAAGACAAAGCAAAGAGAGGGGTGAAATGTCAGCAGAAAGAGTCGATCCACCCTTGCCTGAGACCAAAGCCATGGAATGTGAAGATGGGTTCTTCAGCTTGGCCTGAGTCAAGTGATCGATCTCGGTGGACTTGAGCTTGTTGAACAGCTCGTCCACGACGAGGTGTCATAGCTTGGTGACTCTATGATAGTCGACACCTTCACCTCCCATACCTTCCGATCTAGGCATATAGCAACTTGAGCGCTCTCTCATGATCATCATAAGGTAGGTTGTCCCGATTGGCACGCATCTTGTTCACAATCGTTTGGAAATGAGCGAACATAGCATCAATCGTCTCTCCCTCCAACTGAACAAAGTTCTCGTACTCCCGCTTGTAGGTCTCGAAGAGTCTGGTCTTGACCTGGACAGTCCCCTCGTGATAGCTCTGAAGCTTCACCCAGATCTCTCGTGTCGTCTCAAGCTCGGAGACACGCTCGAACTCAGGAAGGGAGATTTGGCCAAAGCGCGTTACAGGCCTTAGCGTTTGCCTCGTGCTGGTCAATCTAGAGCTGACCCACACGAGCAGCAAGGACCTCGTACTTGGCGTTCTCACATATCTCCCAAACAGAAGATCCGATGTTGTTGAGATAAGCACGCATCCGAATCTTCCAATAGGGATAGTTCGTCCCATCGAAATAGGGAGCCTTGCCGTTCCCTCGATCCATGTCGCCCTTAGGATCCGAAACTGATTAAGGTAGAGAAGATCCTTAACCAGCTCTGATATCAATTAAAGGACCAGATTGGTGACCAGAGGGGGAATGGGAGCCTCAAATTTCTTCTCGAGAAATAGATGGCCCTTGTCCCAGAAAGTCACCCCAAAAGCAAGACAAGGACTTGGTAGTGTCCACAACCCTAGGTGTAGGGGGGATGCTTCCTAGAAGCACAGCGGGACTCTACTCAATCCTAGAAATCCAACGCAAAAGCCGGAAACCAAATCCGAGTCGGATGAACAAACTACGGATGAGACAGTGAACAGATCACTTCATCGGACGCTGGCAGCATCCGATGCCCGACTGGCGGACACATCCGATGCAAAACAGGCAGAAACTAGAACCTTACTGTTCGACCATCAGACGCTGCTACACTGAAAAGCCAGCGTCCGATGCAAAGACGTCGGAGCGTCTGATGCCCCGCGTCCGATGCCCCTTCAAAAAGTCAGTTTTTTGACACGTGGCACAGAGCGTCCGATGCTATGAACTCAGCGTCCGATGCTCCCGTGCCCCAGTGCCCGATGTCCTTGAAAACTGTAAAGTTCTTCAGTGATTCAACCCGATCTCCCTCAAATCAAAAGCTCTAGGGCTGATACTTGATCTGAGGGGTCAAAAGGATGTTAGTGAGCTACTCCTAGGAGATCATGGCTCGAACCTAACTCCAAATCAGTGAATCGGAAGAATTCGGGGCAAAGGAGAAAGAACTCGATCCAAACACGAAAATCACTCGATCTACTAGCTCGTGAGGTTAGAGAGAAATTCCTTCGTGAAGAGGCGCCTCACGATCTAGAACAAACTAGTTCAAGCGGATTCGAAAAAAACTCTCGGAGAGGAAGAACGAGGCAAATCTCCGAGAGGGCAAACAACGAAAACGCGAAGAACACAACACAAGAATGCAAATCGATTACGATTTCAGTCGTGTCTCGAACCCACGAGACAACAACGAGATTATGTTCTCGTTTCCTCAAAAACTCAAAAACACAGAGGTATGATTATAATCTCTCTGCGGATCACAGGCAGTGCAGTATGATGGAAAACCTAGCGAAGGCTAGAGAATGAAAGCTGCAAGGATAGAATGAGAGGAGGGTCTGCCTCTCTATTTATAGCCTAAACACTTATTCCCCTTCTACCGTAGATACAAAGAGCGAACAGACTAACCCTAGGGTGTTTCGATCCAACTCTACCCATTCTTGATCTGATGGCCACGCGCCTTCCTCATCCTTAGCTTCGCCTCAACGCAAGCCTCAGGATGCCGCCACGTATCGTCCTGTCGACCGCCGCGCCTTCCTCACCCGATAGCTTCACCGCAACGCAAGCCCTCAGCGCCACCATGTGTCGACCGTCCTTTTTGGACCTCCCCCTGGTTTTGAGTCTGAAACCAGGAAACCTTCCTCGGGCTGAGTTTGTGGCCCAAACTCAGAAACCCGCCAGCCCAGGTTTTAAGGCCCAAACCTGGAAAACCGTCCGCCCGAGTTTTGAGGCCCAAACTCGGAAACCGGCTGCCCCGAGTTTTGAGGCCCAAACTCGGAAACCGTTGAGGGTAGTTTTTCGAGGCTGAACTACCAAAAACCCGACGTCGTAGACGGGATGTGGTTCTCACACCCCGACCATCGGCACCGATGCCGATGCATGTTTAGCCTCCACGCCGGGCACAACGCTTCGCCTTCCTTCTTGGCCTCTTGCCAAGTGTCACGACACCATCGTCTTCTCCCGACTCGGTCGATGCACACACATCCCCATGTGCTCTTGCTCGCCGATGCCACGTGCTAGCTACCACAGCTGGTCCTTTGGCCTCCCAGTCCATCGGTCCAAGCCTCACGTCCGCCCTTCCACCGCTCCCGGTCCGTCGGCGCGGCACGTCTCTACTTGACCTTCTGAAGGGTCGAGATGGCGGACTAGAGGGGGGTGAATAGTCCTTTTTAAAACTTAAACATAATCGGAGCGGCTAACCGAAACAAATGCGGAATTAAAACTATCGGTCTAGCCAAGACTACACCCCTCTACTTATACTCTATGACACCTTACAAAAGAACCTAAACAAAGCAAATAAGGTGCCGGGCTAGCTAGAGCTCACCTAAACAATTCTAGCTTGCAAGGTTACACAAACCTAAGCAACTAGTACTCAATCAACCGGGGAGCTCCTACACATGCCACTAAGCAAAAAGCACAAAGCCTAAGCTCACTAGCAATGCTCAATAACAAGGCTACACAAGCCCAATTAGAGAGCTCAACTTAGCTACACAAACTAAGCAATGTGACTAGCAAGACTACAAGTCAACTAGTCACTCACACGGGATCAACTTCTATGCTACACAAGCAAGGAAGATAACTAGCAAGCTACACAAGCTAACTAATTACAAGAGCAACTACACAAGCACAATATATATGAAAGTAAATACAAGCTTGTGTATGGAGATAGCAAACCACCGAGAAGATGTAGACAATGTTGACACGGTGATTTTATCCCGAGGTTCACTTGGTTGCCACCAAGCTAGTCCCCGTTGTGTCGACCACACACTTTGGTAGTTCGCGGCTAATAGGCACCACACCTAGCTCGACACTCGAGCGCCGCAAGAAACTCACCCACAAGTGAGGGTAAACTCAATGACACGCGCAATCCACTAGAGTTGCTCTTCGCGATCCCCGCGGGGCGAGCACAATGCCCCTCACAAAGCTTCTCCGGAGCCACGCACAATCTTCACGCGGGCTTCACGACGGAGACTCGATCACCAAGCCGTCTAGGAGGTGGCAACCTCCAAGAGTAACAAGCACCACGGGCTTGCAACTCGATCACCTAGTGCCACTCGATGCAATCTCTCAATGCAACGCACTAGCGATCACTCACTCGCTATCGATTCGCACACTAGCAAGCATAAGCGAGTTAGAGGGCTCCCAAGCACATCCACACCAGCCACCAAGGCTTTGGAGTGCTCAACCACCAGCCCAAGGCTGGTTACCAACGATATATATAGCCCCAAGGGCTAACTAGCCGTTGCCCCTTCACTGGGCAAACTGCGCTAGCATCGGACGCTCCGGATCGGGACCATCGGACGCTGAGGCCAGCGTCCGATGCTTGGATGCTCGCCACGTGTTCCCCACGTTCAACTTCGGCCAAGCGATCCCAACGGCTATATCACTTCCTGCGCCAGTTAAAGTGGCATCGGACGCGCCGATGCCTAGCATCGGACGCTCCGATGCCTCTGCTCGATTCTGCGCAAAACTGCCTCACATCGGACGCGCCGGCCCCCCAGCATCGGACGCTAAGGGCAGCGTCCGATGTCTATGCAGAGAGCTCCCCGAGAGCACCATTCTACATCGGACGCGTCAGATGGGGTCCAATCGGACGCAGGCCAGCGTCCGATGCTCCCAGCTAAACTTGCTCGCGCCACGTCACTGCCATCGGACGCTCGGACCAGCGTCCGATGCAGCGTCCGATGCTCCCACTGCAACAGACTGAAACTAGGGTTTACCATCGGAAGCTCGCCCAGCGTCCGATGCTCCTCGGACCAGCGTCCGATGCTCCCAGAGCACTTTCACATCACTTCCGAAAACCGCTGAATCCTGCCTCGCAAGCTCGGCAGGAGGGAGAGGGACTATACACTAGTTTCTCCCACTTCTCCATGCCTCCTTTCAACACAACTTCTTCTCCAACAACTTCTCCTTTGCAAATGTGCCAACACCACTAAGTGTACAACATTATGTGTATGTGTGTTAGCATTTTCACAATCATTTTCCAAAGGATTTTCACTTGCTCTCACCACGCCACTTGATCCTAGCAACATTGCAAAGTTAGATTGCTCAAGTGGCACTAGATGACCGATATGCAAACAAGTTGCTCCTCTTGATAGTACGGCCATCTATCCTAAACCCGGTCATAAACTTCTCTACACACTATGACCGTGAAATGAAATGCCCTACAAGTATACCTTTGCCTTGCACATTCCATTCCATCTCCTCCGGTGTTGATGCAACACATGCACCAACCTCTTCATCAAATGATATGATCCACTTCATATCATATTCACATGGCCTCCATGCATGCTCCATCGATCTGACATCATTTGGTTCTTCCACCATCGCTTCGGTCCTTCGGCGCCAAGTCTTGCTTAAGCCTCCCGACACTCGGTACCAACGGCTTCAAAGCCTCAACTTGCCTTTCACCTTCGCAACCGGTTCATCAAGCCAAGTCTTGCCTTGATCTTCACCATCTTAGCCACATGACCACATGTCATGTTTCATGTGCATTAAGCTCCTTCTTCACATGTGTGAGTGTTGCAACATATTCCAAGCCATTTCTCCTCTGTGGCGTATGTTGCTCACACATGATCACCTATGGACTAATCACCTGTGTAATTCACTTCAAACACATATTAGTCCACCTAAGTTGTCACTCAATTACCAAAACCAAACAAGGACCTTTCACCTTCACCTCGCCATCGACCACTATCTCTGAGCTCCACACCTGCACATCAACATAGCTAAGAGACACATGTTGCCCGTTGACCGATCGCTCATCACTCAGGAAGGGAACTACAAGGGCACATATCAACCTTGTGTTCGCAATCTCCCCCTTGATGAGTGCATCATCAACACAGAGTATCCATAATCAAAGAGAAAATAAAATAGAAGTAGATAGAAGAGAAAGCTCACTCAAAATGTCCAAAAGCCAAGATAAAAGCTGAAGAAGGACAAATCGAGATGAGCATGAGTGTTGTTTGTCGTTTCTTTTCGGTTAAGCTTGAACAACCGTTGTGTTCGTCCACCGCTAGGGGGAGCATTTGAGGCTCCTAATGGTTAAGACCCCTGGTGGCCACATGTTGTCTCCTCGGATTTTATCGCCTATTTTATCTAAAAACTACATAGCTTATGTGAAGGATCGAAAAAGCAACCAGAGAGCGACCAGAGGGGGGGGGGTGAATGGGAGCTTCAAAATTCCTTTCGGAAACTTGTCGCTACTGTTTCGAGAAAACACCCCAAGAGCGAACCTAGAGCTCGTATGTGTCCACAACCTAGAGATAGGTTGGATGCTTCCAAGAAGCACAGCGAGACACTATACGACTCTAGAAAACCCAACGCAAAAGCCGGAAATCGAAACCGACAACGGACGAACTAACTGCAGACGAAACTGCGCGAACTCAGCAGCATCGAACGCTGGCAGCGTCCGATGTCAAAGCAACGGACGCGTCCGATGCAAACAGGGCGATTCTGGAACCTTACTGGACACCCATCGGACGCTGTGAACAGTGCAACCCTAGCGTCCGATGCTTGACCCCCGGCGCGTCCGATGGCAATGGACGCTCCGATGGTCAGCGTCCGATGCTCCTTAAAGTGCACTGTCAGACGACACGTGGCACCGGATGCTCCGATGGTTTGAGCTCAGCGTCCGATGCTCACGAACTCAGCGTCCGATGGTCCCGAAACAGTACAGTTCTTCCGCGAAATCCACTCGATCTCCTCCGAATCAAAAGCACTAAGGCTTAGACTTGGTATGAGGAGTCTCAAGGAGGTTAGTGAGCTATCCCATGGGAATCATGGCTCGCATCTAACTCCAAATCGATGGATTGGAAGAAATCGGGACTAAGGGAGCAAAAACGATCCAAAACGAAAATCAACCGATCTACTAGGTCGTGAGGTTAGAGATGAATTCCTTCGGTGGAAAGAAGTGCCTCACGATCTAGAACAACTTGGTTCAAACGGATTTCCAAAAGACGCACCAAGCAAAGAGATCGATCGACGGGAAAATCGTGGCAAAAAGAATTCCGCGAAGAACACGAACAAAACGCAAATCACAACCACGAATTTGCAACCGTGTGGCTACCACACGCTACAACAGTGAGATTACGGTCTCACTTCCTCAAAAATCTCACGGGCACAGAGGTATTGTTCTCTTCTCTGTGGATCTCAGTTTGCTACAGCAGGGGAGTGGGAGAGCAGGAAAAACTAGAAGGCAAAGAGCAAATGGCTGAGATGGATGGGGAGGTGGGTGTGTCCCCCTACTTATCCTAATTCTAACTATTCCTAATTCCCACTCTACCCCTAACTACTTACAGAGCAAACCAGCTAAACCATAAGGTCATTCTGGACCAACTCGATGGTAGGTGGATCCGACGGCCACGCCCGCACAACTGGTAGCGTTGCCTCGACGCAACCTCACCGATTGCCGCCACGTGCCACCACCGCTCTGCGTCCTCTTCACGGACTCCGCCCTCGGTTTTGTGGCCCAAACCGGGAAACCAGCCTTCACAGCCAACCCCCGGTTTTGAGGCCCAAACCGGGAAACCAGCCCACCAGCGCCTGAGTTTTGTGGCCCAAACTCAGCAAACCCGCAGCACCCAGGTTTTGAGGCCCAAACCTGGAAACCGTCCTCAGCCCAAGTTTTGTGGCCAAACTCGGAAACCATCCGCGCCCAGGTTTTGAGGCCCAAACCTGGAAACCGTCCACCCGATGGTTTTTCTCTGGTCTACCACCAAACCGGAGCTGTTGATGGGATGCACCGCCCGTGCACCCGTCCACCGACACGTGTCCCCAGGTCCTCGACCCGAGCAACACCATGTCCCGCAAGTCTTCGCTCTCGCTGTCCCCGGCTGCCAGCCACCACAGCTGATCCTCAGGCCACCGGTCCCTCAGTCCAAGCCTCACGTCCGCCCTTCACCGCTCTCGGTCCGTCGGCACGGCACGTCTCTACTTGACCTTCACCTTGCCCTCGATCACTGTCTCCGTGCTCGACACCTGCACAACACAAGCCAAAGAACCTGCGATCAAACCCGTTGACAATCACTCATCACTCGAGACTCGGCATACACCCATGTATCCGCAATCTCCCCCTTGATGAGTGCATTATCAACTACACACACAAATCATAATGGAAATAGAGAGAAGAAGGAGAAGAGAGAGAGAGAACTTGACCAAATGACCCAAAAGCATAGCAAAGCCGAAGAAGGTCAAGTGGAGAGAGCGAAATAACTTGGTTCCCAAAGACATGGGCAACGGCTCGACGCAACCAAGCAAAGCAAAGCTAGCCCTCAAGAAGAGGTAGAACAGGCTCAACACCGCTAGCAAAAACAATTGAAAGGCGAAGCAAAATGCTAGTCCCTCAAGATAGAGGCACAGAGGCTTAACACAACTAGCAAGAAGGCTCGACACCAATTGAAAATCTGAAAGGCGAATGCTAGTCCCTCAAGATAGAGGCAAAGGCTCACACACTAGCAAAAACGCTCCGAACCAAATGGAAATTTCAAAAACTCATCATGAGCAAGCTCCCCCTTGCTTGGTGCTTTCAAAAAACTATCATGAGCAAGCTCCCCCTTTCATGGTGCTTTCAAAAACTCATCATGAGCAAGCTCCCCCTTGCATGGTGCTTTCAAAAACTCATCATGAGCAAGCTCCCCCTTTCATGGTGCTTTCAAAAACTCATCATGAGCAAGCTCCCCTTGCATGGTGCACACAACCGATTCCTCTCCCTTTTGAACATGGGAGGTATGATTTGTCCAAATTTTCTCCCCCTTAGTTGAAAATGCACCATCAAGCAACGGAAGCGAAAGCAATTTTCTCCCCCTTAGAAAATGCGCCATCAAAGTGCCAAACAAGAGAAGTCTCCCCCTTCTAAAATGCATATGAGTCAAAAGCAAGTTAGCAGCTTCAGGAATATAGTCAAGAGAATGAAAAGATGCTCTAAACAGTATAGCTCCAACGACTCACTGAAAAGCATACAAGCTAGCAAAGGCTCAAACTGATCACCAAATATGAAATATGAACATATAAGCAAAGTGAGCAGTGAGCAGTTTTTAGCCAAAAGTATTCACCATCAAAAGAGCACTGAACATGTATAGACAGGAATTCGAACAAGTGCTAAACATGTATACAAGGTGAACTACCCCTAGCAAAGTTCAATCATCATGCTGGAATGAAACATAGACTTGTGTTTTCAAATTTTAATCGGAGTTGCAGCGGTGAAAATACACAAGTTCAGAATTCAGCATGTGACTACGAGAGGTTGAAAGCTTGTCATTGCCTAACTTCCAACTGTGCGAAGCCTATGCAGAAGCAATCAGAAGCTTAAAGCAACAGTTTCGGTCATACACTACACAGCTCAAGTTTAACTCAAAGTGCAATGAGAAACAGTCTCGAAACTGTGATGTGTTGACAAGGAATCCCATCTCGATCTTTCCAATTCACTTAACTTGGTTCAGATTTTAAACAGAATATGAACATACCAAGCAAGTGAATGACTCAGAACTGGAGACATAGCAACCTAGCATATATGAAAAGCACGAGTGAACTCAACACATCCTACACATGCTAGTTGCACATCTCAATGGTGAACATTTTCAGATTTTAAGTTCATTAAGCAGGTTCACCATTCAAAAATAGCTCAGCTCACAACATGTATCAGTGATCAGAAAGAGCATAAGCTACATGTATCAACATAAAGCATCGGAGCATACTAAACAGAGCATAATCACATTCCAAAGAGTATATACATGAAGTTCAGAATGTAATAGCGTATGCTGAAAATGCAAAAAGAAACAAAGACAACGAAAAAGAGTCAGTCTATCGTACAAGACCAAAATATTTCCCTCATCTAAAAGGGGAAACACACACCAAGCTCACCTCTCAACCGATTAAAGGTTGATTGGTCCAAAGGCTTGGTGAAAATATCAGCCAACTGATGATGAGTATCGACATGGCGAAGGTCGATATCACCCTTCTCATAGTGGTCTCGCAGAAAATGAAAGCGCACATCAATATGTTGGTCTTCGAGTGTCGAAGCACGGGGTTCTTAGCAACGCTAATAGCACTCGTGCTGTCACAAAGCAAAGGAACGCGAGAAAAACTCAGACCAAAATCATGCAAAGTGGCCATCATCCAGAGTAACTGGGAACAACAGCTAGCCGCAGCAACATACTCAGCCTCCGTGGTAGACTGGGCGACACTAGACTGCTTGCGAGAAGACCACGAAACAAGAGAAGAACCAATAAACTGGCAAGTCCCAGAAGTGGACTTGCGCTCAATGCGACAACCAGCAAAATCGGCATCGGAATAACCACAAAGGGAAAGGGTGGAGGAAGCAGAATACCAAATCCCAAACTCAGGAGTGAAGCATAAGTACCTCATAATGCGCTTGACTGCCTGACGGTGAGAGGTGCGCGGCGAAGACTGAAATCGCGCGCAAAGACACACCGCGAACTGAATGTCCGGGCGCGTTGCCGTCAGGTACAGCAGCGACCCGATCATACTTCGGTACTCCTTCTGGTCCACTGCTTCTCCCTCCTTGTCCGCATCCAGGGCCATCGTGGTCGACATGGGTGTTGGAAGAGGCTTGGCCTCACCCATATCGAATTTCTTCAGAATGTCCGGGTGTACTTGCCCTGGTGCACGAACGTCCCTTCCCGGGATTGCTTGATTTGCAACCCGAGGAAAAACGTCAACTCGCCCATCATGCTCATCTCGAACTCCCTGCTCATAGTGTCTGCAAACTTGGCAACCAAAGCGTGAGAAGAACCACCGAAAATGATATCATCCACGTAAATTTGGACCAAGAGAGTATCAGTGCCTTGCTTGAGGAGAAAGAGCGTTTTGTCTACACATCCCATTTTAAAACCCTTAGCAAGCAAAAAGGTTTTCAACCTATCATACCAGGCTCTAGGGGCTTGTTTCAAACCATACAAAGCTTTGTGAAGTTTAAAGACATGGTTTGGAAACTTGGGATTTTCGAAACCGGGGGGTTGTCTAACATACACCTCCTCTTCTATGTAGCCGTTTAAGAAGGCACTCTTGACATCCATTTGAAAAAGTTTGAAACCTTTGGATGCAGCAAAAGCCAAGAGTATCCTAATTGCCTCCAAACGAGCTACAGGAGCAAACGTCTCCTCATAGTCTATCCCCTCCTTCTGACTATATCCCTGGGCTACGAGTCTGGCCTTGTTTCTCACAACATGGCCATCTTCTCCCTGTTTGTTTTTGAAAACCCATTTTGTCCCAATTGGGTGACACTTAGAGGTGGAGACACTAGAACCCAAACCCGATTTCTCTCAAAGTTCTCAAGCTCCTCATGCATGGCATTGACCCAATCCGGATCCGTCAAAGCGTGTCCAACATCCCGGGTTCAAAATCAGCAACAAATGCAGAATGAGCAAAGTGAGAGATTTGCCTTGACCGGGTGACGCGTTCGTCGATGCTGCCGATCATCTGCTGAGGCGGGTGCTGGCGCTGAATGTGTCGTGGCGCCTCCCTTGCCGAAGTGGCCTCCCCCTCAACAGCAGCTGGTGCCTCCTCGGGTACAAAGGGTACCGCTCGAGGTGGCGGATCCCACGGCCCCCAGGAAGAAGACGTGTCGGGGCCGTGAGTCGTCGTAGAAGCCGCTCTTTGCGGCACAGCAGGTGGAGGAGGTGCTGGGTCATCTATCCTTCAGCACCTTCTTCTTCATCATCGAAAAGAGGCTCGCCAACCTCATGATCACCTGCACGCTCAAAGCGAGAAGAAGGACAAACCATGGTCTCATCGAAGGTGACATCGGATGTCTCCATGACTCGGTTAGTGTCAAGGTTAAGTACACGATAAGCGCGAGTATGTGTGCCATAACCCAAAAACACACCGTCAGAAGAACGAGACTCAAATTTGTCCAGGTTTCCTTTCTTAAGTATAAAACAGTGGCAACCAAAAACTCTAAAATAACTCACCTTGGGCAGTTTTCCAAAATGCAACTCATAAGAGGTCTTTTTCAAGAAAGCTCGAAGAAAAATGCGATTGGAAATGTAGCATGCAGTGCTCATAGCTTCGGCCCAATATCGCCTAGGAGTCCTATGCTCATCGAGCATCGTCCTGGCCATCTCTACAAGGGTCCGATTCTTCCTTTCTACAACACCATTCTGAGGCGGTGTGTAGGGAGAAGAAAACTGATGCTCTAAACCCAAAGAGTTACAAAACTTCTCAAAATCCGAATTCTTGAATTCGGAACCATTATCACTCCTAATAGCTCGCATGAGTTCAAAGGGAACTCATTCTGAAGACGCAAAATCAGATTGCGAGCAGCAAAGGAGAAAGTCTCGGTCTTCTCAGCTAAAAAGAAGACCCACGAATATCTCGAAAAATCGTCGACAACAACAAGCACATACCACTTCCCCCCAACCGAGCTCACCCGAGCCGGACCAACAAGGTCCATGTGCAAAAGCTCTCCAGGGCGCTTTAGTCATGACCTGAGTCACTGGATGGTGGGGAGCGGCAACCATCTTCCCATGTCTACAAGAATGGCAAACAAGATCCTTCTCCATGGACAACTTGGGCAATCCTCGGATTAAGCCAAGTGAGCTAAGTCTTGCAAGCAAGTCGAAGCTCAGGTGACCCAGTCTCCTATGCCACTTCCAAAGATCAGAGGAGGAAGGTCCAGCCAAAAGACAACGAGAAATTCCAAATGACTCCGAGAAATCCGCACGAAAGACTTTCCCAAAAGCGAAATCACACAAACAAGATTGCCCTGAGGGTCCAAAATACGACTGAGATTCGGTTTAAAACGAATCTCATAGTCATCATCAAAGAGTTGCGAAACAGAAAGAAGGTTAAAATGCAAGTTAGAAACAAGAGCAACATCGCGCAACACAAAGTGCTCATTAACTCGCACAGACCCACGAGACAGCACCTTACCTTTGCTGTTGTCGCCGAAGGTGATATACTCCTTTCCGGTGACCGGACTAAGACTGGAGAACCACTTGGCGTTCCGGTCATGTGCCTCGAACACCCGGAATCCACCAACCAAACGTTCTCCAATCGTTTTACCTACATCAATAAAAAGACATAGGGTGAGCATACGGCAACACTGGGGTTAGTGAAGTAAGGGGAATACCAGTGTTGGGCCGGCTGCTCAAAAGAACGGTTAGCAGAAAAACCATTCCTAGCACGCCTACGAGAGGAGCGATCACCACGTTGAGGAAAACGTGGTCCGCTAAGGAAGGAGCGTCCATCGCGATACTCAAAACGCGGTGGGGGAAAACGCTCAACAAAACCACCGCCACGGGGTCCATAGCCTACAACTGCAGGCTCCTGCCGGGCACGTCCTCTCTGCTGCCTAGGCCTGGGAACTTGAGGTTCTGGACCTCTAGGCCTAGCCGCTCTCCTTGGAGCTCTCCTCTGAACATTTGGCACATGTACATCATGGAAAGGATGGTACATGTCCGCATTGTTCATCTCCCTAGCACGGCGCGCCTCTCTCTTGCGCCGAAAGCAAAACTCACTCAAGTGCTCCATCTCTCCCACAGTGCTCACAATGGTACCTCACCGCTCTCAAAGGGGGTTGTTGGTACTCACGGTAGTGGGTGTGGATCACTTTGCCCTTCTGTGCATAAGCTCCTCCTGGATGGGTGGATTGTGTCCAGCTTGTTTTTCAGGTGGTTGGGTTTGGGAGCCCATTGATGGTTCTTGGGGGGAGCTCGTGGAGGTTCTTCAAACACTCCATCCTGGTGTTAGGCTTGAGAGGCTCTTTGGCTGGAAGCTGGTAAGTTTGGGAGTAGTGGTGGAGGTGGCTTCTCACATGGGTTAGAACACTCGACTCTCCAATCTTCCCGAAAGCAGAAAGATCAACACCCGGAGCAAAGCCTACACCTGGACCTCCAGCAGCTCGCTTGAATTGGGAGATTCATCATCCCGAGCTGTGGCTCACCGCTAGACACCCATGACAAGATGGTTCGAAGGTATGTGTTTTCCTCCTCGGTTTGCATCTTGTCATGCTTCACATTAGCGATCTCCATCTCCAAACCCTCGCACAAAGCCAACAGACACAGAAGTGCTACCGAGCTGGCTTCTCAAGAGACTCAATCTTGGCATTCTTCTCTGCCAACTCGGTTTGCAAGCCTGGACAGGTCTTGCACGCACCCAAAAAACAAGGGTCTAGCACGGAGCTCATCCCCTCTCCTACCAACGCACATACTTACCTCTCAAAGTGAGAAGGTCAGTCATGTGCGTGGTGACATCTCACACTCCTCCTCCTTAGTGACAACAACGGTGGACTTGACAAACTCAAGTTCCTTCACCATATCCTCCCACTTCTGCCTAAACTCCTTGCGCTCTCTAGCGGCACGCCTAAGCAACTTGTCTTGACTAAGGAGAGCGGCAGTAAGTTTCTCGACCTCAGCAGAAAGCTCGTCGGGGGTCAGGAGTACCTGGGAGGTGTCGTCGTCGTTGTCGTTGTTCCGAGGAGTCTCCTCCAGCTCACCTTGACCTCTTGCCGAGGGCATGGTGCAGAAGCCCTCGTCATCGGCGAAGAACAGAGGCCGTTCAGCTTGTCCTCGATCCTCCTCTTCTTCTCGGACTCGTCGTCGCTTGAGGAAGCGGAGTCGTCATCCAAGTCATCGACGTCGCTGAGCGTGGCGAAGAACGCACGCTGCTCAGCCTGGGCCTTCTCCAAGTACTTCGTCTTGATGTACTCCTTGTTGAGGCCGCCCCTCCGCTTGTGCTTCGCGGGGACGTACTTCTCCTTGCGCTTGCCGGAGTCGTACTTGTGCCCATGTTCCGCTTGCCGAAGGTCTGCTTGTTTTCTTCAGGCAATTGGCGATGAAGTGGTTGGGGTCGCCGCACTCGTAGCATCCCGAGCGTCCTCCTCCGCGGTGACGGTTCATGCGGTTGTTGTGGAACCGCGAGAACCGGTTGGCGAGCATAGCCAACTCGTCATCCCCCAAAGACTCCAGCTGCTCCTCTGTGACAGAAAGAAGTGAAGAGAGTGCAAAGCCTCCAGAGGGGTTAGCAGAAGAGCCAGAAACCAAAGCCATCGACGGGCCAGAAGGATTTTCATAAGAAGCCCTTGCCATGGCGTCAATCTCACTGGACTTGAGCTTACTGAAGAGCTCGTCGCATGTGAGGGTCTCATAGTTAGGCGATTCGATGATCGCCTGAACCTTGGAATCCCACACCGACCGATCAAGAGTATGCAAAAGCTTCAAAGCTCTCTCATGATCGTTGAAAGGCAACAGCTCCTTGTTAGCCCTCATCCTGTTGACAATCACCTGAAAGCAAGCGAATAAACTTTCTATGCTCTCGCCAGGCATGTGTCGAAAGTTCTCGTACTCCCGCTTGTGCGACTCGTAGAGACGAGATTTGACTTGAGAGGTTCCCTCATGGAAGCGCATGAGGGTCGCCCAAATCTCACGAGCCGTGGGGAGGTGAGAAACGCGATCAAACTCGGACATGCTCAAACAGGAGAAAGAGCGTTATGCGCTCGGCTATTGGCATCGTGCTCATCCATCTGAAGCTGAGTAACACGAGCAGCCAAACAACGTAATCGCCCTGTTGCAAATCTCCCAAACAGAAGAGCCCATGCTCTGGAGATAGGCCGACATACGTATCTTCCAATACGCATAGTTCGTCCCATCGAAAAACGGCGGTTTGCCCACGCCGCGATCCATGTCGCCTCTGTGGATCTGGAACCGGCTAAGGTGGAAGATCCTTAACCTACTTGGATACCAATTGAAGGATCGAAAAAGCAACAGAGAGCGACCAGAGGGGGGGGTGAATGGGAGCTTCAAAATTCCTTTCGGAAACTTGTCGCTACTGTTCCCGAGAAAACACCCCAAGAGCGAACCTAGAGCTCGTATGTGTCCACAACCCTAGAGATAGGTTGGATGCTTCCAAGAAGCACAGCGAGACACTATAGACTCTAGAAACCCAACGCAAAAGCCGGAAATCGAAACCGACAACGGACGAACTAACTGCAGACGAAACTGCGCGAACTCAGCAGCATCGACGCTGGCAGCGTCCGATGTCAAAGCAACGGACGCGTCCGATGCAAACAGGGCGATTCTGGAACCTTACTGGACACCCATCGGACGCTGTGAACAGTGCACCCTAGCGTCCGATGCTTGACCCCGGCGCGTCCGATGGCAACGGACGCTCCGATGGTCAGCGTCCGATGCTCCTTAAGTGCACTGTCAGACGACACGTGGCACCGGATGCTCCGATGGTTGAGCTCAGCGTCCGATGCTCACGAACTCAGCGTCCGATGGTCCCGACAGTACAGTTCTTCCGCGAAATCCACTCGATCTCCTCCGAATCAAAAGCACTAAGGCTTAGACTTGGTATGAGGAGTCTCAAGGAGGTTAGTGAGCTATCCCATGGGATCATGGCTCGCATCTAACTCCAAATCGATGGATTGGAAGAAATCGGGACTAAGGGAGCAAAAACGATCCAAAACGAAAATCAACCGATCTACTAGGTCGTGAGGTTAGAGATGAATTCCTTCGGTGGAAAGAAGTGCCTCACGATCTAGAACAACTTGGTTCAAACGGATTTCCAAAAGACGCACCAAGCAAAGAGATCGATCGACGGGAAAATCATGGCAAAAAGAATTCCGCGAAGAACACGAACAAAACGCAAATCACAACCACGAATTTGCAACCGTGTGGCTACCACACGCTACAACAGTGAGATTACGGTCTCACTTCCTCAAAAATCTCACGGGCACAGAGGTATTGTTCTCTTCTCTTGGATCTCAGTTTGCTACAACAGGGGAGTGGGAGAGCAGGAAAAACTAGAAGGCAAAAGAGCAAATGGCTAGATGGATGGGGAGGTGGGTGTCTCCCCCTACTTATCCTAATTCTAACTATTCCTATTCCCACTCTACCCCTAACTACTTACAGAGCGACCAGCTAAACCATAAGGTCATTCTGGACCAACTCGATGGTAGGTGGATCCGACGTCCACGCCCGCACACTGGTAGTGTTGCCTCGACGCAACCTCACCGATTGCCGCCACGTGCCGCCACCGCTCTGCGTCCTCTTCACGGACTCGCCCCCGTTTTGTGCCGAAACTGGGAAACCAGCCTCACACCCACAGCCACCCCCCGGTTTTGAGGCCCAAACCGGGAAACCAGCCCACCAGCGCCTGAGTTTTTCTGGTCCAAACTCAGCAAACCCGCAGCACCCAGGTTTGAGGCCAAACTAGAAAACCGTCCTCAGCCGAGTTGTGGCCAAACTCGGAAACCATCCGTGCCACGGTTTTGAGGCCCAACCTGGAAACTGTCCACCCGATGGTTTTTCTCTGGCTCTAACACCAAAACCAAACCGAGCTGTTGATGGGATGCACCCGCCCGTGCACCCCGTCCACCGACACGGTCCCCAGGTCCTCGACCCGAGCAACACCATGTCCCGCAAGTCTTCGCTCGTCGCTGTCCCAGGCTGCCAGCCACCACAGCTGATCCTCAGGCCACCGGTCCCTCATCCAACGCCTCACCCTTCCGCCCTTCACCGCTCTCGGTCCGTCGGCACGGCACGACACGTCTCTACTTGACCTTCACCTTGCCCTCGATCACTATCTCCATGCTTGACACCTGCACAACACAAGCCAAAGAACCTGCGATCAACCCGTTGACAATCACTCATCACTCGAGACTCGGCATACACCCATGTATCCGCATTATGGCAAACTATTTGAAAAATTTGAGGGTTTGAGAGAGGTCACTCCACTCTGTTCCCAACTAGTGTTTATTTGCTTCTTATTTGAGTTGGAACTGGGTTGGGAGAAGTCGGCGCGAAAAATCGAGTCAGCATTGTTTTCCCTTTGACCGGACTCTGCCCGTGCGTCCGGTCAATCCTTAACACGCGCTGATGGACAGTGTCATCATTGTGTCCGGTCAGGCAGTGGTGTTTGTGTTCGATCGTTGGCCGAGGTGTGATCGGAACACTGTGTGCGTCCGGTCGAGTGGGACAGGACGCGTTCGATCGCACAAATTGCGCTTCAGGAGCTCTCTGTTCCTGATCGGATGCTGAGGAGCATGCGTCTGGTCATTTCCTTTGTGCGTCCGGTCGCCACTTAAAGGGCGTGGTAAATTCTTAACCGACATGTGGGCCCGCTATCCTATCCTCTTCATTCTTCTCGTGCCCGCGCCCGAGCCATACACCGCCGACACCGCCATCGCAAACCCTAGCCGCGTCCATCTTGTCGACCGCGGCGTCCTCCGCCTGTGCCTTGCCGCCGGTCCGCTCAGCTCCGCCGCGTCCGCAACCGCCCTCGCCTGCGCTCATTCTTCGCCAGCCGCCGCATACGCTTTGCTCCATTTCGCCAGAATCGTGCGCAACAGCTCGCTGGAGCACCTCTTTCCGCTGGAAGCCACGTCCTCTTCGCCGACGGTGGCTTTCCTCTCCGGCGTGTCCTCGGTGCTCAGCTTCGCCTGCAGGCTCCTCTTCGAGCTCCCTTGAACAGTGAGACCTCCCCTCCACCTTCCATATTCACCTCGCTCAACAGGTGCTCGATGAATTGCCCAAACCGCTGTTCATGCCATTTTAACCTAGCTTTTGCCCCAATCTCGCGCAGATTCTTCCGGCGAGAGCTCGTGGTGCCCGAACGTGTTTGGTATCTTACCCCTACTTCGTCGGTTCATCGGTTTCATCAGGTAGCAGAGCCATGTCTCCATTCTCATCTCCTTTGCTTTGCTTCCAATAGGGTCTTTCTATCTCTAGATAATATATGCTTATATTATCCCTATCTATCCCCTGCAGCGAGCCAGGACCGTGTCAGTGAGCTCAGTTTGGCAGTTTGTCAGTGACAGCTTAATCTGGGGCCAAGCTCGCGGATACGGAATGAGGCCAAGCCTCTAAGGTTCAGTCCAGTTTCTTGTCTTGGCAGAGGTTCTTGCAGTTGTCAGCGACAGTTGATTGGTTGGCAGTGGGACTTGTCAGAGGCAGTTGTTCTCAATCTTTCTTCACAGTGGTTGTCAGTTAGTAGTTTCACTTCTTCTTGTAGCGATGGCACGTTGCAAGAACGTCGGTGGAGGTCCCGCGCAGATCCCCTCCTCGCCTCGTCCGTGTGACAAGGGAAGGGGAAGGAGAAGTACAACCAAGAAGCGCAAGAGGCTAGATCGTGACTCAGAGATGGCTTTGGCAGTGGCACGGGCCGCAGAGAGCAGAGAGGGGTGGACAGTCGAGCAGTCTTCAGATTCGCGACTGCTGCTTTCAGAGCAGTAGCAGCAGGCCCTACTTTAGAGCGAGCCCTCAGCGTCAGGGGGAGTGTTTCGTGTTCAGGACTAGCTGTTTTCTCTTGACGACCCGGTCGAGGCACTCCCTCTGGACTTCTATTTTCCGTCAGAGGCAGCTTCAGCGTCAGCCGCAGCTTCAGCGGGTGTTCGGCTCCAGAGCCTAGCGCAGCTACAGAGACCCAGGCAGAGGGTCAGACAGAGGATCAGCCAGCACACA
Source organism: Coix lacryma-jobi var. lacryma-jobi (assembly GCA_009763385.1). NCBI lineage: Eukaryota > Viridiplantae > Streptophyta > Magnoliopsida > Poales > Poaceae > Coix > Coix lacryma-jobi. Next base: position 328,821 of record VDCT01000133.1, read on the forward strand.
GCAGCTGGTTCATAGGTCCACTCGTTCTCGCACTCAGGTTTCTCCTCGGCTTGAGGGCACAGGCGGGATGGGTCGACCCCCTTCGAGGCCACAGGCACCCCCACCTGTGGAGCACTTGGACCTGCGGGCCGCTACAACACGTCAGGTGCAAGCCCTTTGGTTAGTCCCGTTCGAGGAGTGGTTCCCAGCTGCCAGGCACCCTCAGGCCTCCGAGGGTTTCTACACTGTGCTTCAGGAGGACTTCTACACAGCCTATGTCAACAGCAACGTTCACATCCAACCTCATAGAGTTTGCCCGCTAGAGGATCTTATCTGCCAAGCTTGGCGGATCTTCTTGGACGGATTGGTCAGTATGTTGAGGATTGGGTGCGACAGTTCTATGCGTCCCTGTGGATCAACCCAGACCACCGCTACCTGCACTTTGCTTTGAGGGGTCGAGCTTACAAGCTTTACAGCTCCAGGGCCAGAGAGTACCTTGGTTTGACAGCTCATGAGATGAAGATTCACTCCTTGTACTACGGTAGACAAGAGCCTCCACGACGTCCCATTGGGGAGATTCCTCCAGCAGATCTCGTCCGCGCCTGCTTTCGAGAGCCGTTCAGCGCGAGGTCCAGTCGGCATCCTCGTGACTTGACGTCAACGGCCCACCTCGTGAACGAGGTTATGAGGCGTACTCTTTTACCTCGGACAGCTACAGGGAGGGTTTGACACATATACAGCTTTGGCATGTTCACCACCTTGTCTCGCTGCTTCAGTTCGATATTTGGAATATGATCATTTCAGAGATGGAGGATACACTTGCAGAGGGCTTCAAGGGTCACCGGAGCTTCCATATGCCCACTGGATCTGTGTTTATACTCAGGAAGCTGATTCCGGCCTTGATTGCCCCACTTTCACAGACTCCGACTGAGTTCCCCGTGTACGACACTCGCCAGATCATTGGGGTTACTCCAGACGCTCATCCCAGGAGGGCAGCGACAGAGGCCAGTTGTGACAGAGACAGAGGTAGAGCAGGATGAGGTAGTCCGATTAGCTGGCAGAGGCAGAGTTGGCATATCTTAGGCAGAGGCAGAGGAGCCCGCTCGAGGACGAGCTGGTCGTCGAGGGGGGAGGAGATGTCATGGGGGCGTCCCCTATACGTGCAGACGGTGTGCCCGCAAGACGTCCGCGCGCGCGACTTAGCGCGCCGCGAGACGGGCTGTGCCCACGCAAGGAGATGGGCCACAACGACTAGTGGCTAGATAGGAATAGATTGAGTCGATTCCTTGATTTTAGGAGATTATTTCCTTTGATTAGGAGTACCTTGGATAATTTATTCATGTAATCGGGACTCTTGGAGATTAGTAAAGAATTATATCGTCTTCCACCTCTCATCTATCTATCTCAAGCCTAGGTTGCTGGGGTATAACCTCACCCTAGAAGATGGATCGAGACTACGATCTCCGTAGTCGAGGGCCGGCCACCCTAGGGCTCGACACCCTTAACATAGATCTTGAGAAAAATGTGGTTGGGTATTGAACTCCAACCCACATCAGAGTATATATTATCGCGCACACTGGCTGTGTTTGAAGGAGTGTGCGGCTGTTTGCTGGAGATGGATGTAGAGACATCAATGTGGCCATTATCGTTTATGTGTAGTCTTGTGGTTCAAGTCGACACATTATCTTTCACTAGTATAATACCCATGGTAACGTACAACGAGACTTGAAATAAAAACAGACACATATATAAGTATTGTATATATCCTTTTACTGAATGCTATTTGCATTATCCGGCAGAAGTGAAGTGAAAATACAACTGAACTCACTGAAAGAAAATTCATTAGTATGCTTGAGGAAAAAAAACATTAACCCAAAGGAATATATAAAAGGTTAACTTTCCGGGTTCCTAGAAATCTACTAATTCATAGTGCTTTTATTAGCTGGACTTGATTATATTTTTAACCTAATGCATATTCCTTACTTGCATTGTGTCATCACACTGTTTTAGTATGACAGCTACATTTGGAAAGAGTCATCAATATGTGATCGATCGTTTATGTCAGCGTGTTTTAGTGTGTGTAAAATATTCACAGCATGCAATCGTGCTCAATCTAGGATGTAACCTTCTCATGCTGATATTAGCTTCCATAATTGCTCAATATAGTGTAAACTAAAACAAGGTTAAGTTACCTACAACCGCTGCCTCCACGTACAGGGCTTTCTTCCATGGCAAGGTTGAGTTACGAGGTGCGAAGGAGCTTTGGGCGGCCAAGGCGCCAAACCAGGTTAAGTTTTTCTCTAGGCTCGCACTCCATGGGCGTCTCTGGACGACCGAGCGCCGGAGGAGGCATGGGCTTCAGGATCATGACCACTTGCGGGCTCTGCGATCAAGAGATCGAGACGGCTGATCACCTGCTCCTAAAGATGTGTCTTCGCGAGAGAGGTCCGGTCCCGCATCCTGGCGAGGCTAGACCTCCACACGTTCTGCCCCTCGGCGGGGGACATTCTGGTTGACTGGTGGCTGCTACGGCGGTGCGCCATCTATGCTGATCTTCGGCGTGGTTTCGACAGCCTGGTGATGTTGGTGACTTGGATGTGCTGGAAGGAGAGGAACAGGAGGGTTTTCGACGGATCAACCGTCAGTGGCGTCGACGCTGCAGGGCGCATCTGTGAGGAGGGGGCGAGTTGGATCTCGGCCGGATTCTGCGACCTGGAGGCCCTCCTGCCAGCGCAGGCGACCGTGTCCGCGTCTTAGCCCTGACCACAGCTGCAGCCTTAGCTCCTGCCACAGCTTCAGCTGCAAGTATTGTAGACCACTTTAGTACAATCACCGATGCACCACCGTTAGAGCCGGCGCCTCCTGTTTGTGTGTTGTTTCGAGTGACGCTTGGCAGCTCGCCTCTCGTCACTCGGACCATGTAACTTCATCTAATTTCTCTTAATGAAGCACGTGCCAAGGGCTGTTTTCGAAAAAAACACTATTGGGAATTCGTAGCACAGTCATCTATTGAGGACTGAGAGGCGCCAGGGTTGGCGCGTGGCGCGGCCAGACGGAGCTATGCTGGGCATATATATATAAGTCTCTTTTTTTATCTCTAACATCTTTTTTGATACAAAATGCCGATCATCACTTAATCAGCTCAATTACCATTTCACAATCAAACATCCATTCGAGCACATCCTATTCTACAACTCTCTATAAGTCATAAAATTAAATGTCAATAAAACTATAGAACAAAACTCTCCATTGAGAATGGATGTTTCATCCAAGTTTTATTTTATATGACATGACAATCTTGAAAACAACACTATAAAACTCTCTACTAAGACTGGTCTTTTAAGTTGTCGACCAATTAAGGAAAAACAGATCCAACATGATTGCTTTATTTCTTTCTCGGTGTTGACGTCGGAAGTGATCCGAATCACAGACCAGCAGGGCTAGGACGTCCGAAGAGGATGCAGATCAACCTAGGACAGCAAGGATTCTGGCTAAACTGATGAAAACCGATCTAGGGACTGGTTTGAGTCAGTTTAGGGGTTTGGTTCCTTGTGTTGTAACTCTAGGATACTCTAGACTCCTCCCGGAAGACCCGTCGGGGAGAAGCACGTAGAGGTTGTTCTCGGACCAGCAAGGCCGCCTAGAACGCCGCCGAATCTTTCCGGGAGACGTGTCGAACAACAAAATAGAGGGGAAAAGAGGTAAAAGGGATAGTAGATTGGTTTTGTCGATTAGGGTTGGATGCCTCCATCGGCCATAATCCTATCATATATATATAGAGGGGCTGGTCTGATCCAATAGGAAACATCTCTAGATATGATTTCCAGGTTTCCTATCCGGACTCCATCAGAATATGGAATCCAAGGGTCCAATCCGGACCTGAAAAGGTAAACCTAATTTGACCGTTCTCAAACCGACTAAACAGGTTTAAACGACTTTGTACATAATAGCCCAACTGATCACACTTATTAATAGATCTTTATAACCCTTTTTGTTGTAGAGAAAAGATCTTAGATCGGTACCTGGACTGATATTCATCGCTACCTAATATTTCCGACCAGCGTCACCTGGTCGGAAGTTGACGTAACTGGTCAGAAGACACTTGTGAGGGACAAGCGACGAGACCAATTCTACTTAGAATATTCAACTTGGTAAACACATATTACTCGAAGATGAATTCGGCTTCAATATATAACCCGAATGCATCTTTTAGCCTTTATTATGTGCTCATGACATTTTTGAGTGTCAACACTCGGCATAAACAAATGTACCACATCCTAATAAAGTTATAAAAGATATGGGATATAGTGGTATTATTTATATCTTTTTTGTCCTCTATCTAACTATTTTTATCCTTTTTATATCATAGGGTCTTATTTGGATTGGATGATATAAGAAAAACCCATACAGTAAAAACAACAACATGAAGGTGACCCTATGTTAGCCCATCGTTTAATACTACGGACTCCCAGTGACAGGCACCGCCAGAGTGTCCGAGCCCAGGAAGACGCCGACCTAGAATGCTCAACAAGCGCTTCTTCGGCCTAGCTTGGTCCAACAGCTGAAGCTGCGTAGAGAGAGTTCTAGATGACAGGAGAGGATAAATGTAGCAAGGGAGAGTATGGAGAGTTTATCCAGAAATTTGTATGAACCCTAAACTATCGAATACTACAATTCCTCTTCTCTATACTCTTGCTTCCCGACCCCAAGGTCCGTTCTTCCTTTCCCAGATTCCCATCTATCTCTGGTGCTAACAATTGGCATCAGATTCACCGATCTGGAACCTTATACCCGTCACCACCATTTCACCCGTCTTCAACGCCGCCACAGAGCAATGGATCCAGCGCTGCAACTCATCCTCGACACCATGAACAGGCGCTTCGACGAGCTCGACCGCAGGTTCGCGGATCGGGATTGCGCCGCGGCAGATCGCCACCACTTCGGCAGCAGCTCTCGCGCAACGCCTCACCGGCCTGGAGGCCTCCCGCATCACCCTTGTCGCCTCCTCCATGGACGAGCGCTTGGCGGCCCTCGAAGCCAGCTACGTCGACCGCGACGCGTAGTACTCAAACCGCCTCTCCGAGCTCGAGGCCCTCCAGGTGGCTCACATGGCCGACGAGCGCGACGAGCGCGTGGTGGCGCTCGAGTCAGCAACAGCGGATCTGGCGGCGTGGCGTCCAGGACTCGAGGGGCAGATGAACGATGTCAAGCTGCGGATGAATCTCCTCGACTCCAAGTGCGCCCGCAAGCTGTTTGAGTCTTCACCGCACCCCTCTGGCTTGCTTCTGCACCCGCTGACGACGGAGCAGGTCGCTGTGCACTACGCCGACGGCGTCCTCAACCACCTGCCCATGGGGCCCGACGTTCATTCGACTCCACGGGATGTGGGTTCCAGGGTCGTTACGACCTGGGCACACGTCCCGGCCAAGGGTACGTCCCCCACCTCGCCCCTTCTTTCTCATCCTCCATGGCCGCCTACACAGCCACCTGTCAGATCTGCTTGGCCTCACCCATCTCCACCTTCCTACCACCAGCATCCACAAATTCACCACAATATCCATCCTAACCCAACCTATCCGGCCGCTCAACCTATCGCTCCACACGCAAATTCCACTGGCCACCATAACTCTGGTCGACTTCCTAAGCTCTCCTTCCCACGCTTCGACGGTGACAACCCACGCCACTGGCACTCCTTGTGCACAGATTACTTTGAAATGTACAATGTGCCTTCTGACTTGTGGGTTCGGGTAGCTAAGCAACATCTGGACAAAGCAGCTGCCTGTTGGTTTCAGTCCATCGAATCTGAGGTCGATTTCTCTGATTGGCTCGGATTTTGTCGCCTACTCCATGATCGTTTCGATCGCAATCAGAAAGAATTACTTCTGCGTCAATTATTCCACGCCAAACAATCCTCCTCTGTAGCCGATTACATCGACCAATTCACCGAATTAGTCGACCAACTGAAATCCTACTCCCAACCACAGACCCCATGTTCTATACTATGCGCTTCATTGATGGCCTTCGTCTGATATTAAGGGTGTCGTGTTGGTTTTGTGCGTCCCAAGGATTTGGATACTGCTTGCACTGTCGCTATGTTGCAGGAGGAGGCCGGCCTTGCAGCTCCTTCGCGAGCTCATCGTTCTAGTGATTGGTCTTCGTCGACAAAAACTGTCGTTCCCCTCGCACGGCATTACCATTACCACCACCACCTCCTCGGCAGGACAGGACAATCACTCTCCCACTGCCTCCTCCACTAACTTCTGATGCTAATTGGCGGCAATCAAATCTTACAGGCGAGCTCTCGGCCTGTGTTTCAAATGTGGCGTCAAATGGTCTAAGGAACACAAGTGTCCCCAGAAGTCTTGCATGCAGTGGAATCTCTTTGGGATTCTCTGGGTGATTCAAATTGTCAGACCACTCTCTCTGACTCGGAAGAACAGCTATGTTTGGCTCTGTCAAAAGCTGCGTCTAGTGGTTCCCCAGCTTCGCGTACTATCCGCTTCCAGGGGTCTATTGCTGGTTTTTCTGCAATATTGTTGATTGATTCAGGGAGTTCCACTTCTTTTCTCAGTGCAAAGTTGGCAGCTCAGTTTATCTCAGTTCAGGACACTTCCTCATTCCTCGAAGGTTCAAGCTGCTGGTGGTGCACGTTGCACAGTTCGGGTGTTTTACAGTCAGTCCCTTTGGACCCTCGGCCCCTGTGACTTTTGTTGGATTTCCGGGTCTTGTCATTGTCTGCTTTTGATAATGCAATTATTGGAATTGGATTGGCTGGCGGATTTTAGCCCAATGCAAGTTCACTCGAAACATAAATGGATCGCAATTCCATATCAAGGACAATATACCGTTCTGCAGGGTATGGATTCTGCACTGCCGGATTCAATGTGCTTGCAGTTGTGTTCTGCCGATGAAGAGTTGAGTGCAGGTTCTGTGACGCCTTCTGTTCTTCCTGCTGTTCAGAGGGTACTGGACTCGTTCGCTCCTTTGTTTGAGCCCCCCACATCATTGCCACCATCTCGCAGCTGTAACCACTCAATTCCTCTATTACCAGGGGCTCATCCGGTGTTTGTCAGACCATATCGCTACCCTCCAAGTCTGAAAGATGAGATCGAACGACAGGTTGCAGAATGCTTTCTCAGGGTATCATTCAGCCCAGCAGTAGTGCTTTCGCCTCGCCGTGTTGTTGGTCAAAATGAAGGACGGTTCCTTCCGTTTTTGTGTTGATTTCCGCCAACTCAACGCACTAACGGCCAAATCTAAATACCCTGTGGCTGTCTTTGATCAGCTCATGGATGAGCTAGCACATGCTAGTTGGTTCTCCAAATTGGATCTTCGTGCAGGCCTCCACCAAATTCTTATGCAGCCGGGTGAGGAGTTCAAAACAGCCTTCCAAACTCACATGGGCCAGTACGAATTTAAGGTGCTGGCCTTCGGTCTGATAGGCTCCCTGGGTACATTCCAGAATGCCATGAATACCACTTTGGCGCCGGGTCTTCGCCGCTTCGTCATAGTATTAACATTCTTATATATAGCCACAGCCTGGAGGATCACTTGACTCATTTGGCGCTGGTTTTCTGGTGGCTACAAGCTGATCAATGGCGAGTCAAGCTGTCTAAATGCACTTTTGCTCAGCGTTCCATTGCTTATTTGTGTCATATTGTCAGTGAAGCCAGAGTCTCCATCGATACTGCAAAGGTGCAGGCCATTTCTGATTGGCCAGTACCAGCCAATGTTCGTGCCCTCCGTGGATTTTTAGGCTTGGCTGGGTATTATCGCAATTTGTTCGTAACTTTGGGATCATTGCTCGTCCCCTTATGACCTGCTCAGGAAGGATTCCATCTTCATCTGGACTTCAGTTCATGATTCTACATTCTAGGCTCTGAAAGCAGCACTGACTTCGGCTCCTGTTCTCGCACATTACCAGATTTTACTATACCTTTCAATGTTGAAATTGATGCATCGGGTACAGGTATTGGCACTGTCCTCAGCAGAATGGCCATCCTTGGCTTCATCAGCAAAGCCTTAAGCCCACGTAACCAAGGTGTCCACATATGAGAAGGAGTATCTTGCAATTCTGATGGCGGTGGACGCTTGGCGTCATTATCTGATGCAGAGTGAGTTTCTCATCCATAAGACCAAAAAAGCCTCATCCACATTAATGAACAGCGCCTTCATACTCCTTGGCAACAGAAAGTTTTCTGCAAGTTGCTGCGGGTCTTAAGTACAGAATTGTCTATCGTCGTGGCAGTGAAAATGGCGTAGCAGATGCTCTCTCCTGGGGCAGCAACCAGAACTTTTGTTGGCCATATCTTCGTCGACTCACAGTTGGTTGTCTGTGCTTCAGGACTGGTACTCCACGGACAGTGAGGCTACATCTCTTCTGTCCCAGTTGGCTCTGGACAGCAATTCCCACCCTCTTTACACTCTGCATCAGGGTATTATCCGTTACAAGAACCGTATTTGGTTGGGTTCCAATCTCAAGCTGCAGCAGCAAGTGATCGTGGCATTGCATGACAGCCCGCTGGGTGGTCATTCGGGCGCTCCAGTTACATTTTCAAAAGGTGCGCAGTCTGTTCTTTTGGCCTGGAATGCGGTCTACAGTCTTTCAGTACGTGCAGCAGTGCTCTACGTGCCTTCAAGCAAAACCAGATCGATCCCGATACCCAGGTCTGCTGCAGCCATACTAGTGCCCAGCGCTGCTTGGCAAATCATATCCATGGATTTCGTGGAAGGTTTACCCCTCTCGGCAATGAATGCTATATTAGTGGTGGTTGACAAATATTCAAAATTTTCCCATTTTGCCGCTTCGCATCCATTTTCAGCAGCTTCAGTTGCCAAGTTGTTCCTGGATAATATTTACAAACTTCATGGCCTTCCCCAGTCTATCATCTCTGATCGGGACAGGATTTTTACCAGCAAGTTTTGGCAGCTCTTGTTCAAGATGGGGGTATTCAGCTCTGAATGATTCACTTACCATCCACAAACAGACGGCCAAATGAATGAGTAATCAGTGCATGGAAACTTACCTTCGATGCTTCGTACATGCGTGTCTCGGGCGCTGGAGTCATTGGCTGAATTTTGGTATAACACATCTACTCATTCAGCTCTCGGACGCACTCCTTTGAGGGCTCTATGGCCAACCTCCAAGATGTTGGGTTTTGACATTGCTGACGCTGCACCTCTTCCGGAATACAACAGTGGTTGGATGAAAGGGAGTTGATGCAAGATCTGGTCCGTCTACATTACAGCGTGCTCAGGAACGCATGTGTCGTCAAGCCAACAAGCTGCGTTCTGAACGTAGTTTCAATGTTGGAAATATGGTTTTCTTGAAGTTACAACCTATGTACAGTCTTCTATGGCTCGGCGAGCTCATCATAAGTTGGCTTCAGAGTTTTTCGGGCCTTTCCGTATTATTGAGCGATATGGCTCGGTGGGTACAGACTTGAGTTTCCTCCCGGAACAACTGTTCATCCCGTTTTTCCATGTTATCTCAGCTGAAGCAGTCCCCTGACAGTTGCACAGTGAGTCCTTCTCTACCTTGGATCTCTCTGTATTTCAGGTCCCGGAACGCATTCTGCAGTGCCGCTGGACATCTGGTGACCACCCCTTCGAGCAAGTGTTCATCAAGTGGAGCCATATGCCCGTTTCGCTGGCAACCTGGGAGTGTTGTTGAGGAACTCCGCACCAATTTCCACGCGCACCGGCATGGTGACATGCCAAAACTCAAGGTGGGGGGAATGTTAGCCCATCGCCTAATACTACGGACTCCCAGCGACAGGCCCCACCAGAGTATCCGAGCCAGGAAGACGCCGGCCCAGAATGCTCAACAAGCGCTCTTCGGCCCAGCTTGGTCCAACAGTGAAGCTGCGTAGAGAGAGTTCTAGATGACAGGAGAGGATATAAATGTAGCAAGGGAGAGTATGGAGAGTTATCCAGAAAATTGTATGAACCCTAAACTATCGAATACTACAATTCCTTGCTCTCTACTCTTGCTTCCCGACCCCAGGTCCGGTTCTTCCTTTCCCATATTCCCATCTATATCTGGTGCTAACACCGTATGTCGAGGAAGCGCGTGGCCTCAAGCCCCGTATCACAACCCGTTCGGCGGGCTTTTCTGCGTTTGCGGGTAGTCGACTCTCCATATCACGGAAACAAACAGGCCGGGCTTTAGTAAGGACTGTGGAATACATGTATTGTATATAATATGGACTTGGGGGGATGAAGGCATCAAATTGATTAGGTACTGGGACACTAGTGTTATTTTCTTGCTTTTAGCTTGAGGAACTTGCTTTGGTATCCTGGTGAAATTTCTACTTGTGTCTAAACACGTAGGTCGAAGTACTGAATACCGGAGGAAGAAACTTGCAATGGAGCTTGTACATGCTTTGGAGCTTGTAACTAACTTCGCAAACCTGTTGGAATTTGATCAAACTTCTTTAAGCAAAGTTGTAGTACACATATGTAGCACACTGCACCAAGGAGCAATTTTGGTGATCGAATCATCAATGGTTTAAGAGATATGGATGGGGAAGATTGTTGTTTCAGTTGATTTTCAGGCACTTTTGATTCAACACGGCTAAACCACTGTAATTTTTCCAGAATTATTGTGTCCTAGCAGCTCTCTGTTTTACCTTTCCATCTCCCTGAACTTTAAAATCGAGCACATCATCTTCCTTGACTTTTGAAACCGTGTATTTTAACTCTCTAGTCTAGTTGTTAGCAGTTTTGAAGGCAGATTTATTTTCTTTTTTATTTTACCTCCCTCAACGGCAGCGTGCATGTGGTGCATGCGTAGTGTAGACGGCATGCATGTCTCTTGCAGTACTTAGAACAGTTACGGTGGTTTCTATCTCTATTAATTACTTTGCCAACTAAGTAAATTACTGATGTGACAGTAGATTTTTAGGAGAAAAAAGAAAAAAATAGAGAAACCGTTTTGTGACAAAGAAACGGAGTCTTCGCGTCGGCTCATGCGTGAGGAAACGAGCGGAGCTGTGTTGGGGAGAAACCGGTCATTTCTATCCTTCTTGGTTTGATCTCGTGCTCCGACCGCGCTGCCCGCGCGTGTTCCTCCCCCATCAAACACGACATCGGTCCATGGCCTTGACGAAGCGTTCGTTCTCGTCGGTGAGGAGGCTGAGCGGCGGCCACGGTCGTCAACACCGCGTACTGCCCAGCCCACATGCAGAGATTTATATAGTAGAAAATGAGAAAATAGGGATTTGCTATATTTCAGGCACATGAAATATAGCATCTTTTCAGGCAATGACTACAACCTTCAGATCTTCATCCAAAGGTCTAAATCTGTTAGCACAATCACAAGAAACAAATGACAACTTTTTCATGGAAGAACAACAAAGATAAAACTGTTTGGCGCCTGAAAAATATAAAAATGTGGAGAAAATAACGAAAGAGATCGATCTAATTGATACCGTAGGTGCCATCCATAGAATGCACGCACTACCTGCATGCCATCAGTCATGGTGGCTCCGACCCCAATGAAGATGAATAGGAAGGTGAGTACGAGCTCGCCGTACCGCCCAGCTGTCAGCTTTCCTATCTATATTTTGATGAAATTGTGTTGTGGTGCTGTGTGTGAAAGAAAGCAAGCTATCATTGTCAAAGCACAGGATGGAATCCGATTTGATCTTGTTGAACATGAATTGGATATTAATTTATGGCCACGTGAGTGCTACATGTATCCTTGCCACAATTGATCACGCTCTTTTTTAAAAAAACTTGCACGGTTCATTAACATTTTTTGTCTTAGAAACTATTAATGAAGTTATGTATTGGAAGAGTTGAATCTATAATGCAGTCTATTATTTTGGAAACTACTCTAGAAACTGCGTATTGGGACTGCCCTTCTTTTGTCAGGCCTGTGTGTAGTAGGCATGCCGGCATGCACCGCCCCCAGAATGAAGTGGTGGCACAACGCGTAGCAAGCGCGGAGAGCACCGACAAATTCAGACAAGAATATTAAAAAAAGTAGAACATGTAAAAGATTTTGGGATTCTGAAATGAAAGAGGCAAGATGTTGTATTGCCAGCTATGTTTTTTGGTTTTTGTAATAAATGTTTCAGTTGGCAGCAAGTTTTGTTTGCTAGCTTCAATTGATAATTAGTCATGTTTGTATAGTTCTTATGATCGTGTTTTGCATTATTCTGCTCGATCCTGGTCGGCAGCTAGTTATAATTTTTGACCGCTACAATGAGTTATGTAATAACTTACCCCTCAGTTGGCAACTTATGCAATGTTTATTCTAATAATTTATCTCTCAGGTTGTAAATATGTCTTATTTCGAATTTTAGTATATTTTTGGAGTAGCAAATTTAGTATCATACGGTAGTAACTTAAAAATTATAGCAATTTAAAAAAGTGTTTTTTTTCTTTAAATCGGCTTTGCATGTATTGGAAAGAGAGCAGGAAAGAACAACAGGTCAGGATTCAACACAAAAATCTCTGTAGACATAAACAGAAGCAATCAGTCGCAGAAGCTTCAGGCATCACTTGGGTCAGGGGAATGATGATGTGCTACTGCATGTTTGGGCCCTGAACAGCCAGGTCGTGTGCGCACTGTTTCAAGTTTCATTGGCTGGAAGCATGGTTTGGGGGCCTGGGTGATCTGGCATGTTTAGAAAAAGAAAGAGGTCTAATGTAGTAGATGTGGAAGCAGTAGCAGCTCAAGTCAGACAAGAAAGTACAGCTCAAGTCACAGAAGAAGTGACAGCTAAGGTCAAGAAAGGTTACTAGCAAGGTCACACAAGATGTCATGTGTCCTATCATGCTGAGCAAGGCATTTTGGTAAGACCCACCACCTTCTAGGACCCCTAGTCCTGCCTCGGACGAAGAGCAGTTGTGCCTCTGCCTCCAATGTTGTTGCAAATGAAACGGATTTGGAGCCCATTTCAATTGATCTAGATACTATTGATCTTCTTACAGAGCCTACCCAATGTTCCCTTGTAGCGAACCTTAGAGGCATTGAAGCTGTGGTTACAGAGGTCGAGTGTTCCCAAAGGAGTTTGAACTACACCAGTCCCTATAGATGTTGTTGAGCATGCAATAGTCCAAGTGGAATATATACATCGGGTTAGAGGAGTATGTGTTGCTGCCACCGATGATACTAAAACACTTGGACAAGCTCTACTACAGAGAATACAGTGGAGGAGGGGTCGCATTCTATTTAACGTGTAATTGAGACAACCCAGCCCTCCCTATTTCAACCAAATGAGACCACAGATAGTGCCAAGAGTGCTTCGAAGGCACTAATGCTATTATTTCTACAAAGCTACTTTGTGGAGCCAATTCAACTCCTTCGAATCATCAATATCCTGCCACATCTGATGATGCAACAAAGAGTGTGCCAAAGGAGCCTAATGCAACCAATCCTTCAAACAATCCAAAGAGCTCAGACAATGAGGTTGTTGCTAACACTAAGCTACGCACACATCCAAAAGTGGGTACTGAGGCTGTTGGAAGGAATGCAAGGCCACCCATGCAACACAAGGGCAAGGCTGCTGGAGAGAGTGGAAAACAGCAGCAACAACAAAAATGGGCTTCTAAGTACAAATGTGGCCAACCATTTCTCCCAACAATGGACCTCAAGGCGATAGGACCTGGATGTATTGCTCTTCATGCTCACTACATGAAAGATTGTGTGCACAATAAGAAGAGTGGGATAGTGGTTAGGTTCAAAGGTAGTTATATGTGACCTCATCAGAGGCGCGGGCTTGTGAGATACAATTGTCTATATGACCTCTTCAACTTTGGCGCATTGGATTCCTCGCTTCTTCAGTTATGGACACTGTAACTACATACAATCTATATATACTTTACTTTTGTTGCCCCATGGTAAAAAGAACAGAAATGGGCTCAAGCTTTTATTTATACAACAATAGTAGATTACAACAGGAGATGGGCATAGAGTCTGTGGGATACAGAGGCTGTTCTTTACTCATTTTCTCTAGGCATATCCCTTTTAGTCTCTCTACTCATTTTCTCTACATGTTCTTTATTACTTTTAGATCACTGGTTGTGGAAGCTAAGGCTAAGGACATTCCTACGTGCTATCTTGATCCACAAATGATGTCACTGGGCAACATAAAGTTTGATAGAAAGATTGTTCTGCAGTATGTGCAAAAGGCTTTCACCAAGTATACCTCTAAAGACTACATATATTTGCCTACAACTCTGGCAACTTAGCTAGTGATCATTGGGTCGTCGTGATAGTGATTCAAAAGTGGAATAAGGTCATATATCTTGATTCCAACAGATCTGGAACCATGATTTCAGCACATTAAAATTGTTGATTGATGAGTGAGTTCTTGATTACCTACTATTGACTTGTTTCATAAATGTCTGTCATTGAACGTACATGATGAGTCATATATGTGGGCTGCTCTCTTTCATGTAGGGCTTTTGCAACACATACAAGCAAGATGAAAGACAGACCACAATCATTAACGCATGCTACTAAATATGCGGTAACCATTGACTTGTAATCAAGTTTCATTTTTAAATGACTGTGTATTCTCATCTAATTATAAAGTGTATTAATTCTATATATATTGTTGCAGTGCCAACACAATCTTCTAGCAAGTTATCTGGCTTTTATGCAGCACACCATTTGTTTTTAGCCATGCAAAAGACAAGCTTGGAATACCTTGAGGTATCAACATCTACTCTAATTAATTAAGTGTACATGTGTTGCTGGTCATTTCTCAACTTTTTATATTAGTTCATGTGTGGACCCATGCATTCAGATCTGATTATGACTATAGGAATAGAAATACACTAGAACACATGGATGGTTAATTATATGTAGTCACCATGGCCAATTCTGATGGGTGATGGCTCTCATGTGTAGTTTTAGATTAATAATTACACTAGTGCCCAATTTGGAATCTTAACATATAGAAATATTAGTAATTTAGTAGACAAGACATTACTGTCATTTTTCAAAGGCCCTTCTCATGTAGACAAGACAACCAATCTAGAGTTTCCATGCAATCTGATAGTTGTTGCATATATACTGTTGTCTCCATATCACAAAGGCTAAAAAGGGGCAGCACTCAGCATCCATTAGTCACATGAATCTTTGAACTTACTGCCCAATCAATTTTTAACTTGTGTGAGCTCCATGATTAGCAAATGGTGACATAGTTGTCAGCAGGAAGCATCCTATTGGCCTTATGCTCAATCACTCACTCATGGCATATTCTTTTTTGGTAACCATGAATTACAAAACAAGAAAGATTGAACTACATAATATTAACCTTGCTGATTTGATTTCACTGTCAAACACAACCTAGAGCAGATGTACCTGCACATTACCTCCATAGATATAAGGCCGTGAAATTGAACCCAACCCTGTAGAGAAGCACAAAATAGTTTAGAATGAGCAAAAAAAAAATTTACATGTTGTTGTCACTTCATAAATTGTGGAGATGGAAATAAAAAGGAAATTCTAGTACATATGTCTCCATCTGAAATCTCATTACTGTAAGTGCCTCACCCACTGCACAAGTACTAACAGAAATAAAGGATGGATCTCATATTGCACTGTTATATAATAGGAGATATAGATTAAGCTTTCTAGCTTGATACACCTGAATGGGAAATAACATAATTGTTGTTCTCAATTTTAGACACATGTATGCTGTTCTCTATGTCCTTTACCTGTACCTACTAATTGTTGTTGCTTTCATCCATGTGTGTGTGTGGGTTTGAGTGTATCTGGGTTTAGCTAAGTGGAGCAAAGCTAAGCAAAATTACTTGTTGTTTTACCATTTTTTATGCATAGTAAAAGTGCAACTGACATCTGAAATCAAGCGCCAACTCTAGCCATGTCTTCTATATTGTACCATATTTTCTTTTTATCAAAGCTCTGTCTTTACACAGAATTTGAAGTGTTGACAACGCCAATCGACGTGTGCATGATTAGAGAAAAGCTGGTTAAATTCTTAATGGCACAGGTCATCGACAAGAAAGGAGAGTTCCATCACCCTGCCAGTTAAGCACCAATGATGTGTGTTTGCTATTATCAGTGTGGGTCTAGTGATGTAGTGTGTAATGTGAATCTGTTGAACTTGATATCTTTGTGGAGTTTCTGTAGTCAACATGTTCTTATGTGTGTTAAGCAATAAGACGCGGGTTAACATTACATAGTTGTCTGAATGTTCTGTAGTCAACATGGTCCAGTGATGTAATGTGTTAAATGTGATTCTGTTGAACTTGATATCTATTTGAGGAGCTTCTATTATGAACTTGACATCTCCTTATTAGTGACCCATGTTACTGTTGCTGATTTGGCCTTATAATTAAGTGATGCAGGTTAACATTACATGTTACTGATTCATTACCGGTGACACATTTTTCTATTGTTAGTGACACATGTACAAAACAAGCGTCCCTTGTATTTTCTATTAGTGACTCGTGCTACCATGGTTAGTGACGCGTGTTATGCATCGTTCTTATTTTTCTATCAGTGACACGTATTCTAAATATGGGTCACTGGTATTTTCCTATCGGTGACGCGTGTTCTAAATATGGGTCACTGGTATTTTCCTATCGGTGACGCGTGTTAATATTATTAGTGACGCGTGTTCTAAATACGGGTCACTGGTATTTTTCTATTGGTGACGCGTGTTAATATTATTAGTGACGCGTGTTCTAAATATGGTCACTGGTATTTTTCTATCAGTGACGCGTGTTAATATTATTAGTACGCGTGTTCTAAATATGGGTCACTGATATTTTCCTATCAGTGACGTGTGTTCTTGTTTTTAGTGACCCATATTCTAAACATGCGTCACTGATATACCCTTATCACAGACGCAAAAATCATCACTATGGCCATCTAGACGCTCACTAATAAGGTTTTCTGGCATAGTGTTATTTACAATGATCAACCATGCTGGAAGAGAGTTAATAAAAGGCTCGGCCATGCGAATTGCCAACTAGTATCGAGTGTTTCTTAACTTATCTGTTGGCATGACTCCTTATTCATTACTGGTCGTTGTCTCTCAAACACAGCCTGGATTCATGCATAGTGAGCTAAAAGTGGACTAAAAGATAAGGACATATATAGAGTGGATGTAAAGACAAACTACCTATTATTTAGTGAGTGAGCTAATAGTAGAACAGAAGGTTGCAATCGGGTGGAGTATAAGTTAATTAGTGTGGATTGGTTAGCACATGGTGCATATAAACATATATTTTTTATTTTTATAATCATAAATAAACCATGAGCATTCATATAGCATGATCACTTGAAAGGTTCATGTTCAAACTAAATTCAAATCCATCTACAAAGCCACAAGATCACGGCTGGTGCGGGAGGAAATCCCAGAGTCCCCCTACGCTCAGCCACAAGCTTATTTGTATGTTTTGCCTTTGACTTACCACACTGGCATATGTATGCCTCCTTAAGAATCACTTCAATCGCTAATTAGCACGCACCATTCCTTCGGTTGTGGAAAATACAACTTGCACAAATGCATAGAATAAGTTGCATTAGGCCCGTCGTGTCTCAGTGACAGTTTTATATCTCTCTTTCTAAGATTTTAGATGTATTAAAACAGTACAAATAAGTTTTATTCCACAAAACTTTTTTTATCCCATAAAATTTCATCATCTCTTTTTTCATTTAGACCATGTCATATCAGCTTATTTGATGTCTATAAAACTCCTATTAAGAATGATCTTAGAAAAATACTCTCTCCGTCCCAAAATAACGTTTTGGATCTCATGCAAATCAACTTTCTTTTGTTTATTATATTTATACAAAATATTAATAATATTTTTATCTCTAAATAACTTATCACGAAAGTATATTCAACAATTAATTTAGTGATACTTAGTATGCACTATTGTATATATTTAGTCAAAGTTTAAAAAGTTTGATTTTTTGAAAAGTAAGAATAACACATATTTTAGGAGGAAAGGAGTAATTAATAAATAAATGAGATTCTTTTCATCATCGGCGTGTTGGAATCATACTATTCTTGGTTCTAGACCTTGCAGGTGGTGTAAATGGCTTGAGTCCAAATTCTTCGTCGTACCTTATTTTGCTCGTGATCGAGCGTGAATTTAATACTTTGAATTCCTTCTTGACGGTCAGTATATTTCTTACAAAGTTACAAGGGCGTGGACAGTTTTTTTTTTTTTTTTTTTTGCATTGACTGGCGCATTTTGATCAAGTTTATATTCTTTCTAAAAGGATTTCCATTACACATATTTCCTCCATGGAGGTCCTTCCACCTTCCTTCTACTGTGCTCACCAATACGCACAGTCGCCCTATACATGGACAGTCGCCATTACATATTCCTTCTTTAGGAGGAGAAACATTATTACATATTTCCTTCTACGTACTGTAATGTGTAATGGCCACTCGCCCATTCACTCGGTTGAGGAGTCAGACCCTCGCCACAGTCGCCCTATATATACGTACCGAATCACAAGGCCCGATGCCATCCAACAAATTAAAGGAGAGCTATCAAGCAGTCTTATCTACTCGTCCACAAATCCGCCATCAGCATCGTCATTTCCAGCATCAACAGCCATGGTTAGCGCATTGCATCCGGTGTTTTACCGCCGTCGTCGTTGCTCTCGCCGCCGGTCATGTCGCCGCCTTCGACCCCAACCCCTCCAAGACTTCTGCGTCGCCGACTCTACATCCAAGGTACGGTTTGACCGATCGATCCATCCATCCATGATCCATCCCATGTTTCGTTAGCGCTCAAATGTGTGCACGTGTGTACGCATGCTGCAGTGCGCGTGAACGGGGTCCCGTGCAAGGACCCGGCGACCGTCACCCCGGACGACTTCTTCTTCCCCGGAGTGGACCACCCGGGCGGCGGCACGGCGAGCCGGCGCTACGGGTTCACGGCGCTGCCCGTGCAGATGCCGGGCCTGAACACGCTGGGCGCGTCGCACGCGCGCGTCGACGTCGCGCCGGGGCGGTGTTCCCGCCGCACTACCACCCGCGGGCGTCGGAGACGGCCGTGGTGCTGGACGCGCCGTCTTCTTCGGCTTCGTCACGTCGTACCCGGACAACAAGCTCTTCGCCAAGGTGCTGCGCAAGGGCGACGTCTTCGCCGTGCCGCAGGGCCTCGTCCACTTCCTCTACACAACGGCACCCGCGCCGGCCGCGCTGTACGCCACGCTCAGCAGCCAGAACCCCGGCCTCGTGCTTCTCGGCGACGCGCTCTTTGGATCCGGCATCCCTGACGACCTCCTCGCCAAGACGTTCCTGACCGACGGGGAGACGGTCGACAGGATAGGACTCAAGTTCCGGTCGTAGAACGCCGGCTGCCGGCGGCGGATATAAGTTTCCTTCTCTATTTTTTATCCATGCCATTCGCAATAAACATGCGCACGAATTACTCCGACTGTTTGTTTACCAGCAGAAATAGTCAGTCAAAGACAGTTTCAACTTCCAGAAGTTACAAAAGTCTTGTCCATGCCATTTTTTATTTCTTTGATTTGAGGACGTATAGCAAGAAGACTTTTAAGAACGAACACAAAAGAACTGCCGAGCATCTCCAATTGTTCGAAAAAATTGACTTGAAAAAAGTTGTCACTTAGCAACTTGCTAAAACTTTTGGCAAGTAAATTTTGGCAAGTAAATTTTTCATGTATCTCCAATAGTTTGGTAAAAATAACATAGAAAAATATTCCAACTTGATAAAAATAACATAGAAACGCCGATAGCAAGTGAAGCTGACTTGGTAAATATAGCAAGTAGATGGCCTCCGATTCCAACTTGGAAAAATTTAGCAAGTCATATACCAATCTGTTGGAGAACGTTTTTTCTTCTTTTCCAATAAACAAGGATAGCAAGTCATTTTTCCAAACTATTGGAGATGCTCTAAGTTTTGCTATGCTGGTAAAAATCATATGTTGCCTCTTAAGTGGTAATAGAATAAATTTATTTTTTATTTGAGAAATAGGAAAGTAAATAAAATTTAAGTAGAATACCTATCAATTATATCTAACACGCATGAAACAACATGGGCCATGCATTTGTATGGATGGTTTCTAGCGTGACATAATGTTGTTTAATGAATAGGGAGTTGTAACGACATTAGCTGTACCTAAACGTTGGTTGTATTACTCTTTTTTCTATATTTGTTTTCTATTATTTGCCAAAATTAGAAGTGCGCTATATTTATTTTAAACTAGATGATACCACGCGTTGCTGCCGGGATTTTAATTTATAGCATTGTAGATAATTATATATGGAGTGAGAAATATTGTTTTTCTATTACTGAAAAATGATAATCCATCTTCAGGGAAGCCTAATAAAACACCTCTGGATCGAATACATATCTGGGAGATGACAAAAGGATTAAGACATCTAAGAGCAACTCCAACGGTTTTACATTTTTTATTTGACAAAACATGAAATTTTGCCGACTCTCAAATCAATATGAGGAGGAGAAAAAAAAGTTATCTCCAACGGTTTGGCAAAATTGACTTGCCAAAATCTAAAAAAGGAAACCCGACGGCGCGGGAGTAGTTCATGAGACGGAATGTTAAGCCGATCGCGAGCTTGCATATATATGCCAATTCATCTCAGGATTTTTGTAGACTTGCAAAAATAAGAATGCAAGGTCTATTTGCAAAACCGTTGGACTCCACCTGTGCAAACATGTTCTGAAGTTTCTCACATGTTAAAACACACATAGAGATAAGTTAATAATAGGCCTAGGGGATCAAATGTGGGATCTACTTGAAAAATCACATACTCCCTCCATAAAGGAAATAAATATCGTTTTGGACAAAGTTTCGGTCAGACATTGAGAATATAAATCATGAATAACTTTAAAATTGTTGAGTCTAGAGATGTAGGAATCATATAAACAAATTTGTCTTCAAAAATACTTTCATACAAATATACATATACCATTTACAATAAATATTTCAAAGAAACAAGTGGTCAAAGTTATGCTTCGAAGACTTGTCGCTATCCTAACGCATCTATTTCCTATATCGAGGGAGTACGGCAAAAGATCAAAGACTATATCAATGTTATAAACTTAGGCAATGAACTGACCAAACTACAAAAAGAAACAAATTATTCAGAGCATATATATCATAATGTTGTCCATCCATATTTTCAGCAGATACATTTTCATTTTAGGGAGGATCCAAACATCATCAAATGACAAAACCACTGAGCTTCCAAATACCCCGATTCCAAAATATGATATACTGGGGTCTATCAATTCACCGTAAGATTTATCACATAGGATTAATGTCACTAATTAAACCGTGGAAAATATTTTGATAAAATATCTATTTTTACTTAGAGTAAATATTTCTTATGTCGTTCATGTCATTGTGTAACCGAAGACCATGTATCGATATTAGATGTGTGTAGAAAAGATCTTTATTATTCTTCATAAAGAAGTACGAATGTCATTTGGGCGGAGATACAAATTAAACCAAACATGTCTCCCTAAATCTGCAATTCTGCATAGATACAACTCCTAGCCAGACTATGAGCATCCACATTTAAACGTCTTCCCTCAAGATGAACTCGACAAAACTAAAATCATTCAATCTAGCTCTAATTTCCTGGACAATGTGTCCATAAGAACCCATACTGCCTTCATATGCTTGCGACAACTTCAGCATTGTCGCATGTCACTCTGAAGTCCTGAAGTAGTAAATCGCTAGCAAGAGCCAGACCTTCATTACATGATATCGCCTCTACCATCTCTGGCTCCAAGCTTCCTTCCATCACTACAGCTGAGACCCCCAAAGAACTGTCCAGCAAAGTCATGTACTGCCGCTGCAGCAACATCAATTCCCGAGTTCTTAGTTAAGGTTGTGTCAACGTTGATCTTCATTAGCCCTGCTGGGGGAGGAATCCAGCAAGTGTTGTTTCTCTGAACAGCAGGACGGTCAATCACTTTTGTTTGCGCCAATTGGAGATCAGACACAAAATTAGTGACAAAATTATGAGTCGAGAGTGGACTTTGATAAATATCTTCATAATAGCTTTTCTTTAGCATACCAAAGATCCCAGAGGTCACAGTAAACCGGATTAGATCCTCACGCTTCAGGGATTGCATCATTGCTTTCAACTAGCCACTTGCATCATGATCCTCAATATTATGAACGTGCTCGGTTATCTCCCCCTTCTCTAGTGCCCAAACAGAGCGAACCATATTACACTCTAGTAGAGAATGCCACCATGAATCTCCAGCACCATAGATGGAGCACACACTACTGTCAGTCATGTTCCTGTGGAGAAGAACATCTTTTGATGGGAGAGAACACCTAGCAAGTGTCCACAAAAAGACCCCCACTTTAGAAGGAACTTTGATACCCCACAACATAGACCACTCCTTTGCATAGTCCATCAGTCTGAGGCACCCACTGATTTGACTAAAACTTACGATGTGCAAGCATCCTATAAGCTGAACGGACATAGAAGAGGCCACGCTTCTCAATGTGCCAAGTCCAAAAATTCTGTTGTCGTCTTGTACTGAGTGGGATACTAATGATCACAACCACATCCGCTGGTGTAAAAGATTCCATCAGCTTCTCGCCTTTCCCGATCCCAAGCCGCTCATGTTCAGTCTATGAGTTCGCTTACCAATTGAGAGGATTAGCTCGATTATTGGGAACTAGTCTCTTCAATCCCGCCGATAGTACCGAATCCATCGCCAAATGTTGGTTTTCTCCTGTTCCTATCTGTTGTATCATGCCTCCCTTCAGCACCTCTCGACCTTCAAGAATTGAGCGCTGAGACCCAATCTGAGCGGACAAAAAGTCTCTGACTGAAAACTACTCCCTCCGTCACTAAATAAGTGTCGTCGTTGGTATGCGTGCCACGTGTTTGACTCAATTTGTAGAAAATATGTGTAATATTTATATCTCCAAATAATTTTGTTAAAAAAATAGATGTAAAGATCTTTCCGATGATACTAATTACTTAGCATAAATATTAACATATTTTAATATATAATTGTCGGTAACTTTTTCTCGGGAAGCGAGAACGACACTTATTTAGGGACGGAGGGAGTAGCAACCAGGATGTACTCACAATCTTGTGACTTCGGGAATGGTCCCATGAAGTCAATGCCCCACACATCAAATATTTCTATTTGAAGGTTGTAGTATAGGGGCATAGCATTGTGAGCTGTGATACTGCCCTGGAACTGACACATTCTGCATCTTCTGATGAATTCCTTAGTGTCAGAATCCGCATTGCTAGATTTTGGCCTGGGTGCGGAAAACTCCATGGTGACCTCTGTATGGTCCCGCATGACATTTGTCAATAATCTGCATCCCTTCTGCTATGGGTACGCATCTCCTTAGCAGTCCGTCAAAGCATACCATGCACAAGTATGGGTCATCCCAAAGGTGACGACGACTTTCGATTTGCAGCTTCCTTCTGTCCTCCCCTGGTGGTACATATCCTGCAACCATAAAATAATAATATTTGCGTACCACTGGGTGGTGTCTGTCACCTTGAGCAGCATGTCGTCGCGTAGGAAGTCATTGATTGATGGTTCCTGCATGTTAGTGACTTGCATACGCGAAAGATGGTCTACTACTGTATTCTTGTCGGTGTTTCTACCCGGGGGTATGACACCAACTAGTAATATGATCGCGTGCTCTCTTCCTGGATGGTGATGCAAGATGACACAAGGATTTATCCTCGTTCGGGCAAAGAAGGCCCTACGTCCAGCGGGGGAGGAGGTTCTTGTATTACTTGCACCTAAGTGCTTGTACAGGGGCAATACAAGCTCAATGAGCGTGGACGGAGTCCGGACTCGTGTCGCGCGAGCCCGTGCGTAACCGTAGACTCGTGCGTTGTCTCTCGTGCGCGAAGGGCCCTGACGTCCCCTTTTATAGAACAAGAGGAGGCCAAGGTTTACACAGAATCGACATGAACAGTGCTCGGTATGACGAAGGGTAGGAACTCTGTCTTGTCGAAGTCATTGTAGCCAACGTGGGTGTTGCTGTTGAGGTGTCCTTGATGCGTGGCCTCCATCCCGGTCGTGGGCGTGGAGGCGTGGCGATGTGGAGGCCGTACAGCACCCATTCCGGCACGTACAGGACACGGCGGGGTCCCTCCGGGTCTTGGGGTACCTGTCCTTGCGTCTGTCGGCTTGTGCCGAGTCTCCGGTCGGCGGGTCGGACTTCATCCGAGGCCTGGCCGCGAGGCCTCGGCGAGACGGAGAGCGGAATCATCCTCCGAGGCCTGCCGTGGAGGGCTCAGGGGATGAGGTTGTGGGACTGGCAACCACAGCGACGGGTGTACTTGATGCACAGGGATTTTGACTCTCGAGGAGAGCCGAGTCCTCCGCTGCACTGTAGCCTGTCAGATGGTCGTACGTCATAGTGGCCCCGGAGTGGGTATAGTGCCGAACAGTGCCACCGAGTGTGACTTTCCACGTCCGGATCCGCCGGTGGTGGAAAAAAGGGTGTTGTGACTCCCGTCCTGTCTTCCACGCCTCCTGCACGTCCCTGCCCTGTCCTGACAGCAGATGTCAGCACGTTCCAGGGAGGTGATGCGATTCTGTTTGACTGGACGTGGGCGCAGCAGGCGGTGGTACGGTTGTCAGAGCTGAGAAGCAGGGAGCTTCCTTCTTGCGGGAGGCTTGAAGGGTGGTGGAGCGCTCGCCCGAGGCCTGACGCGGAGGGCTCGGGCGAGACGGAGAACGAGCGCCAGCCCGAGGCCTGGCTTGGAGGGCTCGGGCGAGACGGAGAACGAGCGCCAGCCCGAGGCCTGGCTCGGAGGGCTCGGGCGAGACGGAAAACGAGCGTCCGCCCGAGGACTGGCTTGGAGGCTGACGCGGCTTACTTCCGCTTAATGGGTTTTTGGGTTTCGGCTTGGTGGGCCAGCGTTGTAGGCTTCGAGGGGTTGGACTAGTTAGGTTTGTTATTAATTGGTGTTCTAGGTTTAACCTATTTGTTTTGCGTTGCTTGGGGGTACCCCTTTTGTGGACCCCCGACAATCTCTATGCCCTTTTATCTTTTATTTCAAGATCAAATTCTTGTAGTTGCAGAATCCATCTTATTAAATGAGGTTTCACATCTTTCTTAGTGAGCATATTTCAGAGCAGCATGATCGGTAAAAACAATAATTTTTGCTCCTACTAAGTAAGATCAAAACTTATCTATAGCAAAGACGACAGCAAGAAGCTCTTTCTCAGTTGTAGCGTAGTAAAGCTGGGCTCCTATTAGCGTCTTGCTAGCGTAAGCGATCGCGTGATGCTTCTTATCTTTGGTTCGGCTAAGGACCACACCAATAGCATAGTTGCTGGCATCACACATGATCTCAAATGGCAGCGTCCAATCCGGAGGGGTTGGATGA
This sequence comes from Coix lacryma-jobi var. lacryma-jobi, assembly GCA_009763385.1. Lineage (NCBI taxonomy): Eukaryota > Viridiplantae > Streptophyta > Magnoliopsida > Poales > Poaceae > Coix > Coix lacryma-jobi. The sequence continues at coordinate 354,140 of VDCT01000133.1, forward strand.
TAGGCGCTGAGTGTTGACGGTCCTTACAGTCAATATTATACCATCAACTAATGCATAGAATGATATGAAATGAACTATAAAGCATAGTTGTAGGATTTGATTCTAACAAGTTCCACGAGTTGTGTTGTTCTCACTTATTTTGCAAGGTTATCAATATTTCACCATATAAAAGTATCCTCAAGTGATGAAACAGAGCACACCATTGCGAACAGCTCGTCGAGATGATCGAAACGGACATGTGGTTTGCTACATTTGGAGTCCCGACGAGAGAGTCCTTGTTGGATACGACTTGGAAGCTTCTAGAACAACCTGGAGTGATCACCAAGCAACATAATTCAGGGGCTAAACTGACAGATCCAACAGCTTTGGTGAATTACTGTCTTCTAGGGAGTTTTCCAGCAGATGGAAAGAGGTAGAGTCCTATTCCAACACGATGAATCACGTAAACAGATGGCAAGTCGCGTTAGGGCAACAAGGGAGGTTCCAGAAGACACCACGTCGAAGGAGGGACGGGGTGGCCGCCAGGTGGGCCGGCCGGCCCCACCCCCAGGCCGACCGGCCTGGGCCAGGAGGCTTCTCGGCCCATCTTCGTGGAGCGTGCCCTAATCAACCTCCTCGACGCATCTCAACCCTTGTTCAAGGTCGGTTTGATCCGAGGGTGCGGTTCATCCTTAGGGGCTATAAAACCAGACCCAGACCCCCCTAGGGAGGCATCTCCATCTTCATCTTCATTGTTCATCTACATATCCAACTTTAGGTCTTCAAGTAGAAGTAGAGATCCCTCTAGTGATTTAGATCTAGTTCTAGTTCTTCTTCTAGTTCTAGTTCTTCTAGTTCTAGTTCTAGTTCATCTAGTTGTAGAGAGTTATCCAAAGATTAGAATTAGAAGAGAGAGAGAGAGAGAGGTATTAGAGGAGGATTAGAAGGAGCTCCGGCCTGTCGGATCTACTTCTTCAACTTGTACATGCGGATTCAAGTTCGTCGAGAGCTTGGATCAGGATATTCTTCGGTCATCATCTTCTAATATCAGTAAGCGTTCTTGTTCTTATTATTCTTCTGGCTTGCATCTCTAATTAGAGTACTAATTCTAATTAGAGTACTCTAATCTAGCCGCGCTATAATTAGAGGAGTCGTCATCGTGTAAGTGTGGTCCTTAGACTCGATTACTTGCATAGTGTACCCTATATTCGGACCGGTGGTAGCTCGCGTGTGTGACTCTTATAGGCCTGTTGAATCTTCCATAGTCCACCTCCCGTCTATAGGACTAGCAGTAGTATATTACTTGGGAACAACCACTCTGGATGTGGTCTCCCAACGTAATCCATAGTAGAATAATAATAGCATAGCTTCCTAAGATTAGAGCGAGTAACCTTAGTTATCCCCTTTATCTTTAGTGTTCCTATCTTTGTTAGTGCTCAGGGTTTAAGCAATAGACTTAAGACAAACATGCTTTCCTTTGGTTCGATATAAAACTGGGTCTACACATCTGGTGAAGTGCGGGTATCTAATTTGTGCGCTTGCGGATTTATCTCTTGTGTTCTGATAACATACCCTAGCATTACTGGTGCTGTTGCCAAGGGCGACTTTGGTGACGACGGTACTAAGTGTCAACAAGCATTTCCGGCGCCGTTGCCGCGGAACGGTCTAGAGTTAATCTTAAGTCTGCTTAAACCCACTGTAATCATACTTTTATGTTTTCTTATTTGTCCCAGTCTTTTCATCATTATTTTGTGTTCATTCTTATGAATGTATTTTTTGAATTCCACTCTTATCTATCATACCCCATGAGCAAGCTATAACTAGTAGAATCCTTACACCCTATCATAATACCTGGTTATTAGCTACGCCTACATTTTGGGAATATTCTGTTCTGAAAACATTTCTTCTTGGGAGTCTGCATTTTAGACAACTAGATAAATAATCTCTTGGCTCATTGTGGGATGATTTTAATAACCTCATCATATAATCCCTTAATGCTGCCATTAGAGAGTGTTCCTCTATTTTGTTGCTAGGGAGCAAGGTTTATGTTTTACTGTATTACTGGAAAAGCCCCTTTGCCCTAGTTTTCTCACCAACTCCCTAAAAGAAGATAGTACCACTCGAACATGAGTATTCACCTTTTTGCTGCACTATCCTTGTATAATGAGCATAGAAATATAATTGTGAAAATATTCCTTCGGGTATTCTTATCACTAACCTTCCAGGTCTGGAGAAAGAAAAGAACGGAGGAACAACAAACACAAGGTATGTCCAACCAATCATCATGCAACATTGAATTACTGTTGACATAAAAATTCGGTTCAGTCACGCCCAACACACTCGAGTGCACGGTCCTCAGGGGTACGAGGCAAGGTCCTGTCCCGAATTCAGAGAATGTGGGGTAAAGTGAGAGACATGTGTCAGTGCCAATTGTGAATCGACCTTGCAGATTTATTCAATAACAAGGAGAAGAAACAGCTGTCAAATTGTGAAACTGCCGGTTGATTCCAGACAGTTCCAAATTGTACGGCTCTGATATAGCCACTTGTTATTAGGATATTGACTACAAAGTCAACTCTCAAGAAATTGCATAAAGGTATTGAAAAGTATATAAGGCAAAATGGTTGTGATATATGTAAAGGAGTATTTCGAGCAGATAAATAGCTGATAAGCTTAGGTATATTAGCAGAATAAAGATCTATGTGTACGTCTAAGCGACGTGAAACCAACATATCGACTAATTGCACGAGCAGTTCTATTTGTTAACAGTGGGGTGTCTCCATACAGCCATAATAACAAATAGATCGATAAATAGCTTAAACATGAACAGTGGGGTGTCTCCATACAGCCATAATGATGACTAACCTAGATCACGTCTTATGGAAAGAGTAGATCCGTTAATTCCAAGCTACTTAAAAGAACACATTATGAAGAAAGCATAACTGGATCGGCTATTTTAGCCAATGCAGGGTCCATGAGGCACGAACAAGATCTACCCGTTAAAACCATGGTTTAATCTAAAATCAAACAGACCTAATCTATCATATATATCAGTGGGGTTCGAGAATACAACCATAAAACATGCTAAACCAATTTGTCTGTTCTTTGATCAAACCACGATTTTATCTAATATCTCGAACGCACAGCATGTAACAACCAAGATTGATAAAATAGTCGATGAGAAGCTTAGATCGGCTATTCTCTTTGATGTAAGCATATAAGATCTTTAGGCAGCCGATCTAAACAACTTTTAAGCTTTAACTTCTTTGTCAATATTGATTGAGCAAGATGTTGTTTAAAATATAAAGGAACAAATTAAAACATAAAACAACATCGATAACTTAATGAATCTATTAGCGTGCCAAACTAATAGAGCCGATAACTAGTCAAGATCGACTAAAGTAAGAGATTGATCAGAGTCAAGACAGCCTTACAAGAGACGAACTTAGACCGATAACTAGCCATGTCATAGCTTAACAAGAGTTTGGTCGATGCCAAATACAGCCTTATTGTACAATGACACGAGCCATTGGTGAAACTTACAAGCAAACCGGAGGTCGGTCGAAGCCGATGCAGCCCTGCTTGATTGAAGGTCTCGCCGAGATCTACGTTACTCCTACCCTAGGGTTTTGGCCGGTGGCCGATGTGTTGATTGATTGGATGATGTCCCTACAAAATTCGGGTTTCTAGCTATCTATAACCCGGCTGACTCCTGTCCTAACACGACTAGGTTACACAATAAGTAAAACAAAAGACGACCCGGACTTGAACTCCTTGGCCGAGCCCGACACGTCTTCGAAGCCCATCATGCTGGTCCACACGAATTATCCTGGTCATGCTTGGACCCATATAAGCTTCGTTATTTTCTGGCCGATCCCTTCCTTAATAAACCAGCCGTTTGTGCTCACAAAATAATAATCTTTTGGTCCAAAATCTGGTGTAAACACATGCCCCCCAAATTTGGGATGAAATTATTTATTCCAAAATTTGAGTCCTTTTCTTTCTTCCTCTCGGTATCTCAAACAGTCTAAACAGTATCTTGACGATCAATGCGAGACGGCTGCTCTTCTCTTGAAAACCGTATTATGATTTAACATCCCACTCGAGTACTCTGCACACACCATACGAAGCGGCATCTTTCCCCTTCTGAGATTCAATCTTCTAATATAAATCCCTCCTTCGTCTCCATCTTCCCTCACACTCAGAATGCATCCTCTGCTCGCTTTTGCCTTCTATCAAAAACCCTTTTCTCACCAGAAGCTTCTCCTTCCAAAAGCTTCTCTCTTTTCCCTCCGATGGCAGACAACAACCATGGCAAGCGTCCTACAGAGGAGGAAGTGAACTCTCGCTACCGCCCCAGCGCGCCCCCGCATTAGGCACGTTCCTTTATGCCTAATTGATTCCGATCTTCATCACAGAGTCTAATCTGATCCTTTTATTATTTTCATCCAGGATTGATGAAGGTCCATCCAATGCCGCCGCTGCTCTGGCGCCTCCTCCTGGAATGGAGTCGGTTTCTGAAAACCCCTCCTCCAGTAGCTCCGAGTCGACGGCCACTTTTCATTACCGTCAGATGACGGAAATGCGGAACCTTCACTCGGAGGCTACCATCAGGAACTGCCTCCTCGAAGACCACATCGCCCAACTCCAAAAGGCGCTTGAGGAGGCAGAGGCGAGGGCCTCCCGGGCGGTTCAACAATGCGCTGAGTCCGATGCGCGCGTCGCCGGTATTCCTCCTTTCCTCTGAAAATTCATCTAATTGAATTTCCTTTGCTCAACTTCGATGTGTCTCGTTTACTCCACAGACCTGACCGTGCGCCTCTGGAGGCCTTCAGGAGGCGGGGAACGAGGCGGCCGACTCTGTGAACGCTGCGGCGATAGCGTCGCAGAGAGGGTGACCAACATCCCCGCAAGGGTACATGAGGTCGCCTTCCATGGTGTCCATCATGGCGCCGCCATGGCCCTCGGGCTGCCCAAACCTACACCGGCCAAGACCTGGGTGGCCTTCAGGTTACCCTAGAAATAAGTCACGCCATGGAAGTGCACTTCGATGGTGTTGAAGGAGCAGCCGGGGAAATAGCAGAGTCTACCCCCTCTGTAATCATAGTAGATAAGGTCTTCGAGTAGTTCATTAGGGTCAAGCTTTTGTATAAGAAACCTCTTCATGAATATAATGAAATTTCTGCGCCTTTATGATCTCCTTGCGATAAGGCCCATCGAGGTCTCTTAATTTCAACAATTCTTGAATTTATATTTTTTGGGCTGAAGGCGATGCCTCGCTTGCATCGGCTATTCATTTCATCGTCAAAGGTAATACAACACATATATCGAAGACTCTGGTTATTTTTGTTCTGAAGGTGATACATTAGTATCAGCTATCATGGATACCAACGACGATACACATATATTGGTTATTGGCCAGATTATAACAGATCCACCCAGATACTAGGGTAATATTTCTTAAAATATTTCCCATTAATTGCTCTGAAGTACTCGATACCCTCTAGAGTCTCATAGAAACAAGCATTGCCAGGAGCACATCTAGTAATCCGATAGGGTCCTTCCCAATTGGTGTCCACTTACCGTATTTGCTATCCTTAGTTCCAATAGGTAAAATGACTTTCCAAACCAAGTCCCCTTCACTAAACTTTTTCTCCCTGACCTTTTGATCATAATACTTAGCCACTCTCAACTTCTGAGCTCTAATGTTTTCCAGAGCCTTTAGCCGATGAAAGTTTAAATCATCAAGGTTGTCCATCATGAGATGCTTATATTCATCGGCTTTCAAATTATTCTGTTGTGATACTCTTCTGGATCCTATATTGATTTCCCAAGGGAATACAGCCTCGTGACCGTAGACCAACTCATATGGTGAACACTTAGTTGCACCATGACATGCCATTCTATAGGACCACAAGGTTTCACTGAGTATTGAATGCCACTTTTTGGATGCTACTTAACCTTTTTCTTAATGATTTTGATCAAAATCTGGTTAGAAGCTTCAGCCTGCCCATTAGCTTGGGCATAATACGGAGATGAGTTAATCAACTTGAAACCTGTGCTAGCAGCAAAATCCTCAAATTCTTTTGATGTAAACATCATTCCTTGATCTGTGGTAATGGTTTGGGAATACCGAATCGGTAGATGATATGTTCCTTGATGAACTCAATTACGGTAGCCGACGAAGCCTCTTTCAAAGGAACAGCTTCAACCCATTTAGTAAATAGTCAGTTGCTACCAACACAAACTTATGCCCTTTGCTAGATGCCGGAAATATTTGGCCAATCAGATCTATTCCCCATCCTCTAAATGGCCATGGCTTTGTGATTGGATTCATAGCTGATGCTGGAGACTTATGAACATTACCGAATCTTTGGCATTCTTGACATCCTTTATAATATTTAAAACAATCTTCTAAAGTACACCATTTAAGAATATCCTGCTCTTCTGATCATCCACTTCATTTTATGAGCAGACTGATGTGCACCACAAATTCCTTCGTGGATTTCTCCCATTAGAACTTTGGCCTCTTCTTGATTGGCACATTTAAGAAGTACACCATCGATTGTTTTATGATAAAGTTGATCATCAAGAAGGACAAACTTCGTAGCCTTATATCTCAATTTTCTGGATACTTGTCGCGATGGGTTTCTCAAGTATTCAATAATCTCAATCCTCCAATCATCACTATCAGCAATCTCATCAGTTAGTATTTCAATGATTTGCCGATACCCAAAAGCACTTTGAGCTAATCGATTAGCTTCTTGATTCTAACATCTAGGAACATGCTTCATGACAACAGAAGAGAAAGAATCAAGCAACTCAAGGCACTTCTCATAATGTTTCTTCAGAATGTCATCTTTGCACTTATATAGGCCGAGCAATTGATTAATCACTAATTGAGAATCTCCAAAAATCTCAACAGTATTGGCCCCTACCTCACACAAAAGCTGAAGTCCCTTGAGAAGTGCTTCATACTCAGCTTGATTGTTAGTAGAGGTTGGATCAATTGAAAAACCAAATTCAAAACTTCCTCCCTGAGGAGAAACAAGAACAATACCAATGCCCCCACCTTGCTTGCAATTGGAACCATCAAAGAACAAAAACGCCACGGGTAAAATCTAAAGTCTTAATCTCTTGTTCATGATGATGAGTAACAAAATTGGCTATTACCTGACCTTTAACCACTTTAGCTGATTCAAACTTCAAGTCAAATTCTGATAATGCAAGAATCCATTTGCCAATCCTCCCATTTAGAATAGGCATGGATAACATATGTTTAATTACATCAAACTTTGACACCACCATGCATTCGGAAGATAACAGGTAATGCCGAAGCTTGGTGCACGAGAAGTACAAACATAAGCAGAACTTTTCAACAGGTGAATATCTTGTTTCCGGGTCAAGTAACTTCTACTGAGATAGAACACCACTCTTTCTTTACCTTTGAATTCTTGAGGCCGACCCAATTGTATGATCGTCGGCCGATAGATACAACTTAAAAGGTTTGTTCTTTTAAGGAGGAATCAAAACTGGTGGAGACTTCATATATTCTTTGATTTCATCAAATGCCTTCTGTTGTTCATCTCCCATTTAAATTCTTGGTCATCTTTTAATTTCAATAAATCTGAGAACAGTAAAATTATGGCTGATAGATTCGAAACAAACCTCCTGATGAAATTGATTTTACCAATCAAAGATTGCAGTTGAGTCTTTGTGGTTGGTGGTACTGCTTGTCAATTGCATCATAACTCTTCTTACCAACTACAATCCCTTTTTCATGTACCATAAACCCCAAAAACTGACTAGCTGACACTCCAATGCACACTTGTGGGGATTCATCCTTAACCCATGTTTCCTTGCACACTCAAGAGTATCTCTAAGATCCTTAAGATGCCTTTGATAATCCCTGGACTTCACAACTACATCATCAATGTAAATCTCCCCATCTCGTCGATCAACTCGTGAAAGATATAATTCATAGCCCTTTGATAAGTTGCTCCGGCATTTTTAAGCCCAAAGTCATGACCACCCATTCATATAAGCCTATAGCACCTGGACATCTAATGCAGTTTTATGTATATCTTCCTCCGCCATAAAAATTTGGTTATACCCAGCATTGCCATCCATAAAACTGATCACCTTATGTCTGCTGCCCTGCATCGACTAACATATCTGCCACTGGCATTGGGTAGCCATCCATTGGAGTAGCTTTATTCAAATCCCTGAAATCAATGCAAACACTCATTTTTCCATTTTCTTATACACAGGGACTACACTAGATATCCACTCAGCATATCTACATTGCCGAATGAAGTTAGCCTCGTAAAGCCGAGTGATTTTCGTCGTTTTCACATCAGCCATAACTTCTGCTCTAATCCTCCTCGGAGCTTGTTTATAGGCCGACTCCCATGTTTGATAGGTAGGTCGATGCTCAACCAACGATCGATCAAGACCAGGCATTTCAGAATAATCCCAAGCAAAACATTCTTTATATTCTCTTAACCATGTAATAAGTTCTTGTCTAAACTTGGGATCCAATTTGGCACTGATATATGTCAACCTTGGTTTATCACCGTTTCCAATATCAACTGCTTCCAGTTCATCAGCCGATGTGAAACCCTTACCCATCTTACTCTCATCTTCGTTAACCGTACAATCCATTAAATATTTTTTGAAGCCGACTGCTTGGATCGGCTGTTGACTATCGTTAGTTGTCTTGAGAAAGTATTCTTCAAGAATCTTCCCAGAAAAGCACTCCATGTTATCAAAGTTCTAAACATCAGGGTCTGAATAAGCAACACTAACAGTTGAATCGGCTGGTACCACTTCCACGGTGTCGCCGATCCACTGAATCACATTCTGATGCATGGTAGATGGAATGCAGCAATTGGCATGGATCCAATCCCTTCCAAGAAGCACACTATAGGATTCCTTTGCATCGACCACAAAGAAGGTAGTCGGCATACTCTTGTTGTCGATCGTCAACTCGACACATAAAACAACACCTTTAGTAGCCGATACGTTGCCAGCAAAGTCGGTCAACCTCATATCAGTCTGAGTGAGGTCTTCCGCAGTCTTGCCAAGTTTCCTAAAGGTGGCATATGACATCAAATTAACAGCTGCCCCTCCATCAACTAACATCCTGTTCAGAGGCCTTCCATCAACAAACCCTTTCAAATACAAAGCTTTTAAATGGGAATGTCTCTCGGGTTTTTGAAATGTGGTCTCTTTTGCTTGATAGATTCATTGAGCAATTGCTTCTTCATCATCAGACTCTTCTTCATGATCAAAGGATCTAAACTCAGCAGGTAGCATGAACAGAGCAGCGATATTAGCCGATGACTCACCCTTATCGGCTACTTGTTTCACTTGCCAAACTTTGGGTTTCTTCTTCTGGACTTCATCACTTCTTAGTCTTTGAACCCATCGCTTCTGGCTTTTGGTCAAGCCACCAGGACACCATTGTCCCTCTTGCCAAGGATGGTCATGATCGGCTAATCTCACTCCAAGCTGATTATGAACACTTTCATTTTTTATGCGCCGATCTGTCTTTTCAAGTCTTAATCTTTCATGTACAGATCGGCGGTTGTCTCTCGACTACCTATACTCCCAATACTGATCACTGCATTCTGGGCAATTACGAAGAGTAGGAAGCTTCAGTCCTTCATTCCAACAATGTCTGAAGAAAGGACAGTCCCAATGATTTTTTCTTCATCTCTGATACGCCTTTCTTCTTCACGAGACCTCCTATACTCTTCCTCTTCGAGCCACTCTTGATATTCTTGCTCATCCCTTTCCTTTGCATTCGGCTCCTTTCTTTCTGATGCTGCCATTTGTTCAATAAGATTCTTCTGACAGTCGGACATCTTCTTGTTTCACCAGCCTTCGAAGTCTCATGTTGATTATGTTGATCGGTATTTTTTTCTTCCCTTTCTCCTGATACTCCTGGCTGTTAGCTGTTTCTTTGGATCAACCGTCCCAGCTGCCTTGGCTTTGTCAGAAGTCAACACTTTGATCTCACTCCGAGGTGCAGGAGTCACCATGTTCTGTGGAAAAGGACGGTCATTGATGCTCATGCCCTTGGCCTTTTTCTAGGCCTATCCTTCCTTTAACGATAGCCCTCTGGATCATATCTCTGAAAACTCAGCAATCATTAGTAGTTTGGGTACCAGAATTATAAAATTTGCAGTACCTCTTATTTTTGAGCTCTTCAGCCGATGGGATACTGTGATTCCCAGTCATCTTGATTTGACCCTTCTCTAGCAAATAGTCAAATATCTTGTCGGCCTTGGTGATGTCAAAGCTATTTTACATCTTTCTCGGTACTCTTAGCTTTTGCCCAAGGCATGTACTCGTTATTCTTCCAAGCCCAGTCCACAGCAACCACTTCATCCTCACTCTCATCACTCGAATTATTGTCTTCGTCATGTAGGAAGAAATGACTCTCTGTATTGTAGGCCTTTTTGGGCTTAAAAACTTGATTGTACCGATTCTGAGTATCAATATTTGCCACCTTTTTAGCTAAATCGGCCATATTGTTACAACCAAAGCCAATTTTCTCTCTGATGGCAGGTACCAGCCCTCGAATTGCAATGCTAACCACCTCTGGATCCGATAATGATAAGGAATAGCATTGATTCTTCATCTCTCTGAATCTCTGAAGGTACTGGCATCCAGTCTCATTATTTCCTTGCCTTGTATCGACTAAGTCTACCAAGCCCTTTTCCAATACTCCAGAGTCAAAGTATTTATGAAACTTGTCTTCCAAATTCCCAGCTTTGAATGGAATTGGGTGGCAGAGATGAAAACCATGAAAAAGCCGAACCAGATAGAGATAAAGGAACATTCTGACTTTAAGTGCTAGTTCATCACCAATCTCCCCAAGCTGGACTAGAAACTGGGTTATATGTTCCATGGTTGTTACTGACCCAGTTCCTGTGAATTTGGTAAAATCAGGGATTCTATATCTTGGAGGAAGAACAACCTGATCAAACCACTCTGGGTACGGCTTTTTGTAGCCAGCCATTGTAGACTTTGGCGTTAAGCCAAACTGCTTTTGAACCAAATGTTACCCGACTCATCAGCTGATCAATTTGGTTCACCGGCCCTTGATAGCCGATGTTCTGCCCCCCGAAGGCATTGCCATGATATCCCGAGTTCTCCTGAGCATCCAAGGTATAATAATCCGAAACATAATGATATCCTTGAGGAATATCACCAGGTGCCACATTCCCTTGATATGGTGGCGTATTGAAATCTCTAGTAATGTGCCTTGCATGGGGAGCTATTTTTGTAGCGATGAGTACATGTAATTACTCATATTCGACTGTTGCATTGGCTGCGGTGTCACAACCCCCAGGGCTGACAATCATTTGGTTTCCGCTGCCATTAGAGCCATTGATCTGAGGTCCAGTAGAGGTTCCAGCTCCTTGATTGTTTCTCACGGTATATACTGGACCCCTTCTATCATCGCCTAAGTTGAAGGCCTCCTTAATGGCATTTGTGAGACTGTTGAGGAAAACTTCATTGTGGTTCATCAGAGTAGTAGACATGGTTTTGCTGATCACTTCTCGCATAGTATTGTGTTGTATCTGGATCATTGGATCCTCATGCCCTTCCAGAATCACCCTTGGAAAATGAGTCTTCTGAATGATCTTTTTGTCTCTGGTCTTGCTGAAGCTCAGCAAACACATACTCCGATATTGCTCAATAGTCTGTTCTATTAAGCGTTGGACCTCATCTGGGAGATCCTCCATCGTCACGTTTAGCACTTCATCATTACCGATTGTCATGATCAGACGATTGTGTCCCACTGGGCGTGCCAAAAGAATGTGTGGACGTAAAAATTCGGTTCAGTCACGCCAACACACTCGAGCACGGTCCTCAGAGGGCGTACGAAGCAAGGTCCTGACCTCTGAACCTTCAGCAAATGGCGGTGTCGAATCTTAGTGAGATCGACTTTGGGTGTGCCAGTCAATTTGACCTGCAATTAACAAGGAGAAGAAACAGCTGTCAAATTATGGAACCTGCCGGTTTGATTCCAGACAGTTCCAAATTGTACGGCTCTGATATAGCCACTTTGTGACGTAACGGCCCTAATCCCATGGCCCACTGATCACGGTCAACCATTGACAGGCGATCCGTACGCCAAGAGATTACCACCAGGTTCCGCCACTGGGCTACATCAGTGCCCGATGTCCGCAGGATCATCTCACAATTCAGTTACAGTCTCTTGAACATTTTGACAAGTAACATCGGAGTAAATAGCGGAAGACTTAGATAACAATAGTTTTACAAACCAGGGTTCAACATAGTATTAAAGTGAAGTTATTACAGACCATAGTTCAAATAGATAGAGTTGGCAGGGTAGCATATGACAACAACTAAAAGATAAAGATACTTCACCCAGCCCGAGGGTGAATAATCACTCATCGGCCTCATCGGCCTCTTCCTGAACAACAGTCACACAGCAGGGTCCAAGGCATACTGGGGAATCTGCCGTACCTGCAACATGGGTAATAGAACCCTGAGTACAAAGGTACTCAACAAGACTTACCCGACTAAAGAAAAAAGGAGAAGACTCAGGAATGCAGGCTTAGGGTAGTCAAGGTAAGGTTTTAAGCAAGTTCAAGTATTTTGCAGAAAAGCATTTTCAAACTTTGTTCCTTATTTTGAAAAGACTCAGATATTCCTTGTTCCATCATAATCCTTGATTCATTTTACTTTCCAAAACAGACCTAGTTGAGAACCACTCCCTGTTGACAGTCAGTGACAAAGTCTCCATAACCGAGGAGCAGCGTTAATCCGGATAAATAATACTCAGCTGAGGGTCCCTATCCACACTGCATATGTAGCACCCAAGCTTGCATATGCCAACTCGTCTACCACGATTCCTCCAAGATTGGGCCCGGTCCTACGCCACCCGGAAGTACAGTACACCACTCCAATTCGGGACTTTAACCCTCCAATCCGGACTTTAACCCACGTGGGTACATGCTACTTCCGCCATCTCTCCACTCCCAGTGCGCGGTTGTCGGTCCAATAAAGGATTCCTCGGAGCCGAAGCTTCCGTAGTATGTGAATAGTTGCAAGTCTTAGTCAGCAGGCCCCCATACAGGTGGTCCCTAAATTTTCCAGCCAGCGACAAGCACCTCGGGACTCTAACCAAGAGTACAGGTCCTGTCAGTTTTTCAACCCTGTCCCGGTCGGTGTCAACTGTTGAGTCCCGGACTACAACATGACGGCACCGTACTCGCGGACAACCTCTCCTTCCCATTGACTAAGTACGGATCAGATACTTAGCCAACAGTGGGAGTAAACCAGAAATTCCCATAAATATTCTTAAAGTGATCACACTTTTGAAATTGGCATTTTTATTGCAAATCTATCATATAGCATTGCTAAGCATTTTGCAAATAGTTTTTTGAAAAGCAGGTATCGGGTGTTTCATTGGTCAAGGTAGATAATGCATCAGATAGGATTTCACTCAACTCCTATCAACCTAATGCAATAATTTAACTCAAAGACATTTAAGGAAACATTTATAAATTCAAGGAAAGGGTTAAATGCACCGGGGCTTGCCTTGGATGGCAAAGAGAGCAGACTCGGGGTAGGTATAGCGTGTCGGAGCTCGGGTCGCCTCGGGGACAGATCCTCGGTGACTACCTCGACTTCAGGGCCTTCTTCCTCGGTTGCTATACGTATGCAATGATGCATGCACATGAGATGCTAGTATGAACAAAGCACATAGGATAAAACTAGAGTAGCTTTGCAAAGTATGAGGGTGGTTAAAGTGGTTAATAGATTACTCATCCCTTTTTAGCAATTTTAACAAATTAATTAAGCAACTTTTATTAAGCCTAAGTATGGACATAGCAAGGCATCACAAAACATCATAGACCAAAGGGTATGGGTCTATGAACATCAAGCAATCCAAAAGTCACATCACAGGGCATTCAACGCTAACCCTAATCACCTTTTTCTATTTTCTTAATTATTTAAAAGGTCATTTTATGAAGGTGCTCCAAAAATTACCAAATTAATCACATAAGTTCATTATGGTGTAGATAGGTGGCAAAACAAATTTCATAAATTTTGGAGGTCATTAAGGTGCTCAATTAAATCTAGACATTAATTAACAAAAGGCACTATTTAGGAATTAAAATAAATGCTCAAAATCAACTTGCTCCAAATGACTTCAAAATTTTACCAGAGACTCATCATGACATAACTAGCTTGCAAATTTTATCTCAAGATTTTTGGAGCTATAGATCACTCTCCAAAATTACCAAAGCCTTCATTTTTCAATAAAAGGGGAATTTTACATTTTCAAATTTTTGCACAAAACTCAAGTTTCATATTTTTATAAAATACTCCAGAGCATAAAGAGTCTACCACAAAAATTTCAGAATTTTTGGATCAACACAGAAAATCGCACAAAAAGATGAAATCTGAACACTATTCACATGTTTGAAGAAAAAAGAAAAAACGACACTGTTCTTCTCCTCCGCTCACCGGCGCCGGCCGACGGCGGCGGCGCTGCTGCGCCGGCCACTGCGGGCACTCCGCGGCGAAACCGAGGGTAGGGACGGCATCAGGAGCTCACCGTGAGTCGATTAAGCGGCTCGGCGAGGGAAGGGGATGAACGGAGGGAGGTGGTCGACGGTGACCGGCGGACGGCTCACGGCGGCGATCGTCGACTCGGCGATCCTGCGCGACACAAGCGACCGCAAGGGGTCAGTCAGAGGCGCAAAGGAGCAAGGAAGGTGATGCGGGGTCAGTGGAGGATGATCAAGGCCGGAGACGGCGAATTTTACGAACCCGAGCTCGCCGGGTTCTCTGCCGGAGATGACAACGGCGAGCTACGCCGGGCAAACGGGGACGGTAGAGGTGAAATTGGAGGGTGGGGAAGCTTCACCAGATCAAGGCGGAGCTGCTGAGCTAGGTGGTTGAGCACGGGAGGCTCTGGCTGGTGCTGGCGACGGTGGCGGAGCTGAGGAAGAAGCTCGGGCTCCGGCGGCCCATTTATAGCCGCGGCAGAGGCCGGTAGAGAGCTCGAGGGTGGGTGGATAAGCTTGGCGGACGCATGCGCACTCGATTGCGCTCTGGCGGGGGTGATGGCGTGCAGCCGGGGCTCGGCGTGTCTCGCCGGCGACGGCCAACTGCGCGGCGACGCGCAGAGCACTGTAGGGACGAAGAAGGTCAGCGCTCGCGTGCGGGCGCGGAGGGAAACCAGGGGCGGCAGGTCGGGGCAAAGGCGAAGCGGCGCCGAGCGCGTGGCGCGCGCAGCGCCGGTGTCGGTGTTTCGAACCCGGGGGTATGACACCAACGAGTAATATGATCGCGTGCTCTCTTCCTGGATGGTGATGCAAGATGACACAAGGATTTATCCTGGTTCGGGCAAAGAAGGCCCTACGTCCAGCGGGGAGGAGGTTCTTGTATTACTTGCACCTAAGTGCTTGTACAGGGGCGAATACAAGCTCAGTGAGCGTGGACCGGAGTCCGGACTCGAATGTGTGGTGTGGACTCGTGTGCGTTGTCTGTCGGAGTTGCTCTCGCTGAATGAGGGCCCTAGCGTCCCCTTTTATAGAGCAAGGGGAGGCCAGGTTACAAAAAGTATTACAGGTGTCGGGGCGCATGGTGCCCCATACGGAGAAGGGTAGGAACCCTGTCTTGTCGGGGCCACTGGAGCCGATGTGATCGTCGCTGTTGAGGCGTCCTTGAGTCGTGGCTTCCATCCCGGGCGCGGACGTGGGGGTGCGACAAGGCGGGAGCCGTACAGCACCCATCCCGGAATGTACAGTACGCGGTGAGGTCCCTCCGGGTCTTGGGGTACCTGTCCTCCAACAGCACGAAAGTAGTTAGGACTCGAAGGGCGCGGAGCCGGCTTCGAGGTGGTACCACGGGGCTCGAGGGGCGCGGAGCTGCCTCGAGGTGTTTACAGTGCAGGCTCGGGGCGCGTAGCCGGCCTCGAGGGGTGACAGTGCCTGGCTCGAGGGCGCGTAGCCGACCTCGAGGGGTTACAGTGCCTGGCATGGCCGAACAGTGCTGCACTGGTGCCCTTTTGCCCATGCTTGTGGTGAAAACGAGACTTGACCTTTACACCGAGTTACTGTGGTACGTGCTGGGCACCAGTGGACATGACCGGAGTAGGTGAAGGCATTAAGTGCGTGGTATGGGGCTGACACGGCTGCCTGTACCGCTCGAGGCCCGTGCGTCAAGGCTCGAGGTGTAGGGGCGCGCTCGCCCGAGGCCTGGAGGGCTCAGGCGAGACGGAGAGCGAGCGTTCGGGTGTTTGCGTTAATTGGGGGTACCCCTTTTTGTACCACCGACAGTAGCCCCCGAGCCCTTGTTTGAGTGCTTGCACTCGAGCAGGGGCTCCAGGTTGGGATCTCGATGGGTAGCTGACTGGTCTCGAGGGTCTTGTTGATTTGACTCCGTGGGTGTCGTGCGAGCGACACCCGCGGGTGTAGCCCCCGAGGCCATGGGGGAGTGGTTAGAACTCCCTCGTGGGCTTCTCGAAGAATCCTCCGTCGCTAGGGAACCTTCTGCCCAGTGGGCGCGCCTTTTAGGCGGGAGTCGTCAGGGAGCGGAGATTGCGGCGCCGTGTGTGCCTGTCAATCATGCTCGAAATGTGGTTTGGTATAAATATTCGCGGTAACCTTTCCTTTGCCGCGGGAGACTTCGCCCGAGGCTTGGCTCGGAGGGCTCGGACGAGACGGAGATGAGCGTTTGTCCTGGGCCTGGTCTCGAGGGCTCAGGCGAGATGGGGGTCGAGCTTTCATCCGAGTCCTGAAAATCTCATGCTCACATAAGAAAAAGAGATTAGTCGCAACTGTCCGAGTTTTTAGACCCTCTTTCGTCGAGGGGTGCCAGGCTGAACCGACTGGCCGGCTCCTCGAGCTGTCCGGCATGCCGATTGCCCTGGCTTGTCATCCCGCGAGTCCTTTCGATCGGATGCGAGGGGGGATGCCTCGTACTACCCCGAGTGGGCGAGTATCGAGGTTCCCGGTGAGCTGGTAACGGGGAATCCAAGTGAGAGCTCGTGCCCCGTTCGTTAGGGGTCGACTGTGGCCCGGAGGCGGTCTCATAAAGCATGGGCGCTCAGTCTGCAGGAGTGCCGGGTCCATTCGATAGGGCCCGGTGGCTCGATGCCTCCCTCCGAGGGGATCTCACTGCACGTCGAGCTCCCCGCCTTGGATACACGTGAGGGGCCTCGAGGGCTTGGCCCTCGAGTAATGCCTCGAGTGGCGCCCCTTGGTGTCCCTGACTCGGGTGCTCGAAGCCGGCTGTCGAACCCTCTTCGAGGGCCAGCCTTCGCTGCTTCGAGGCTTAGGGCCGGGGCCCGTTTTTACCTTCGTGAAGAGCCTCCGTCGTCTGGGAATCCTTCTGCCCGTTGGGCGTGCCTTTTTAGGCGAAATCTGCCGGGGAGAGCGGCGGACGCGAAGCCGGAACGACGGTCGTGGCGGGCCCGGGTAGTGGAGCGAATGGAGAGCTGCCGCGTGTACCCTGCATCCGGCTCGAGACGTGGTTAGACGGGCGCATTAAATGCATGCGGTTACCTTTTTTCGCCGTCGTGGGACGCCTCGCCTGTTGGTGTTCTTTCGTATAAATACAAAAGAGAGGAGAGGGTTCGTTTACTTTGCCTTTGCCTTTACTTTCGCCGTAGCCCGCGCACGCCTTCTTCCCAATCTCGCAATTGGAAATCTTCCCGGCCGCCCGTCCGCAGCTCAGATCCGTGCCGCTGCCGACATGGCTGCCCAATCTCAAGTGCTGCCGCCTGAGGATTGGAGCCCATCGAAGACGACGCAGGAGGAGTTGGAGACGCTGGTGGGGCGTGGGCTCCTCCGCCCCAACCCGGAGGCGGGGCCGGCGTGGTGGATTCTTCCATCGGCGGACCACCGTGAGCCGCACCCGCCGGAGGGGTACGTGGTGAGCTTTACTCGCTACCATCGTATGGGGCTCGGTGTTCCGCCGAGTCGCTTCATGCGGGCGCTTACCCACCACTTCGAGGCGGAGCTGCACCACTTCCCCCAACTCAATCTCGCACGCCGCCATCTTCGCCGCGGTGTGCGAGGGATATTTGAAGATGGAGCCGCACTGGGAGATGTTCGTCCACCTCTTCCGGGGCGAGCTCTTCGTCAAGGCCTCGAAGTCCGGCGGGAGGCGGTTCGTGCGTATGGGCTCCTTGGCCATCACCGCGAGGACTGGACCTTCGTCGGCCGGCGTCCCGCGCGAGTACCTGCGCTACAAGCTTTCTTCTAACCAGGCGGGGTGGGACGACCACTGGTTCTACTTGCGGAACGAAGGTGGCCTCTTTCCGCAGTATACCGGCGGCGTTCTCACCCGTCGCCCAGAGAAGTGGACCTGGGGCGTCGCGTCGGACAGGCAGCGCCACCTGGTGCCGCTGATGAGGCGATGAAGGAGTTGGTGGAGGAGAAGGGGCTGACCGTCGCGGCGGTCATCTGGGCGTTCCACCAGCGGAGGGTCCTTCCGCTGGCGGAGCGTCCCCTCCTCATGTTCGAGATGGGGCCTAAGGCCTCACTCGAGGGGTTGAAGCGCTCGAGGTTGGCGGAGGTCGGGCTGTCCCGGAATGAAGCCGTCTCCCGGGTGTCGATCACGATCCAAGGGACGTTCCGTCCCGAGGAAGCCAACCTGATCGCCATGGCACCCGCCACGGGGTGTCCTGACCTGGTAAGTTTCCTCGAGCCGGTTGCCCTCGAGCCCCTCCTTTCCTCTTTCTTCCCGTAATCTTCCTTATCTGTTCCGTTCTCGCAGGGGGTTTACCTTTCGCGCGTCGAGGCCTCCGGTGAGGGAGGACGCCGCGGATACCCAGGTGAGGCGCCTTTCTGCTCAAAAAGACAAGGAGAGCAAGGACGCCGAAAAGAAGAAATTGAAAATCAAAAACTTGCGTCGCTCGGCTCGGGAGCAGAGGCTGGCGAAGGCTCGCCGCAACCGCCAGCCTGGAGACGAGTCCCCAGAGCTGAGCTCCTCGGCTCGGAGGAGGAGAGCGATGACGAGGATGAGGATGATGACGAGGGGATGGACGCGCGTTTGAGACGTGCGGGGGTCTTCGGCGTCGGGGCTGACCCCTCCTTTGTGCAGGAGGAAGTCTTGGAGGTCCCCCCGGCGAAGGGATCGCGCGGAGGCCCGCGCCGAGCCAGGCTTCGCTCGAAGCCCAGGGGACTTCGAGCTCCGCGCCGGACGCGCCGGTTGTCGTGAGGAAGCCGCGGACCAGGAGCGCTGTCGACGCGGCGCAGAAGGAGTCGACGTCGGCGTCGACCCAGGCGGGGGTTCCCGA
This sequence comes from Coix lacryma-jobi var. lacryma-jobi, assembly GCA_009763385.1. Classification (NCBI taxonomy): domain Eukaryota; kingdom Viridiplantae; phylum Streptophyta; class Magnoliopsida; order Poales; family Poaceae; genus Coix; species Coix lacryma-jobi. Next base: position 373,422 of record VDCT01000133.1, read on the forward strand.
GAGGGCCGGCCCTCGAGGGCTGGCCCTCGCGTCGAGAGGGACCCTGAGCCCGCCCGTCGCGAAGCGTCGAAGAGCGCTTCGAGCCCCCGAAGGAGCGGACAGCACGATGGGGCGTCGAGCCCCCGCCACCATGAGCGTCGTGGGAGGACAAGCCCCCGAGCATCTCGTGACCAGGGGTGCGAGCGTCCCCGGAGTCCATCGCCGCACCGCCGCCAGGACGCGGGGGCGGACGCCGGAGAGGCGCGACCACCAGCGTGGGCGCCGGAGCAGGTCCCGGAGCCCGCGCCGGGGCGAGCGCCACGACGTCAGCACGAGGGCGGTGCGGTCGCCCTCCCGCGATGCGGGGCGGAAGGAGGGCTCTCCCTCGAGGTCGAGCCAGGGGAGGCGTCGGAGACCTCCCCCATCCCAACCCTGCGGAGACGGCCCAGGCGCAGGGCTCGAGCCGCGGGGTGGGCTCGAAGCCCCCGAGTGGGTCCGGCGACTCCGGAAGAAGACCAGCCGCCGCTTCGGGTGAGTAGTTTCTTTGGGTCTCGTCGGTAGTGAGGCTTCACTTCTTTGCTTTTAATGACGCGTGCCATCTCCATCTTCTCAGGGGGAAGCGCTCCTACCAGGAGGTGGACCTCGCTTCGTCCAAGCGGGCCAAGGCCTCGAGCCCGTCGAGGCACAGGCACCTCGAGGTATGGCACCTTCCTCCGCTAGAGAGGCCGCTTGGCTGGAGAAGGCCCGAGCTGCCATGGCTCGAGGGGCCGGATGGTCGTCGCAAATTTTGGTGAGGCCGTCGTCATCGACCATAGGGGTCGAGGTACTCTTCTTGGTTCTGACTTCTCTGTCGTCTCGTATTGCAGGGGCCTCAGCTCATGGCATCGAGCCTGCCACCACCGTACCCGCCGAAGCGTTGCCTCCTCCCCCTCCTCCTCCTCCCATGATGGTGCCGACTGGGAGCGCCATCCTTCCCTTCACCACGACAGGTGCTCCGGAGGAAGCGCCTGGGGCGAGCACGGCCCCGCCGGTGTCTGGGGCTGAGGGGACTGTGCCCCTTGTGGCTCCGACCAGCACGGGCCATGCTGCGGAGGGGGGAAGGGGGAAGAGGCGTCGGCGGAGAAGGAGCCGACGGTGGAGGACCTCCTGAACGAGCTGGAGCAGGGGCCGCTCCTTGCTGCGGGCTCGACGATGGCGGCGGCGCCCGAGGTGCCGGCTAGCGCCGACAAGGCGCCGGAGAGCCCGGCCAGGGAAGAGGGCCCAGGGTCGAGCCTTCCCTCGACCGATCCGCAACAGGAGGCGCCGGCGGAGGGACGGAGGGAGTCGGGGCCCGTGCCGTCAAGCGGCGGGTCGCTGTCGGGGCAGCTCGAGGCGGAGGAGGGTCTGCCCGACATCGAGCTCGACCGGCCGATATGGCCGTTTCCCGTCCCACTGAGCCCGCCCCTTGCCGTGGTCCCCATCGAGCAGTCGGCCCAGCGGGGGGCCCCGCGCGAGGTGCGGTCCATCTTCCGGGAGGTGGCCGTGCTTATGGCGGAGGCGGAGCGGTCCTGCTCCGAGGAGGCGGGCCGATCCGCACAGGTGTCAGCCGCCCTCGAGCGGGCCGAGGCGGAGCTTCGAGATCTCCGCGCGGAGCTGAGCCGGAACGCCCAGATGGCGAGCCGGCTTAACGAGGCGGAGGCGGAGGTCCGGGTGGCTCGAGGCGAGGTCGCCCGATCCAGGAGGAGGCCGCCGCCGCTCTCGAAGCGTCGAGGAAGGAGGCCGCGGACGCCCGAAGCGAGGCCACCTCCGCCCGGGCTGAAGCCGAGGCGGCGAAGCAGGAGGCTGCTGACGCCCGTGGCGAGGCCGCCGCCGCCCGGACCGCAGCGGAGGCGGCAAGAAAAGAGGCCGAAGACGCCGTGAGTGGCGCCGCCACCGCCCGAGCTGCCGAGGGGGCGGCGCGGCAGGAGGTGATCCGCAAGGATCTGGCCCTGGTGGTGGAGGCGGGCCGGCTGATCGAGGCCTTAGGTCCGAGAAGCTCCTTACGCTGGCCGAGAAGCGCAGGCTGGAGCAGCGTGCTGAGGGCTTGACCAGCGACCTCGCCGCACTGGGGCAACACTGCGACGGTGAGGCTTACACCTTGTTTTTGTTTGGTCTCGAAGTTTTTTGTTACGCCGCGTCTCACTCTTCCTTGTTTGTTGCGCAGGGGTCGAGAAGACGGTCGAGGAGCTCCGTGAGACGACCAGGCTCTCTTGGACCAGCTCCAAGACGAGACGATGGTGGCGGAGCGGGCTCGCTCTTCTCTCGACCGGCTCGGCCCTATGTGGGGTGCTCCTCCTGTTGCCGCGGCGGAGGTGCGATGGCTCGGGGCGATGCCTTGGTCGACGCCTTGTGCTTCTTCGACGCAGCCGCTCGGGACCGTGTCCGGCAAGCTCTCCATCACGGCGTCAAGCAGACACTCGCGGTTGTTCGCTCCGGTTTCCGCTTCCCGGTCCATGTTGTCGCGAATGGCTTCATCGAGATCGAGGGGAAGGATGAGGAGTGGAACAACCGCCGAGTTGACAAAATTTTGGAGAAGATGGAGAGGCCGGGGACGTCGCTTGCGAAGATCTTCGAGGAGGACGTGCTGCCTCCTGACGCCAGCAGCGGTGTCGGGAGCCCTCCTCCTTCGAGCTCGGGCGTCGAGGTCGAGCCTGCCCTCGCGGACCTTGGGGAGGAGTACCGCACCGACGAGGACTGAGGCCTGCGTGCCAAATTTGGGCGTCGAGGCCCTTGTAAGAATTCTGTGAGATAAATGAGGGTACGTCGAGACCCGAATGTATATGTGATTTGTTTATGGAAAGAGTTGTTTTCTTTTCAAATGCGTTTGACCGCTTCTCTTTGTCGTGAGCTCGAGTTTCTGCTAACTTAGTCTGTGTTCCTTTAGTACGTCGCGAGCCCCTCGAGGGGAGGCGTAGGTAGGGTACCGTAGCCCGGGGGCGTAGGCGGCCGTCTACGTCGACGCCCCCCGACCTTGGGGCTCGAGGTACTAAAGGATTTAGACGTCGCTAGTTCGTTCGAGGCGCGAGTCGAGACGAGGGTCAAATTTTTGAAAAGAAAACACGCGTTTTTTCCGGAGTCTGGGGGGCGTTTACCCCCCTTGTCAGCCCCCGAGGGAGGCTCGACCTTGAGCTAGGCAGGGTCGAGACTACCTTGAGTTGCTAAAGAACATGAAAGATGGAGCACGAGTTGGTCCATTCATATTCAACGTGTTTGTACAAAGCAGTGAAATGAACAGGGCCTCGAGGCCCTTAAGGGTAGAAGCGACGTAGCTGAGATATGTTCCACGCGTTCGCCAGGATCCTGCCTTGGTCGTCGTAGAGCTTGTATGTGCCTGGCTTGAGTCTTCAGCCACGGTGTATGGGCCTTCCCACGGAGGGGTGAGTTTATGGCGCCCTCGATTATCTTGCAAGCCGTCGAAGCACGAGGTCCCCCCACCGCCAGGTCCCTTTTGCGCACGTGCTTGTCGTGGTAGCATCGAAGTGTTTGCTGGTAGCGTGCAGAGTTGATGAGCGCCACGTCTCGAGCCTCCTCGAGCTGGTCCTTGGCGTTGGCGAGCCTTTCGTCACTGGTTTGCTCGTTGTAGGCTCGAAGTCGAGGTGAGCCGTACTCGAGGTCCGTAGGTAAGATGGCCTCGGCGCCGTAGGTTAGGAAAAACGGAGTGAACCCGGTGGCCCGACTCGGCGTAGTCCTGAGGCCCCACAGCACCGAGGGGAGTTCTGTAGCCCACCCCTTTCCGAAATTCTTGAGGGTTTTGAACAGCCTCGGCTTCAGCCCATGGAGTATCATGCCGTTGGCGCGCTCGACCTGCCCGTTGCATTGGGGGTATGCGACCGAGGCCAGGTTACGCGAATGTTGTTGTCGCCGCAGAAGTTGATGAACTTTTTGCCCGTGAATCGGTGCCATTGTCGGTGATGATGACATACCACTGTCGATGGGCGGAAGCGGTCGGGAGGGTTGAGCTGCGGATGGCCCGGCTGAAGACCCTGGGGCCCGGGGGCTCGGGGCTGCCGGTCCTCATCACTGTCGTAGCGTCCCCCTCGATGGGCGCTATAGCCACGCTCTTGGGCCCCCTTATCCTTGCGTCGTCGGTTGATGTCGTTGCGGGCGTCATTGAGGTCTCGAGGTGGCCGGTTGTCGATGATCCGTCGCGGACTGGCCTAGCTCGAGAGGCGTCCGGCTGGTGGACGGATGCCTCGCGCTCGTTGCGGGGCGCATCTGTCGGTTTCCCCGAGGCCGCTCCGCGCCGCCGCGACGCTGAGCTCTCGGCCTGCTGCACAGCGGCTGTCTCGAGGAGGACCTTCATTTCTCCAAGCATGCGCCTAGCGTCTGGGTTGGAGACGGCGGGTAGATCACGGAGCAACATGGCGGCTGCGACCACGTTCTGCCCGGCTCTCGGGAAGCATACCTCAGGGCGTGCTGGTGCCCCGCCCTCGAGGATCTGCCGGTGGACCTCTCGAGCCCGGCCTCGAGCTCCGGCTCCTCGGGGTGGGGTGGTTCCTGCATCAGGGTTTGCCGGAGCTGCAACAGGTGTCGCCGTTCTTCCTCGGCTTTGGTGATTGCCTCTTGCACTTGAGCGAGTTGCGCTGCCCGGCCATCGTCGTGCTTAGGCGGTACAACCGGTGCTGGAGGCTCGTCCCTCCCCAGAACGCGTGATCCGCCTGCCGCGGCCACGTCGCTAGGTCCCTCTAGGTCGAGAGCCGGCCTGTCGTCGTCGCCTTCGTCCTCGGTATCGCATACGACTCCCTCGAGTTGGAAGCACTCCCTGGTGGGGGTCCCAGAGGTCGGGTCGTGGTAGTCGTATTCATCGGAGTCGGAACTGTCGAGGCACGCCGCCTTGGCCGATGCTGGGACCGCAGCTCGTGGTACCATTCTCCGACGGTGGCGTCGAGGTGGCTCGAGGGGTCGCAAGAAGTCGCTGTCGACGCACGCGGGTGGACGATTTCCAGGCTGGCCATGGCCCGCAGCAGCGCGCCCGGACGCTGCTCCCGGTCCACCTCCGTCTGGTCCTGATGGCGCTCGTCGAGGCGGTGGGCGAAAACAGCCGCAGAGTTGTCGAGGCCGATCGGGAACCGCTGGCGTCGAGCGCAGTGCGACCCGCGCGGGAGGAGGCTGAGCTGTGTCGACGGCGCACGGCTTGGAGGCCTCTGGCCTGGCTCCTGGTTCGTACGCATGATGAACGCGAAGTCGCTAGGCGGGCGTGAGTGCGCCCTGGAGGTCTCCGGCCGCGCGCCGGGCGGGTTTCCCCTTGGGGCCCTGCACCGGGTACGGGGGCGTAGGTGTTGCCGCGGGCACCGCCTGCGCCCGACGACGACGGTGACGATGGCGCCGCTCGCGACGTGGCGACGTGTGGTGGTGTGGGCGACGCGTCACGCCCCCCGCGCGGGGTGGCGTGACACGCACTCCGCCCAGGCCCTCCGTGGAGAGCAGAGTCAGCTCGTTGCTGTTGCCTGTGGCCAGGAACTCGAGGCTCCCGAACTAGACGACGGCACCAGCCGAGAACGGAAGAGGAGATGAAGCCATCCAGGAGTCAACGAGAAATCGGCTCGGACACGCGAAGTCCCCTACCTGGCGCGCCAACTGTCGGTGTTTCGAACCCGGGGGTATGACACCAACGAGTAATATGATCGCGTGCTCTCTTCCTGGATGGTGATGCAAGATGACACAAGGATTTATCCTGGTTCGGGCAAAGAAAACCCTACGTCCAGCGGGGGGAGGAGGTTCTTGTATTACTTGCACCTAAGTGCTTGTACAGGGGCGAATACAAGCTCAGTGAGCGTGGACCGAAGTCCGGACTCGAATGCGTGGGTGGACTGGTGCGTTGTCTCCCGGAGTTGCGTCCCCCAAACGAGGGCCCCGGTGTCCCCTTTTATAGAGCAAGGGGAGGCCGGGGTTACATAAGGGTGTCATGAACAGCGTTCGATATGGCGAAGGGTAGGAATTCTGTCTTGTCGGGGCCACTGGAGCCGACGTGGGTGCTGCTGTTGAGGCGTCCTTGGAGCGTGGCCTCCATCCCGGGCGCGGACGTGGAGACGTGGCGTCGTGGAAGTCGTACAGCGCCCATCCCGGAACGTACAGGACACAGCGGGGTCGTCCCTTGGTCTCCTGTCCTCCAATAGCATGAGAGAGCTTGTCAGGGCTCGAGGGCACGGTGCCGGCCTCGAGGTGGTGCCGCGAGGGCTCGAGGGGCGCGGAGCCTGCCTCGAGGTGTTACAGTGCATGGCTTGAGGTGCGCGTAGCCGGCCTCGAGGGGTTACAGTGCATGGCTCGAGGTGCGCGTAGCCGGCCTCGAGGGTTACAGTGCATGGCATGGCCGAACAGTGCTGTACTGGTGCCCTTTTGCCCATGCTTGTGGTGAAAAACGAGACTTGACCTTTACACCGAGTTACTGTGGTACGTGCTGGGCACCAGTGGACATGACCGGAGTAGGTGAAGGCATTAAGTGCGTGGTATGGGGCTGACACGGCTGTCTGTACCGCTCGAGGCCCGTGCGTCAAGGCTCGAGTGTAGGGGCGCGCTCGCCCGAGCCTGGAGGGCTCAGGCGAGACGGAGAGCGAGCTTTCGGGTGTTTTTGCGTTGATTGGGGTACCCCTTTTTTGTACCACCAACACCCCCCCTCTTGGGCATCTTGATCCTTTCAATTGGTATCGGAGCCTCGTGCTCTCGATTTAGGCTTAACCGCCTAGAGTTAAGATGTCCGGAGGTGATGGACCACCTCCCATGTTTGAGGGTGACGACTTTCCATATTGGAAAATCCGTATGGAGTCGTATCTAGAAGCGGTTGATGTGAAATGCCGTGATGCCGCCATAACCGGCTTTGCCAAGCCCAAGGAAGGCACAAGCCTTACTCCTAATGAGGAGGAAAATGATAAATGGAATGCAAAGGCCAAAAACATTCTTTTTAGAGGCATTTGCAAAGATGTGTTCAACCGTGTTCGGAACCACAAAAATGCCCATGATCTATGGGAAAACATTTGTGCGCTCCATGAGGGAACCAAGAGTGAGCGTGAGGAACGCTATCATTTAGTTATGCAAAAACTTCACTTTTTTGATATGCATGCTAATGAAAGTGCAAATGAAATGTACTCACGGTTGAATGTTCTTGTAGAAGAGCTAAATGGACTTGGCCTCACACAAATGCAACCATCCGATGTTGTGAGGAAGATTCTTTGTGTCCTTCCAATTGAGAAGTATGGACACATCGTGACGGTGCTACATCAAGGTGATCTTTCCACCGCTACACCAACTCAAATCTTGGGAAAGATCAATGCGCATGAGATGTACATGCACATCACACCAAGTGGTGGCTCTTCCACCGACAAGAAGAAGGACTTGGCCTTCAAAGCAAGCCATGACAAGAAGGGCAAGTCCAAGGCTATTGAGGTACATCATGAGAGCACAAGCGATGATGAAGATGATTCCAACATTGCTCTCATGGTGAGAAGGACCACCAAGATGTTGAAGAAGCTTCACAAGAATGGAGTCAACTTTGACTCAAGAAGAAGAAGTTCTTCACAAGTAGCAAGAGGAGGCCAATCTCCGAAATGGATTGCTACAATTGCGGTGAGCTTGGCCATCTTGCCCATCAATGCACCAAGCCCAAGAAAGATAGCTACAAGAACAAGAACAAGAGCAAGAAGTATGACTCATCAAGCGAAGATGAGAAGAAGAATGACAAGTCATACAAGAAAAAGATGGCAAGAAGAAGCAATACCACAAGAAAGGTGGGAAGGCTTACATTGTTGGTGATTGGCTCACCGACATTGACTCCTCCGGTGGCTCATCAAATGAAGATAGTGATGATGAGAAGGAGAAGGTGGCCGCTCTAGTCATTGGCTCCTCTACACCACCACCACCACCATCGCCATCATCATCTACACACCTATGCCTTATGGCCAAGGGTGACCGGAAGGTACAAAACGATGATGACTCTAGTGATAGTGATAGTGATGGTGAATTTGAGGCTCCCACTTATGATGAACTTGTAAAATTGCTAAATGACTACTCTAAAATCATAAGAAAGACTAGAGCTAAAAATGAGAAGCTTGTTAATGAAAATGAATCTCTTGTTGAAAAATGTGATCATGCTACTCATGCTAGTGATGAACTAAAAGATGAACTTGCTACTATGTCATCCACTATCAAGGAGCTCAAGTCCTCTAACAAGGAGCTCAAAGCTAAAAATGAAAAACTTGATAAGATGCATAGTGACCTTTCCACTAGTCATGCTTTGCTTAAGGAACAATATACTCAAGTGAAAGTAGATTATGATACTCTCACCATTGCTTATGATATGCTTTCACATGAGACACATGATGCTCCTAACCTTGTTGTTAAGTGTGACATAGCAACATCTTGTGAGGACTTGGTTAGTGAGCATGTTGAGCAAAGTGCTAGTGGCAAGGGCAAGAAAGTGGTTGAGGCCGATCACTATGATGACTATGTGAAGATCAAGAATGAGAATGCAAAGCTCAAGGTTGATCTAGAGAAGCTTACAATCACCAAGCAAGTTGTCATTCAAACTCATGATGATGACTATAGCATGACACTTGAGCTAGACATGCTAAAAGAAGAGAACAAGAGATTGAAGATGGAGAGGGACTACAAAATGACACCATCTCAATTGGAACTCCAACAAGAGAATGACAAGCTCAAGAAGGAGAAAGAGCACCTTACCACCGGTTTGAGGAACTTCACCAAGGGTCAATGCCTTCAAAGTGAGCTTCTCATGAACACCGTCATGAAGACCAATAGAAATGGCATTGGCTTTCTTGAAGAGAAGATGAAGCAACGCAAGAGCATCACAAAGCCAAAGAAGAAGAAGATTGGGAGATGCTATGAGTGTGGAAAGGAAGGACACTTTGCTCATGCTTGTGAGGAGCCAAAGCCCACACCTTTGCCCAAGCATGCTAGACCCTTTGCTTTCAATGCTCACTACATGCTTAGACAAGATTCTAGTGGAAAGTGAAAGTATGTTTATGGGGCCACCTAACAAGAATAGACCAAGGCAAATTTGGGTTGCTAAGTCACTAGTTGAGAAAGTTAAGGGACCGCAACAAGTTTGGGTCCCGAAAGCTCAAGCTTGATTTCTTGTGTGTGTAGGTGAACTACAAGACCGGTGGATCACATTGGGTAATTGATAGTGGTTGCACTCAACATATGACCGGCGATCCCCGGATGTTCACCTCACTAGAAGAGAATGTCGATGACCAAGAAAAGATAACATTTGGTGACAATTCAAAGGGTAATGTCAAAGGATTGGGCAAAGTGGCTATATCAAATGATCATACCATCTCCAATGTGCTATTAGTTGCATCTTTGAGCTTCAACTTGCTATCCGTTGGGCAACTATGTGATCTTGGCTTTCAATGTTTGTTCACCGACAAGGAAGTGGTTGTAACCAAGAAAGATGATACACAAGTGATATTCAAAGGCTTTAGATACAACAATCTCTATCTAGTTGATTTCACCTCCGAAGATGCCAACTTGAAGACATGCTTGTTCACTAAGCAATCACTTGGTTGGCTATGGCATAGAAGATTAGCACATGTTGGAATGAACACTCTCAACAAGCTATTGAAGAAGGATTTGGTTAGGGCTTGAAGGATGTCAAATTTGAGAAGGACAAATTGTGTAGTGCATGTCAAGCCGGCAAGCAAGTTGCTAATACACATCCAACCAAAGCCTTTGTGTCAACATCAAGAGAGTTGGAGCTACTTCACATGGATCTATTTGGACCAACAACATATGCTAGCTTGGGTGGAAATCTCTATTGCCTAGTGATTGTTGATGACTACTCTAGATACACTTGGGTATTCTTTCTTCATGACAAATCCGAAGCAACCCCTTCATTCAAGAAGTTTGCCAAGAGAGCCCAAAATGAGTTTGACTTGAAGATCAAGAAGATAAGAAGTGACAATGGAAGAGAGTTTGACAACACCCACATTGAGCAATATTGTGATGAAGTTGGGATCAAGCATGAAGTCTCCGCAACCTACACACCACAACAAAATGGGGTAGTTGAGAGGAAGAACCGAACACTAATCACCCTAGCAAGGACTATGTTAGATGAGTACACTACACCGGAAAGATTTTGGGCGGAAGCAATCAACACCGCTTGCTATGCATCAAACCGGTTGTTCCCCCATCGTCTCCTTGGCAAGACCCCCTATGAGCTACTCAACAACAAGAAGCCGGATGTATCCTTCTTTAGAGTGTTTGGGTGCAAATGCTACATCTACAAGAAGCGCCAACACCTAGGGAAGTTTCAACGTCGATGTGATATTGGTTTTCTTGTTGGTTACTCATTGAAGTCCAAAGCATATCGAGTATTCAACCATGCCACCGGGATGGTAGAAGAAACATATGATGTGGAATTCGATGAATCTAATGGCTCTCAAGGAGAGCATGAAAATCTTGATGATGTAGGTGATGAACCATTGAGGGAAGCAATGAAGAACATGCCGGTTGGAGCCATCAAGCCTAAAGATGATGATGATGATGTGCAAGTCATTGACAAGCCATCCTCATCCGATGTACCACTTGATGATGACAAAGATGGAAGGGATCCAAATGAAGATACTCATGTCTCACATGATCAAATGGTGGTACAAGCTCAAGATGTTGGTGCTCCACAAGCGGCCCCTCAAGTGGTTGATCGAAGGACTACTCCTCTACTACAAGCTCATCCTCAAGATCTCATCATAGGGAGTCCGACAAGGGGTGTAATGACTCGCTCTCAAAAACTTGCTTTATTTATGGAACATCACTCCTTTGTTTCTCTTGTTGAGCCTACCATTGTAGATGAAGCTCTAGGTGATCCGGATTGGGTGAATGCCATGCATGAAGAATTAAACAACTTCACCCGCAACCAAGTTTGGACACTTGAAGAGCGACCAAAAGGCGCAAGAGTCATTGGAACAAAATGGGTGTTTAGGAACAAGCAAGATGATCAAGGCACGGTTGTTAGAAACAAGGCAAGGCTAGTGGCAAAGGGGTTCTCTCAAGTTGAAGGCTTGGATTTTGGAGAGACCTTTGCACCGGTTGCAAGACTCGAAGCCATTCGTATCCTCCTTGCATATGCATCACATCATGACATTAAATTATATCAAATGGATGTGAAAAGTGCATTTTTAAATGGCTTCATAAATGAACTAGTCTATGTTGATCAACCTCCCGGGTTTGAAGACCCTAGATATCCTAATCATGTTTATAGGTTGTCCAAGGCGCTATATGGGCTCAAGCAAGCCCCTAGAGCGTGGTACGAGCGCCTCCGGGACTTTCTCATTGAGAAGGGCTTCACCATTGGGAAGGTTGACACCACACTATTCACCAAGAAGCTTGATGGAGAGATCTTCATTTGTCAAGTCTACGTCGATGATATCATCTTCGGGTCAACAAATGAAGCCTATTGCAAGGAATTTGGTGATTTGATGTCGAAGGAGTTCGAGATGTCTATGATTGGCGAGCTCACATTCTTCCTAGGCTTTCAAGTCAAGCAATTGAAGGAGGGGACTTTTATATCTCAAGAGAAGTACACAAAAGACCTCCTCAAGCGCTTCAACATGGATGATTGCAAGCCTATCAAGACTCCAATGCCAACCAACGGACACCTCGACCTAGATGTGGGAGGTAACCCGGTTGATCAAACTCTCTACCGTTCTATGATTGGTAGTTTGTTATATTTGACCGCATCTAGGCCTGACATCATGTTTAGTGTTTGCATGTGTGCTCGTTTTCAAGCCGATCCTAGGGAATCACATCTCATAGCAGTGAAGAGAATCCTTAGGTACCTAAAGCACACCCCAAGCTTTGGCCTTTGGTATCCCAAAGGAGCTAACTTCCAACTCGTTGGGTATTCCGATTCGGATTACGCGGGTTGCAAAGTAGATAGAAAAAGCACATCCGGAGGGTGCCATTTGCTTGGGAGATCACTAGTGTCTTGGAGTTCAAAGAAGCAAAATAGTGTGGCCTTGTCTACCGCCGAGGCGGAATACATAGCCGCGGGTGCTTGTTGTGCACAAATCACTCCTTTACATGAAACAAACCCTTTTAGACTATGGTGTAGTTCTAGAAAGGGTACCTTTGTTGTGTGACAATGAGAGCGCGGTTAAGCTTGCTAACAACCCTGTTCAACACTCTCGCACAAAGCACATAGATATTCGCCATCACTTTCTTAGAGACCATGTTTCCAAGAAAGACATATCCTTAGAGGGAGTTAGAACCGAAGATCAATTGGCGGATATCTTCACAAAACCCCTAGATGAAAACACTCTTTGTAGATTGCGAAGTGAGCTTAATGTGCTTGATCTAAGTAACTTTGTCAAAAGGTGAAAGGAGGTTGTCTTTGCATTGCATTGTATCATATGCCATGTTTAAATTCCGCTATGCATATAGGCTTGTCAGACGTGGTTAAGATAACCGCCCTAAAAAGCGTGTGAAGAAGCTTACCCATGAGCAAACTTGACAAGCAACCTAGATTCAAATTCCGTATTGCATTGCATATGCATGTTTGTTGCTTTGTCGGTTCTTTTTGGTTAGGTTTTGAGCAACCGCTGTGTTCGTCCACCGCTAGGGGGAGCATTTGAGGCTCCTTATGGTTGAGACCCCTAGTTTTGGTGGCCACATGTTGTCTCCTCGGGATTTATCGCCTATTTTACCTAAAAATGATATGTAGCCTATGGCAAAATATTTATAAAATAGAGGGTTTATGCGAGGATGCTCATACTAGGTTCCAACTGGTGTTTATTTGCTTCTTATTTGAGTTGGAACTTGGTTGGGAAAGGGAGCCGCAACGGAGATCTTCGAAACTGCTCAAATAGAGCATCGGATGCAGCATCGGACTCTGCATCGGACGCTGGTCCAGCATCCGATGCCTGCACTGTAGGCAGCCCCGGCTGAAACAGTAGCGGAGGAGCGTCCGATGTGTCACCATCGGAGCCTCCGATGATCCATCGGACGCTCCCCAGCGTCCGATGCTGAGGGGCCGGAAGCTTCCGATGTGATCTCGGCGTTTTTGGAGCTCTCTGGACAGGCATCGGAGCGTCCGATGCGTTTCATCGGCGCGTCCGATGCTCCTTTAAGCGGCGCGTTCAGTTCTTCTACTGACGGTTGGGTCCCACGTGTCATCTTCCTCATCCAGTCACTCGTCGCTCTCGCCCACGATCCTGCCGCCGAGCCCGTGCCCTACTCACCGCCGGCCACCCACCCTCGCCCGAGCCTTCGCCCCGGCCGCTCAACCTCCGCGGCGCCCGTGCTTCTCCTCGCCGGACGCCATCTCCTCGCCCCCGCGCTCGCGCCCTCGTCCGATCCGCCGGCGCGTCTCTCCACCTACTCCCGAGCTCGCCGCCGTTCCAGGCCTCTTCACCGGAGACCGCCTTCCTCGCGTCTCCTCCCTACTCCTCTCCGGCGTTTCTTCTCATCCCGGCCGTCCGTCCAGTGAGCCACCGAGCACCCACCCTCCCTCCCCCTCCATACCCTTGTCCACCAGGTGCTCGTTCAAATGCCTACATGGCTGTTCTCCCCTGTTTTAATAACCCCGTTTCACCTCCACTCTCTGCAGTCCTCCCGGTGTGACGTGTGGATCCTAGGACGTCAGTGCTCTCCTCCTCTTGGGTGTTTCGTCGGCTTGTCAGGTAGCACAGCCCATTCTCTCTCTTATCCCATGCTGCTTTGCTTCCATAGGTCTCGCTTACCTCTAGCCTCTATATGCTTATGTATATCCCTCATCTCTATGCAGCGAGTCCGTGTCCGTTGTCAGTGGCAGCTGGGCAGTGTCTTTAACCCGGGGCCAAGCCCGCGGTAAGGATCGAGGCCAAGCTCGCGAGTGACAGCGGCAGCGTTTCTCCGTGTCAGGGGGAGTTTGAGTCAGTGGTTTGCTTCTCTCAGCTGGTTGTCAGTGCTTCTCAGCGTCAGTTGCTCTTTCAGAGGCAGTCCCAGGTTGCTGTTCTTGTCAGCTATGCCACGCTACAGAACGTCGGTGGTGGCCCTGGAGACTCTCCTCCCCGTCGTTCCCCTCCGGTCAGCGGCCTGGGAAAGGAAAAGACGTTATCGTGCGCCGGAAGGCGCACTCGTCATGAGCGAGAGGCAGCTCAGGCTCAGGCAGTGGCAGACGCCGCTGAGCGTGCAGAGCGCGGTGGCAGTGCGGGCGGACTTAGGATTGAGGATCAGCTGTCCCCCGAGCAGCGCAGAGCGATCAAGGAGGTGAGCGTCGCCACGGTTCGCCGACTGGCACGCTCATGGCTGCCGGTCGTCGGACGACGTTCACCTCGCCCGGCGTTGAGCCCGAGAGCTCCGGGCAAGGCCAGGCAGAGGCCGAGGCCGCAGAGGCACCTGAGGCAGAGGCAGAGGAGGAGGTTCCTGAGGAGGTTCCACGACGCCGGTCGACCCGTCGCAGGATTGCGGTGCCACCCCCCGGCTCGACGTCCTCTGCGGGGAGCCCGTCCTCCGTCGCGGCGTGCACCTCCGCCGATACCGCGACTAGACCTCAGGGGCGCCACTTGCTCCCAGATCCAGACCCTTCGACTTGTGCCAGTGGAGCAGTGGTTTCCCAGGGAGCGACAGGAGCAGGCTGGTCCGTCCTTCTATACAGTGCTGCAGGAGGACTTCTACCAGGGATACAGGAACGCTGGGATCTCTTTGCGGCCCCAGCGTGTTTGCTCACTTGAGGCAGTTGTAGGCGCAGCCGGAGAGCAGATTCGCCCCTCACTCACCTACCTACCTGGTCTGGCAGACCTACTGGGGCGGTCTGGTTCCTATTATTGAGGACTGGGTATTTCAGTTTTACGCTTCGCTATGGGTGCACCCCGACCGAGAGACTATTGAGTTTGCACTTGAGGGGGACCACTATAGACTGTTCTCGTCCGAGATCCGGGATTGGTTTGGATTGACATGCTCCCAGACCCGGATCCATGACTTGTGTTATGACCGGACAGAGCCACCCCGTCGCCCTCACGGTGGCGCCCAGCCTTCGACCGATTTGGTCCGTCCATGCTTCACAGAACCGTTCGGTGAGGGTTCGAGCGCACTCCGAGGGATCTCACCCCTACGGCTCGGATCCTCAACGCGATCCTACGCGGACTTTACTTCCTCGGGTCGGCTTCGGCGAGGGACTTTCACGGCTGCAGCTATGGCTTCTTGCATATATGGTCAGGCAGCAGGAGTTCGATGTCTGGGACTTCATCTTGTGTGAGATAGAGGACATAGTGGCAGAGGGCATAAGGCCGCAGGCAGCTACCGTACGCGCACTGGATCTCCTACATTCTTTGGAAGGTAGCTGCCACTACAGGTACTCGCCTCAGTCAGTCCCTCACCGGGGTCAGCGACCGTCTTCCCCGAGTATAACATGAGCCAGTTGTTGGGATACGGTCGGGACCCCAGACAGGCAGCAGCAGCACAGCACAGACTAGCACACGTCAGAGACCTGAGGTGCCAGAGTCAGCTCAGCAGCAGGACGAGGCCGTTCAGGCGCTCGCGGAGCAGGAGCTTGCGATCTCGAGGGAGGTGACCCCCACGTGGCCTCGGATCCCACAGACAGCTCAGATGAGGACTACCAGCTCCCGCCTCGCTACCAGCCGCGTGCTCACTGACCACCAGGCAGGGTCCAGCGGTACTCTGCTTCCTCCGACCCAGCTCTACTCGCTATTCTGGCCCGGATGGAGGAGCAGCAGAGGACTGTCACCAAGGACGTCCAGAGGCTTGCCCAGGAGCAGCAGCGGTTGCCCAGCAGCAGGCCCTCTCTCAGCAGCAGGCACAGGAGCGGTCTGATGCTCTTCAGCGCCAGATGATGCTCTACAGCAGTAGACCTTGAGCTTCATGGAGAGGCTGGCGAGTGGACCTCCCCAGTGGCAGTGGCAGCAGCCTCCCCCACAGCAGCAGCTTCAGTGGCAGCCACCTGTCCTTTCTCAGCCGCAGTTTGGTCAGCAGCACCAGCAGCTTCCGGGCCCCAGCTCCTCGCAGTTCACGAGTTTTACTACTCCAGGCGGGGCCCCGCTCTTCAGTCCGCTATGGACAGGGTTCACTCCCAGGCCGACAGAGTCGCTCTTCGCTACGACGACCTCTGTCACTCGCGACCTGTCGGCCACGTTCAGCGAGCTCACCGGATTTCCCACTCCAGATCTTCCGATTCCGGTTCAGACGTCGACGGCTCCTGTGACCTCCACCACAGAGACTCTTCCGAGCTCAGTCGCGTCTTCAGAGCAGACATAGCCAGTCCAGTCCGAGACGACCACGTCCGTGCAGCCTAAGTTGTCAGCTATCCCAGAGCTTCCGCACTCCGAGCCTCAGGCTGACACGGCTACACAGACTGAGACTGTGCCAGCGACAGCGTCAGAGCAGATCGAGCAGACAGAGCAGTCAGTGCCGGACCCGTCCCAGACCGCTTCTCCACAGCGTCCAGCTACAGAGGGTCAGCAGGCTCCCGGCGACTCGTCCTCCGACTCCGAGGCCCTACTTCAGCAGTTTGAGTTCACGCAGAGGACTCCAGAGACGGCACCTGACTCGTCTGCACCACCTCCGCCCTCCGACGCTTAGTTTGGCGTTTGATGCCAAAGGGGGAGAGTGGCCGAGTATAGCGATAGGGGGAGTGTTGTGAGAGGGCTTTGTGTCTTTTGATGTGTTATATTCACATACGCTCTTTACTTATCGCATCTTTTGTGCATATTTATGATATATACTTATGCTATGGATCTCATGACATGTTTGTGCTCACTATGATTTTATATATGACATGTCATTTCGCTTCGCTTTTTACTTGTGCTCAATTCTCACTTGTTTATGTATATGAGCTCTTTACTCCTGCACTTGCTATTCACTCTAACTTGTTGAGTGCAGGATGATGGCATGACATGTTTTGAACTTGCCCCTAATCATTTTCTCTTATTTATTGCAAGTTCATACATGTCATGATTTAAAAACCTCTTCTCTCTATACTCGATCTCGTGTTGTCATCAATCACCAAAAAGGGGGAGATTGAACGCATCTTGGCCCCTAGTGGTTTCGGTGATTGGATGAAACACAAGATTACTGTGACTAACGTGTGTTTTGCAGAAACAGAGATGAGTTAGGTCACGGTAACGGCGACGATACGGGCATATGGAGTTCATGTCCCCTGGCGATGGAAATCGTTTCGGTTTTCAAAGGACGGACGACGAAGATGGTGGTAGGCTAGGCTAAGTGTCGCATGGTGTTGAAGGACACTTAGGTAGTCTTAGGTCTTTGTTTTTTCCTTTGGCCGTACTATAAAGAGGGGTGTGAATCAGTAGCTTGACCTAGATGAGTCTATTGAGGTAGGTGTGGTGCACACTTGTTATTTCATAGCCCTAGGTAGCTCAGAGAGATGCCTTATGTCGAGAGGAACAAAAGTCGTTAAGACCGCGTCGCGATCCGAGTTGATCTTGCCCTTGGTATGGGCATCGGATGCTGGATTAGTGGGCATCGGAGGCTCCGATGCCCACACCGACCTAGGGTTTGGTCTGGTGCGTGGCATCGGAGGCTCCGATGGTGCAACATCGGATCGTCCGGTGTCACTGTTCACTTGGGAGTGAACTGTGCAGGGCATCGGACGCTGAGGGCCAGCGTCCGATGGCCATGCAGAGAGGTTCCAGAGAGGTCTTTTCGGCATCGGACGCGTCCGATGCAGGGGCATCGGACGCTCCCTAGCGTCCGATGCTCCATAAACATGTCTGACAAGAAGGTACAGTAGACCGTTGGACGAGGTCATCGGAGCGTCCGATGCCTGGCATCGGCGCGTTCGATGCCCCCGCAAAATACCTGTCTTGTGCTGATTTTGGATGGCCGGGTTGAGGGGTATATATACTTCCTTGCCTCCATACTTTTGAGTGTTCTTGCCACTTCCATCAGCTGAGAAACACCTTGTGAGTGTGAGTGAGTGCAAGAGCCCTAGTGAGGTTAAGTGATTGCTAATTGTGAGAATTAGACACCTCCTAGTGAGAATTGAGTAGCAAGTGTGCATCCATCCATCTCTTTGGCCTTGTCTTGGTCAAGTGAGAGTTCTAGCTTGTTACTCTTGGTGATCGGCATCACCTAGACGGCTTGGTGGCGATCGGAGAGCTTGGTGATCATCCGGAGGCTTTGTGGATGACCCAAGCCAAGTTGTGACCGGTAGCGAGCGATTCACCGGGCCGGAGTGGCGAAGAATCAGCTCGTAGTGAGCACTTGATCCTTGCGCGGATCAAGGGGGAGCGATACCCTTGCGCGGGTGCTCCAACGAGGACTAGGGGGGTGTGCCGACACCTCGATACCTCGGCAAAAAGATCGTCGTGTCATCTCTACTCTCTTCTCTACGCATTTACCTTTGAGCAATTCAATTCCGCTTTTACTTGTTGCTCTTTCATAAGTTGAATTGCCATGCTAGAGTAGAAATGGTTTAGCGATAGTCTTTTGTGCAATTGATTCTTGTCAAACCACCTCTAGGCTCTAAGGGGTTAATTGGGGCTTGATAGGTTTTATTATCGCAAGAAGTTTTAGAAAAGCCCAATTCACCCCCCCTCTTGGGCATCTTGATCCTTTCAATGAACGTACATCACAGGTATGATTAGTTTATTATCTTTTTCTGATGACTATCACGTGTATTCCTTGTATTTAGTATCACATATATATTTTAGATTGCACCGACTGACTCGATCGATGTGGAAGACAAGTTGGAAAAAGCACCAAATGTGGTAATGAACCATGAGCCATACATACTAAACTTTGATTAATAAGGAAGAAAAAATGATATAATTTTAATTCTCGCTTCATTGTACAAGCAGGCAGTTGATAAAGTTGGACCAACTGTGATAGCTCCTGAGGTTGGAATGACGTTCGATTCAGAGGAGAAAGCTTACGAGATGTACAATGTCTATGCTGGCAAGGTTGGATTCAGCATTAGAAAGAGCATTACAAAGCGCAGAGCAGACAAAAGTATATTTCAAAAATACATAGTTTGCAGCAGTCAAGGACACCGAGATAATGAGTCTTCCCAGAAGGACAATACAAGGACAGATTGTGATGCTCGGGTTCAGTTTAGTGTTAGCAGAGAAGGGATTTGGAAAGTGCAAAAGGTTGTACTTGATCACAATCATTATCTTGTTAGTCCAAATAAGTCGCACAAGTTGAGGTCCCAAAGACGTGTTATGGAGGCGGACAGAAAGTTAATTGGGCAAATGCGGGAAGCAGGAATGAAGCCATCCCAAGTGTATGAGTTCATGAAACAATTTTATGGAGGAGAAGATAAAATACCATTTTGTAAGATGGATAGTAATAATGTGATTGGTCAGGAGCGCAGGAAGTACTTAGAAGCCAATGATGCACAAACATTGCTGGAGTACCTGAGAAATAAACAATTAGAGGATCCAACATTTTTTTATGCTGCTCAGATAGATAAGGAAGATGATAGAATAGCAAATTTCTTTTGGGCAGATGGGCAATCTATCATGGATTACAAGTGTTTTGGTGATGCTGTATCATTTGACACCACTTTTCAAACTAATAAGTTTGAAATGCCGTTTGCTCCGATTCTTGGAACCAACCATCACAAGCGGACAATAATATTTGGGGCTGCACTATTATATAACGAAACTATTGAATCATTTGTTTGGCTCTTTGAGACCTTCCTAAAAGCAATGTCAGGGAAACATCCAAGCACAATTTTCACTGATCAAGATGCAGCCATGGCGGGAGCAATTGCATATGTGTTCCCAAATACAAGTCATCGTCTTTGCTTGTGGCATATTTGTCTAAATGCAGCTAAACATCTTGCGCAAGTAATTCACGACTCAGATAATAAGTTTCTAACTGATTTTAAGAGGTGTGTTTACGAGGATAGATCAGAAGCTTACTTCATTGAAAAGTGGCATGAATTATTGCAGAAATACAAACTTGAGGATAACACATGGATGAAAAACTTGTATGATATTCGGGCGAAGTGGGCTGCTGTCTATCGTGACTCTTTTACGGCTGATATGAACTCAACTCAAAGGAGTGAAGGTATGAACAATGTCTTCAAGAAGAGATTTAGGAGAAGGCTTGGGCTTTCAGAACTTCTTGTAGAATGTGAGAAGGTTGCAGCTAGTCTTCGAGCGAATGAGTTGGATGATGATTTTAAGTCACGTGGAAAGATCCCAGTTACCTATATCCCAAATTTACCTATGCTGAGAATTGCAGCAGAATCGTATACAAGGAGGATGTATTCGGAGTTCGAAGAAGAATTTAAAAAACAATTCACATTATCTTGTACCTTAGTGCAATATGAGGGGACATCCTTAACATTTATGGTTACATATATGCAATCTGAGCGTGGCGCAACAGTGGTATTTAACACCAAAGATTCCACCATTGCTTGTTCTTGCAGAAAGTTTGAATGCATAGGTATGACACCTATTTTAATATAAAATGAAATTCTTGGTAAAATTAACTAAACTTGTCTTTCATATCTTACAGGTCTATTGTGCAAGCATGCACTCAGAGTATTTAATACAAATGGAGTTTACATTTTGCCATCACAGTATATATTAAATAGATGGACAAAATATGCAAAAAAAAGGATATTATATTGAGAAACAAGGAAGTGAAAAAGAAGATTTAAAATCACGTGCTGCTCTTCTCTCTCGAATGGCGGCATCTATTGCTTTGAAGTCTTTAGTGTCAAAAGAACTTCTTGATAATTTGCAGAATGCCTTAGAAAAGTTGGACTCGGAAGCAGATACTTCTCTAAGGAAGATGCAAGAAGAATTTAATGAGACTCCACCAACTGTGAATATGTGTGATAGTAACACAGTGAACAGTACAATATCATTTAGAGTCCCAAAGGTGATAAAAGGCCCAAAGAATTCACGCTATAAAAATGTTATTGAAAAGAAGTCAGGGAAGAAGAAAAGTGCTAAGAAAAAAGGTAGTCATCCTGTACTATAGCTGCTAGAAATTTTATTTTATATTTTTCCCCTTATATACATATTTGATTGTAGGTGAGGATGCAAATAAAGATGTGCAAACTAGAGATGAGGGTGCTGATACTAATCAATTAATTGTAAGACATGATTTTTAACGTTTACATGTACGTCATTTTTATAATTTATTTACTTATTACATGCATGTCTTATGAAGACTTTCATATTATGTAAAACAGGATCTTAGTGTTGGACAATCTTCGACCATGGCTGCTCCATTGATGCAAGACGGACATGTTAATGCTACAATGCCACACTTCAATTTCATCCCAAATTTTCCGCCTATTGCTGCTCCATATATGCAAGGAGGATATACAGATCTCTTAGTTAATCAATATGCCACATTACAATCAGCTGTTAGGAAATTACATTTTGATGGAGTGCAAAATCATGAAAATATCTAATTTTCTGAGTAAAAGTCTTACTAGCAGTATCCAGATGATATATGTTTGAGAAGGATTACATATTTATAGGACACATATTTTTGTCTACTAATTTCTCAAGACAACTTCTGTTATCCTATTTTTCCTATTTACAGTCCTAATTACACATCAAACTGTAACTTTCAATACAGCCGAAATCCCATGTATATTTCAGATAAAGAATTGCAATATATACCACCGACTCTTACAAAACAAATTCAGAACAAAAGGAGAAGCTTCACAGATTGTTCCTTCTAAGTACAAGCACATCCATATACTATGCGCACAATAATTCTCTGTATGCGAACATCTCCATGGTTGAAAGGCAGACTAACACTATAACATCTCCAGGGCGTACCACCTAGAATATGCATATTGTATTACTGGACATCTTGTTCATTTCATTTGTAACGGATTTTCCCCTTCAAGCTTCAGTTGCGGCTTGGTCGACAATTCTATTTTTACGGTGGTCAGCAGATATAATAGCATTCATATAGGAGACATGGTCGGCACTTCTATTTTGGTGGTGTCCAGCAGCCAACAACATTGATCTGGGAGATAGTAAAATCAAACAAAGAAAGCATGAGAGATCTTTTCATGAAACTATAAATTTAGCATATCTAGTGTACTCCAATCAATAAAATTTGAAAACTTTGCAGTAGAGAAAGGAGTTTTACCTCTAAAATTATAGTTGTCTCAAGACGACTAAACCATGTTGACATTTGGTCGAGCATGTTGTGGGCGTCGTCCATGGCGCAGTCGCCCCTAGCTACTCGGTCATTAGCTGGCACGCTCTATGGCGTGGGAGGGAACCTGGGGGCTGGGAAGGCATGGAGCAGGCAGCCAGGCAACCATACGGGAAGGGGAGGAGAAAGGCGGCGATGGTGGAAGACATCGGCGACTCAGACACCGAGCCGTGGAGATGCAGCCGCGTGAGGAGCGTGAGGATCTGAGCCAAGCCGAGCTTTTGCGGGCGTGTTCTGGTCTTTTGGATCGACGAGTACACGTGTCAAACGTTGACGGTATGTATGCAGGCTGAGAAAATGGATACAGTTCGCACTGAATTTTTTTCCGAGATACGACGGTAGCGGACCGCACTTGAATTTCCCAACGAAGTTCAGAACTGTTGCATATATTTCTCAGCGTTTCTTAGCGGCATGTCTCTAAAATAGCTAATAGCGGGGAGCTATAGTAGGCCTAGGCTATAGCGGTATATAGCGGCTAAATTGTACATGAACACAAATATTAGTACCCTGCCTCAAAAGGCTATAGCGGATCGGAAGATTTAAAACTATGATATTTCTAGAATGTTTGGCACATGTGCACAAGTTACAAAGCTACAAATACACAATAACACTAGTGGCTTCAAATCTGATATGAAGTCCAAGCAATATAGATCGAGGCTAATTATTCAGATGAAACAAATGCAATGAACCATCGGAATACATCGTGATCAAATATTTTCAACAAATAAAACTACTGGCAATGGACTCGGCCTAAGAGCTAGTAGTGCTACCTAAAAACATCATGTTTCTTGACAGAACACATATATAGTAGAAAACTTTGCACGTCAAGCACAACTGTGTTGCAAAAGCAAGTAGATCACTGCTTGTTCGACGACTAGAAACACAGTTATTTTTTGATAATGGACAAGCCAACCTATTTGATTGGAAGAGGAGATTCAAGAATGAGCTTGGTCTGGCATGTATCAAGGCCAAAGCAAGTAGACAGTCAGCACTCAATAACTGGAGAGATAACTACTTTTAGCCGTCTTTTCTTTTTATGTTCTTTGGGCCTAGCTGCCCTGTAATCTTCGTCTCTCACCTGTATAGTACATTCTTTCATTTAATTAAAAAGAAAAAAAAAATTAGGTAGGGGCCTCCCTTACTGATTTGCTTCAAAAAACTGTGTTGCAAAAGTAGGCTCAAATGTGGCAACCTTTATCACCACAAACAAACAAAATAAACAAATACAAGTGTATGGCTCAAAATACAAATAGCAATAACAATTGAACATGTATATAGTATTACCTATAGACTCAACTGAATGTAGAAGACGGTAGATGGTACAAATGTGTCTTGTACCTCAAACTCCCCCCCCCCCCCCTACAAATATGGCCGCAACAAGACTATATAGCCTACATCACAACTCTCTATACAAATTTTCTGAAGCAACCTCTTTAACAAGAAAACAAACGAAGCACCAAAAATAGAGTTAACTAATAGGGATAAGTCATATGTCCATCAAATGATTGAGAGATAGCAAACAAATAATTCAAACTTTGCCTGGGGTACTTTCCAAGTAGGTCAAATGCACTATCAAATTTTGTGTGTGAATTCAACAGAAAGTACATGCAAAAAAAAAAACTTACCAATTTATCATCACCCTTGACCAAATCGTCAACATATACCAAAGAAGACAAATGCGCCTCACATCCAACTCCATCAATATGACATTTAAATCAAACAACTCCAACAAATGGAACCAATAGCAAGCAAGACAACAACCAATCAATTTGTATGGCAAGAGGAATGCCGATCGAACCACAAATAGATAAAAAAAGATTATACGTAAACTCCTTGCAAGAAAAAACCACGAGCAAGCACTTCACTACGAAGATAAAGATATATGATATGGGAGCCAAAAAGGTCAGGGGGAGCTCCAAAACCCCACCAATGTATTTCACTCTCTAGTGACAAGAAAGAATTTTCCATATATAAAATGACCACAAATTATCATAAATTATGCACTGCTTATGTTATAAAAATTATCATAAATATTATACATAAAGTATTTATGATATTTTTATAACATAAGAGGTACATAATTTGCGGTAACTTCTAGTTGTTTTTAATAATGGTAGAGTTGGAAATTTATATCCAAATTTAAGGGTGATTACTTTATTTTTTATAGTGGCACAAAGTGGATAATTTAGATGAAGATTTGGAGCCTAATTTGTCTAGTTTTTTCATAATAGGATGTGGGTATTTTATATATATATTTGGGAGTTACTTTAGACTATTTTTTCATTTTTGTAATGGGGACATGGGGAACTTTAAAAATAAATTACTAATTCCAATTATTTTCTATGATGATTAAAATGTCCTAAACTGATAGCCCCAAATGATAATGTTTTTATGAGAATTTCTAGTATTTATCTCTTGTGCCAATCACATCTTGTGATGGTCAACATTGAGGCCACAAGTGATCTTTAGAAAGATACATCCACTGAAAAATATTTAAAACCTTAGCTGGTTAAACTATTCGTGCATTCTGTCCTACAAGCTCTTTTAAGAGAAACCCTACCAAGCCACAACTTATTGTCCAATAAGGAATCTAGGCTCATGTAACATCCCAAAATTTGCATCAATTTAAAAATAGGCAATATGATTTAATTATGCATTTTATGTGTTGCATAGAACCTAGTTAATAAATTATTTACAAAAACTAAAATGAATCCTAGGCCAAAGATCATGTTGATGCATACATGCTGGTGCATATCTTATTTTTGTGATGATTGGTTTTGCTCAAAACTTGTTTGAATTCAAATGGATTTCAAATTTGCTTTTGAAATCAGTTTCTGAAATTTGGAAAACAATTTCCCTTCTCTCTTTTCCCCTCTCTCCCTTTTGGCCCGGCTGGCCTGCCCCGGCCCGCGCCTCCTCCCCTCTCCCCGGCCTGCTCGGCCTGCCGCCGTCTCCTCAGCTTGGGCCGCCAGCGTCCGGCCCAACTCCGCGCTCGCTCAGCCGCTTGCAGCGCGCGCGCCGTCCGCCTCTCCCTCGCTGACGCAGATGGCCCGCCTGTCAGCGTCTCATCGCTTCTTCTCCCTTCCGTCTCCGGCTCGAACTCGATGCCGAGTTCGATTCCATCAGCGCTACGCGTCCTCCCTTGCCTAATCGACCGAGCCGATCCCCTTATAAGATCCCCGAGAGTCCGCCGCCTCTCCCCACGCATCAAGCTTCCGCTCTCGTGCCCTATCTCGCCCACACCGCAAGCTCCGCGGCCGCCGTCGATCCGCCGTCGTCAACCCGACGCCTCAGCGAGTTCCAGCCGTCGCAAGGTTCCTATCTAGCTTTGTCTTGGTCACGCGAAGCCATTACACCTTTTTTTTCCCTCTGTTTTCCCCTGGTTTCGCGTTAACCCGTGCTCGCCGTCGTTGCAGCGCCCCGCTGTCCGCCTCGCCGCGCAATTCGCCGTCACAGAGACCTCACCGGCGCCATCAACACCACTGGTGAGTCCGCTTTGCTCTCCTTTTTCGATTGGACCTACTCCCGAGGTCTCTACCGCGTCGTAGCGCAATCCCGAGCCGCGCCACCCGTCTCCGGCCATGGCGCCGCCGCGCACCCCTTTGCTCCGGCGACACAGCGCCGCCAGCTCTCCCTGATCTGATCTGGAGCGTCCGTTGCCGATCCGACGCCCCAGGAAGCCCCGTACCCCTTCGATGCCGCTTTTGCTAAAGAGCCCTTACAATTTTCGGGCCTCAACCCGCGGTCCACAACGCACTGTGCGTTGAGTCTGTATAATCTTGCTTCTAAGCCCCTGCGTTTCATCCAAATTGAGGCGCAGTCCAACCAGATCCGAAATTCGTTTTAAATCATTTTAAATTCAAAATCAATTTCAGTTTATTTACAGTTTTGCCATCAGTTTCAAATGCTTATAACTTCTACGTTTTTAGTCCGATTTAGTCCGTTCAAGTTGCGTTAGATTCGTTTTGAAAAGATCTATCTATTTGTACAAGAGTATATACTGTTTTCAGTACTTAAAATTTGAGTTAGGTTTAATCTACTAATTAAGGTTTTGTAACTTGTTTAGCTCATAACTTTTGCGTTATAATTCCGTTTTTCGTGATCTTCGCGTTTACGTGATCGTGTTGGATCGTAGTTTCTGTTTTCAAACTTTTTATATTATTTTCTTGCTGTTGGTGTAATGTTCTAATTATAGCTTGTTTGCTTTGCATGATTGTGTTCCGATGATTGTATGTTGATCTGGTAATCGAGTATAGACGGTGAGACATACGCTGGTGATCAGGAACCCTTCTACGACAACCAAGAGCAACCAGAGTTCGCTGAATCAGGCAAGTATAGCATGGGATCCTCCTTGATGTCCTAATAACCATAAATCATTTTAAACATCATATGCATGTGTCTACCTTGATGCCTATTTAGATTTATCCTAGGTGTTGATCTTGTGCCTTGTTAAACTTGGGATGCATTGGGTAGAACTATGCTAGTGCTCAAATTAAACTTTGATCATGTGAATCTGAACTTAATGATATATGCAACTTGGTAAAATTGGCTTTTATAGCAACATGGTTTAGGAGCTACTATAAGGGATCACCCGGGACAACAGTGCAACCATGGGGGTTATATGGCTCTGACCTTAGCTCAGTATAAGGACCTTTTCTAGCTTGTTAGTGGACACCTGTATAGGCGCGTTGGATCTTGCCGAGACGGGTATAGTGCGGCTTCTGTCCACGTGAGTATAGGCTGCGTGTTATTGTGCCACCTGGAAGGAGGGCTCTACATCCCCTTGCCTTAAGAACTAGCGGCCCTAACTTGTTAGACGAACCTTTGAAGGGCTTTGCGTGTATCCTGCCCGCTCACCTCGGAAGTGTTATGGGAGTAATTAACCCGGGCATCTGGATATCACGACTCATCGGGTAAAGTGTACAACCTCTGCAGAGTGTAAAACTGATATATCAGCCGTGCTCACGGTTACGAGCGACCTGGAATTCTTATGGTATAGTTGTTGCTTTAATAATGTTTTAATGTGATATTTCTATCTTGTTCAATGGTTTCATGTTCACATTGATCACATGTTTAATTGGGATGGATTTTATTGATGCTATCTAATGCTAAAATCATGCCAACTAAAAGCTACCGCAGTCTAACCAGTGTCAGCCTTATTTGAGCCTCATGAACCCCATGTTACACTTGTTAAGTACGAGATGTACTTATGCTTGTTTATTTTCTTTCTTCTTGGATAAAAATCCCGGATGGGTAACAGATTGCTATGGTAACGATGACTTCCCTGAAGAGTTCTAGTCTTGCTGTCAACCAGTCATCTTCCCTGTGATGGAGCTACCGCGAGAGATACTTTATTTATCCGCTGCTATGTAAAGACTTTGAATAATATTCGTTATGTAATAAACATATGTGATGGTACTTCCTATATTTGTGGCTTATGTGTGTGATTGATCTCTGGGCACACATGAGTTATTGCATTCAATTTTGTTCTTAAAATTGGGTGTGACACAGGAAGTGAACTCAATTTAGCATCCCCCAAAAGTTTGGATTGCTAGTTCATTTTCAACTTGTGCTATTTTCTTCTTTCAGACATATTTTTCAAATAAGATTCTGCCACATCATCACATCTTCCTTAGCTGGCTTAAAAATCCACTTGCATGTTACTATATATGTATTTATTACCAAATTTAAGTTCTTATACACAAACCCCTTGCTCTTTAGGTTAGCATAACATGGCCCACTTATTAATTAGTTTGTCCATATTTTTTTGATGTGTTCATCACTTTGCCAAAAGCCCTTGAACTACAGTACTCTTTTAAAATTGGGCATGTTTGGGACTGCTTCACGAACTTTATTCCATAAATTCCATCGTGGAGCAGCTCTATAAAAACCTGGAGTTTGTGAAGCACCTCTTTACACTACTACAGGAAAGAGGATCACTGGCGGTTCAAACCCCCCTTCACTGGCGGATTTTGAACCGCCACAACCAAAGCGACAGTGAAGGGGGTCTTTCATTACTAGCAGTTATTTCAAACCGTCAGTGATCCAAAACTTTCACTAGCGGTTTGTATCATAAACCGCCAGTGTTGATATAACCAACACTAGCGGTTCATATCACCAACCGCCAGTGTTGGTTATATCAACACTAGCGGTTTATGATACAAACCGCCAGTGTTTCAAACAGATCACTAGCGGTTCGAAATGAACTGACAGTGATCTGCCAAATTCCGAATTGTATTGATTTTTATTATTTTTATTTGTTTTTTATTTGCCACATTGCTAGATACGATATCATAGATATGAAACACTAAATGCACCGAGATTACAATTAGATCGAAATTGATCTAATTAAAGTATTACAATCTTAAAACAAATATCACAAATGTTACATTGAAAGTGTAGAACTTAAAGACAAGAGTTACAGTAGCCTATCGATATGCTCTCAACCATATTGAGCCTTGAACTTCTTGGTCTTAGCGACTGAGAATGATCCTTCATTACTCAATATCTCTTCACATAAGAATGAATTTTGCTAGGTCCCCACTCAGTCCATTAATCTTGAAGTTTAACAACTTATTGTGGCCTAACTTCTTGCGCTGTAAGTAAGAAGATGTTAAATTGCATCAATTGCGCAGGGTTTGGAAATCACTACAACAAAGCAAAAGGTTTAAATACTGCATGCATATAATATGGCTGCCTGGTTCAACATGATCTCCCCAAACTGCAGCCATCAGTCTGCATGCCCATGCTTTGACGCAGAATAGAACTAATGATCTAAGAAACAAACTCAATCATTTTCAAGACCCTGCTGGGTGCTGGATACAAGTTAATTATGTGGACTAATGAACTAATGAATTATGTGGAGCATTCTAAATTAAAGGAGATCATAAATCATTGTTATGCACCAGTTAATTTGGATGATCTTAAATAATCATTTTCAAGAAACATCAACTCATTGTTGATAGTTGAAGACCACTGTTCAAGGTTGAATTTGCTCTGATTATTCTAAGAGCACAAATAAAAATGATTTTCACGTACTGAGGAAGGGATAACAACATCTTTGTAATCTTTTTTTCGTCTTCTTTCTTTCCTAAAACTTTACATGCATGGTACTCATTAGAAAAAAGTAGGACTTGGCTGGACCAATGTTCCAAGTTCTAAAGCCTAATTTATAGAAAGATGTTTTACGGAAAAACTGCCCTTGCCTTGACACGTATAAATGAATCTGTATTTATTGCAGTTTTATATGGATGCAGATAGAGCAGCTTGTTGCCTAAGCATCCATATAAATGGGCAAGAAGATGATATAACTTGAAAGGGACTAATTCTTTAAGTAGAACACTCAGGCATTTTATGAATGGGCCTAACCATTATGTACTTTTGCAGAAAATGAAGTAACCATTAGAGTAGAAGTTCGGTACAACACTCAGGTATTTTATACAATTGAAATGGATTAAAACAATCACAGAGCTATAACATTAGGTATGATTAATGTCAAACTAAAGCAGCATACCATGCTTACCCTCTCCAATTGGGGTGTGTGCGTAACACAACTTCAGCCCAAACTATTTTTTGTCAGGCAATGGGTAATTAGAATGGTAAGAATTAGCTGCATTAGTGAGAGAATATACCAAATAAGATCAAAAAAATAATTGAGAAAGGAACTTATCTATGAAAATAAAAGAGATTATTGGAAAGTCCATGTATAAGTGCCACAAGTCCTTGCAGCACAAAAAAATCATGTGTGTACAGAAATCATGTGCTTTAATTAAATATTATAGATGGTTACACAAAATATAGAATTTAATTAAAGCACAAATTTCTGTAGTAGTGATCCCTAATACTAAAAAGTCCGTGTTAGTTTTTTTTGTCCGTGTCCGTTGTTTTGTTTACGTCGGATTTTCATGTGCTCCTTACTAAACTTCTATTCTATTTTATTTTATTTTATACATAATAAATGTAGTATTTAATATTTTTCCTATAAACAAAAAATAAATAATAAATATGGTATTATACGTCCCGGATAAATGTAGTATCATTAAAACGTGCTACACAAAAATAACAAACTTTTCTGAAAAATAAAACAAAAAGGAAAAATATTTGAAAACTCCTGGCTGGGCTCCGTGAACTCGGCCCATAGACCGGGTGAGGCTGACACGTGGGGCCCGTGTGGTCAACGGTCCCAGCTGCCAGTGAGAGCAGAGCAGGGGAAAGGGGTTGACCGCGGCTTACTCGCCGACAGCGAGGTCGCCGGCGGTGAGGTGGTGCTCGGCGAGTTCGCCTTGACAAGGCGGATCGAGTGGTGGTGTCGGTTTGGTTAGCGCATGGCCGTAGCTGGTCGGCGGCGAGCTATGGCGGGCGGTGGTGGCGGTGATGCACGGCTACGCCGTTTCCGGCGGTCGCCGGCCAAATCAAAGTGTGCATTGTGCTTAGTGAACCCTAGGGAGTGAGACTAGGTGGTTGGTTTGGCTTGAGAAGCTCCGGTGGAGCTTGACCTCGTGCGCGGCCATGGCGGACAGTGGCGGTGCTCGGTCGGGAAGAAGAGGGAGTTGGGGTGCGGTAGCGTTAAGGCCGAGTGACGTCCTCACCTTGCCTTGGCCTGACGAAGCTTGTTGGCGAAGGAGGGAGGTGACAAAGCTCGGGGTGGTGCGGAACAGGTTCGGGCTCCGGGCGGCGCTGATGGCGACCGCGACGGCGCTCCTCGAGTTCCGGTGTCGGTGAAGCTTAGCGGATGGTGCGGAGGTGCGCTGTCACACCCGGTTTTAAGAACAAAACCAGGTATACACCATATGTGAGCCCAGGAAGTCAAATCTCACATATAGCTACAAATAAAGGGTAATATCGAAAGACAATGCTCATATATAACGTATAAACACAAAGAACATAACCTTAAAGAGCAGACAGCGGAAAGACACTCCGATCTTCAGATGGAGACACCACTTCACAGGGAACAACTGACTGGTTGACCACAAGCCTAAGCTTCTCCAAAGCTTAACTCTCTGAGGTGTGGGGAAAAGCAAGAGTGAGTCCATGTTGAACTCCACAAGTATAGCAGCAAGTGATATAGATCCCAAGTTTCATGATCAATGTAACATAAATAATGAATAGCATAAAACGGTAAATAATGAACATATTAACCAACAAAAGTCATAAATGTAAAAGTCTTCAAGGCCGCTCGTGTCCTTGAGCAAGGCTGATATATCAGTTTAATAAACTTTGCGCAAAGGTGTACACTTTCACTGCGAGACGTGAATTGCCCTTTCGCCCGAGGTGATCAGCCTCTTAACTCACTTCCAAGGAAAGTCGGCAGGGTTCACGATGAAGCCTTTCAAAGGTTCGTCTAACAAGTTAGGGCCGCTAGGTTTCCCCATCAATAAGCATGAATCTCCCCTACAAGCGGTGACTAACAAAAGACAAAATGCACCAACTTGGTCGGCCAAGACCATACAGATCGGAGCCCCTCTTGCGCCTTTCGGTAACCTCTAACAAGCTAGAAAAGGTCCTCATACTGAGCTAAAGCCAGAGCCATATAACCCCCAACAGTTGTACTGTAAATCCCGAAGGTGCTCGTACAGATAATTTCTTAAGTTGCTAATAAGTCATTTTTATCATTCGATGCATACATTATTTAAGTAACATGATCATGATTGCGAAAAGAACACTCGATTGCTATACTTGCCTTAAACTCAAGGTCCTTCTTCTGCTGACTTATATACTTCCAAAGGTTGACTCTTGATCTTGAACTCTTGATCACGAACTTCTTCTTGATCACCAACGTACAACTCACCGACTGGACATACGATCACAGAACACCACACAAGCATCCAATAGCAGTCATGCAAAGCAAGCATAGCCTATAATTAGAACAATACACCAATAAATAAATAAATAAATAAATAAAGAGTTTTGAAAACTGATCTACGATTTGCTACAAACACACAAACGCGAAAATCACGCTAATCGGAGTTTTAACGGAAAAGATATGAGCTAAACAAGATTAAAGACACTAATTACTAGATTAGATTTAACTCAAATTTCAATTACAGAAAACAGTATTTAAAGTTATATATTTGGAAAGATCTTTTCAAAACGAATCTAACGCAAGTTGAACGGACTAAATCGGAGTTAAAACGAAGAAGTTATAAGCATTTAAAATCAGTGGCAAAACTGTAATTGATTCAAACCTGATTTTGTAATTTTAAATAAATAAAACGAAATCAGAATTTCGGCTGGACTGCGCCTCATTTAAGAGAAAACGCAGGGGCTAGATTGAAAGTTTTCGCAGACTCAAAGAATAGTGCGAATGGGAGCGCGGGTTGAGACCTCATTAATTATAAGGGCTTATTTGCAAAACATCGGACGAAGGGGTATGGACGTGTTTTGGCCGTCGGATTTGGGATGGGTGAACGAGATTAGATCCAGGGCAGAAAGGCGGCGCTGTTCGCCGGAGAAGACAGGGGACACGGCGGCGCCATCGCTGGAATACGGCGGCGCCCTCGGTTTTTGAGCTAGAGAGCGGTAGAGAGCTCGGGAATGGGTTCAATCGAACCAGGAGCTCGTGGCGAACTCACCTAGCTTGAAAATAGCGACGGGGAAGGTCCGGTGTTGGTGAATCGCACGGCGGAGCGGAGATGGTGGCTCTGTGCACAACGATGAGCTCGGGTTAGATGAAACAGAGGAAAAGAGAGCGAGAAGAAAGGTTGGGAAGCTTCACAAGATCGATCCGAGGCTCGTGATGGGTCTTACAAAGGCAGTGAAGCGGCGAGAGGCGAGGACAACGGCGGCGGGTCGAGCTTCGTCTCGGCGAGATCCAATCTCGGCGGTTGGAGTGCATTAGGGCACGGGAGTTCGCGTTTGTTGAACAAAGGGAGGCGGAAAGAGCTTGGGGGGGCTTTATAGGGAGCTTGGAGCCCGGCACGACAGGGAGGATACGTGGCCGAGGCGAACTCGGGGCTCGGACGGAGTCCGGAGCGAACACGACGCGGTGAAGACGACGCTGACAACGCGGGTCTACCAGTCAGCGAGAGGAGGAGGCGGGGCGCACGCAGGCTTGCAAGCGCGATGCTGGGCCGGTTTTGATCGCGGGCCGCGCAAGGGAAAGAGAGGCGGGAGCACGGGGTGCTCCTGCAGGCTTCTAGCGCCAGCGGGCTGGCTGGCCGGTCGATGCGGCCCAAGGCGGGAAGGGGAGAAGGGAGATGGGCTACGGGTGAAGGGAAAGAGGAGCGAGCGGGAGCAGGCCGGCTGGCTGGTGCGGGCCAAAAGCCAGGAAAGGAGAGAGGCGCCGGGAAATGGGCCTTCGGGCCAGATGCTGAAGGGGAGAGGGGAAGAAGGGTTTTGCCCTTTTTGTTTTATTTCAAAACCTTTTTCAAGACATTTTCAAACCAATTTGAAATCCTTTTGAAATTTTGTTTGAATCTTTGGGAGAATAAATAGATTTTGAAACTTTGAACTTTTCCAAACTTTTTGAAAACCAAAAAGTCTTTATTTTCAAAACCCTTTTATAAGAAATACATTTTCAAAATTGTTTGCAAATCTTTTTGAATTCAACTTGAGTTTTAAACAAAACCACACATCACAAAAACTCAAATGCTCCAACATGAATGCACAAACATGTTTCTAAACCCTAGGATAAATTTTAATTTATAGAAAAGTTTTATTTCCCTACATTTTATGAGCACAAAAATTCATAAATAAATCATTTTAACTCTAATTTAAGAAACACAAATTTCAGGGTGTGACAAATCTACCCCCCTTAAGAGAATCTCGTCCCGAGATTCGGAAGAGACTCAGAGCACAGGAGAGAAACGAGAAAAGATCTGATAACACTTTCACTTCACACTTGCATACTAAACTTATCAAACCACTGATGTTTCACGATCATAACTTGTGTACAAAGATTCCATGAAAAGATTATTACACTTGATTATCCCAAACTTGTCTTGCTCGCTAACTGGATTGGCTTACAACTCAAAGAGATGTGGAAACTTGATCTGCAGTTGTTCCTTCGTATTGATATTCTGAAAACTCACAGTCCACTTTACTGTCCTCAATGGGTACCCCTTCTAATGGGTCATTCTCGTATTCCTCAGGTACAGGGTGAAAACCTTGATACTCAATTCTTTCACCTGTCGGTGTTGTTAGAAGCACCAAACCTTGGGCATAATTAACCACTCCTTTACAAGCAGATAACCAACCCTTTCCAAGGATAACATCCATTTCCATCAACTTCAAAACAGTAAGGTTCACCTCAAAGTTTACTCCCTTTATGTCAAGGCTAACTTTTGGGCATATGCGGTTTGCTTTCATTTCGCCTCCTAGAGAGTTAACTATCACTGGTTTCCTCATTGGAAGCATAGTCATCCTATGTTCTTGTACATATAGGCTAGAGATGAACGAGTGTGAAGCTCTAGGATCAAACATCACAATGGCGGGAGCAGAGTTTACTTGAATGAAACCATACACGACTTCCTTAGCCCCACGTTTGTTAATCATATACACATGATTTAACATTCCTTGGATGTAGTTTCTTTTTACTTTACTTCCTGGCTCCTGCTTCTCCTGTTCTTGTATTTGATGTGGTTCGTCGTCCTGACTTTTATTGCTCTCCATAAACTTCTTATGATAGTCATTCTCATAGTGATTAACCTCATCACAATCGCTACAACCCTCACTAGTGGGAGTATTAATCTTCGTCAAGGTGTCACTAGGAAGTGACAGACATGTCTCTTGGGAATTGGAGTGAAGTACTTCATCATTGAATTGCTGATACTGATGGAGTTCATGAGGAGGTTCAAGATTCCACTGATCACTTGATTCCTGGTTCCATTGTTGGAATTCTGGTGCATGAGCGAAGGGGTGGTGTATGTTGCTACCTACAGATTGGCTTTCTCTTTTCCTTTTCTTCTCCTCCATCTCTCGACGCTTGTTCTCAATCACAATTGCTCTGTCCACCAGTGTTTGATAGTTGGCATATTCAACCGTCATCAGTTGTAATTGCAGACCATCATTGAGTCCTTTCAGAAAGCGTTTCTGCTTCTTAGCATCACTATTCACTTCTTCCAGAGCATAGCGTGACAACTGGGTGAACATGTCATGATACTCACACACTGACATAAATCCTTGCTTCAAGTTGAGGAATTGCTCTTCCTTAATCGCCACTATTCCAGCTGGAACATGGTAAGATCTAAAAGCATTCTTGAATTCTTCCCAACCAATTTGATTCTTATTTGGATGCTCAAACTGGAATGATTCCCACCAATCTAATGCAGTTCCTTGAAGTTGGCCTGAAGCATAAAGCACCTTCTCATAGTCATCACACTGTGTTATGTCAAGTTGTCGTTCCACAGCTCTAAGCCAGTCATCAGCTTCTATTGGGTTGCTAGTATGAGAGAATGTCGGTGGGTGTCCTTTCATAAATTCACCACGCTTGTCAATAGGTGGTTCTTGATACTGATTGTGTAACACATTTTGAGCAATGGTCTGTAATAGTTGAGTCTGCATTATCAAAACTTGCTCTATAGCTGAAGGATTTGATGGCGGTGGATTAGAGTTGTGAGCATTTCCTGTAGCATCATCGTAGTCATTTCTCCTGGTAGCAACCATCTGTTTTTCAACATGTATGTGTTAGGATTCAGCTCTTCATAACACACTTAACCATAGCTTCATGAGATGACAAGACAAGGTTGATATAGCAAGAGAGACAAGAGAAGACTCATCCATGACTGATTCTTCCGATTAAAACACTAGATGGTAAGAAACTTCATCTTGAAAACGGTCCAAAGTTAACTTCATCATGGCTACCCCCCTTAAGAAAAGATCCACTAGGAGAAACAATAAAAGGATAGCATTCCACATTTTTCTAGTTAAGCTAACTAGCATAAAGACCTTCTGACATCCCAGAGAAATTCATATGCGAAGGTAAGAACAAGAATTCTGAAATTTCTCGCGAGTAGCAAAATAGCAGTGCAGTAAAACAGACATAACTCGAGCTCTGCTTATCCAATAAAGTTGCAGTTTACCTTTCTGGAAAGCTTATGAAATCCTCTACAACTTTCATGTAGAACACTTTTCCAGATTCTGTAGTTAAGGTCGTCGAAAACAGCAGACAACAGTAACTGTTCCAGATTCCAGACAGCACAGATGCATCAACTTGTGAATTTCATAACTCCAAAACCATAACAGCTATCAGGGTGGTTCTTGCGCTCAGAGAAAGATCATGAAGTCTACTTGTGTCCAGAATTATTCCATGATTTTTGAACATCCATAAACAGAGATATAAGCTGACAAAGACAGACTGCTTCGAAAAGATAGGATAGGGAAGACAAGAGAAGAGCAAAACCCCACTATCTATGCATATAACCTATCAACTAAACCTAAATGAGATTGTGAAGAAACCCACAAAATCATTGCACTCATTACAAAGATGCAAAACAAACATCATCATAAGGACAAGCAACAAACATCACAGGTTCACAAGCCACACATGGGCCAAGGACTTGACTTAACTTTGTTACTAACGTTTCATTACATAAGGGCACAAGAACTACTAGCACATGATACATCTGCAAGAACATCAAGGGTAGCTTTTTCTTGTACACTCTTCATCTATCAACTGCTATCAGGGACTTTCTTTGCATCAGGCACTGACATCACTTGTTGGTGGCTATTCTGTAGTGACTGGGTTGTGGCTACTTCCTTGAGTCGGTTGTTGACCTTTTTGGGGCAGGATCTTACGTAGTGTCCTTCCTGTTGACAATGATAACATCTTCCTTTGGTTGGATCTGCTGCGGTAGAAGTGTTGTTTGATGTGTTGCCATCTTGCTGACTCAGAGGATTGACTTTTACCAGTTTATTCTGCTTCTTAACTCGCTTCCGTGGTTGGAATTCTTTGTAGGTGATTGTCCATCCATCTATGCAAACCTCATGTGGAAAGTTCTTAACTGGAGGAGCTTCTAGATGCTGCTGATCTAGGCTGGTCTAAACAAGGGTTGAAACTGGATGTGATACTGGGGTAGAACTCAATTGTTGGTGACGTATCAACGGTGGCTCGAATGAATTTGCTTTTCTCTTCTTATCTTCCTTGACTTCACCACTTGGGTTCACTTTGATCTCATCCATGGTTAACTTCTCTTGAAGACAAGAATTCCCATAATGCTTGCAACATAGACATCGATCCTGGACCTCTTGAATCTTATTGCTGCTATCTTCCAACAGACCTGTTTCACATTCATTGGGTGATAATGGCATACCTCGATATTCAATCCTTTCGCCTGATGGTGTTCTTAAAAACACTGAACGTCGGGAATAATTGACCTCACTTTTATGACCCTTTAACCATCCATGTCCAAGGATAACATCGATTCCGGAAAGTTCCAAAACATTCAGCTTCACTATGAATTCACTCTCCTTTATCTGGACTCTAACATCTCGGCATACACGGTTTGTCTCAACTTCTCCAGTTGGTGTACGAACTACTATGAGCTTCTTTGTTGGCCATTCCCTTATCTTCAGGCGAGCTACAAACTTGGCAGAGATGAACGAGTGCGAAGCACTAGGGTCAAAAAGAACCATGGCAGTTACTGAATTGACTGGGATCATGCCATACACTGCTTTCTTTGCTCCATGAATAGTGGTCATATCCACATGCCTCAACTTTCCATAAATGTAATCTTGTTGTAACTGTCCTTTATGGCTTCCTCCCATGTTGGCTGGTCCTTGTGTTGCGTCTTGCTGTTGTGTCATTCTTCCCAGGTCTTGACTTTGCATAGCGATCAGCTTCCGTTTGTTAACTGCGGTCAGAGACGACATGGCTTGGTCAACGATCCGTCTACTTAGATAGAGGGAAGTTTTCAAAAGCAATTCAAGGCAAGGTGTGAAGGTAAGAGCAAAATTTAAAATTTAAGCAACAAGGAGGAGATAAATAACAAGGGTAGAAGATACAATAGGGAGAAAAATTATCAAGGTTGATAGAACAAGAGTTCTATAGCAATTTTCAAAACTTTAAAACGACCAGTTTCTAACTAGGCTTGCGTCCTACAGTCAGCATTGCTCCGATACCACTTTGTCACACCCGGTTTTAAGAACAAAACCAGGTATACACCATATGTGAGCCCAGGAAGTCAAATCTCACATATAGCTACAAATAAAGGGTAATATCGAAAGACAATGCTCATATATAACGTATAAACACAAAGAACATAACCTTAAAGAGCAGACAGCGGAAAGACACTCCGATCTTCAGATGGAGACACCACTTCACAGGGAACAACTGACTGGTTGACCACAAGCCTAAGCTTCTCCAAAGCTTAACTCTCTGAGGTGTGGGGAAAAGCAAGAGTGAGTCCATGTTGAACTCCACAAGTATAGCAGCAAGTGATATAGATCCCAAGTTTCATGATCAATGTAACATAAATAATGAATAGCATAAAACGGTAAATAATGAACATATTAACCAACAAAAGTCATAAATGTAAAAGTCTTCAAGGCCGCTCGTGTCCTTGAGCAAGGCTGATATATCAGTTTAATAAACTTTGCGCAAAGGTGTACACTTTCACTGCGAGACGTGAATTGCCCTTTCGCCCGAGGTGATCAGCCTCTTAACTCACTTCCAAGGAAAGTCGGCAGGGTTCACGATGAAGCCTTTCAAAGGTTCGTCTAACAAGTTAGGGCCGCTAGGTTTCCCCATCAATAAGCATGAATCTCCCCTACAAGCGGTGACTAACAAAAGACAAAATGCACCAACTTGGTCGGCCAAGACCATACAGATCGGAGCCCCTCTTGCGCCTTTCGGTAACCTCTAACAAGCTAGAAAAGGTCCTCATACTGAGCTAAAGCCAGAGCCATATAACCCCCAACAGTTGTACTGTAAATCCCGAAGGTGCTCGTACAGATAATTTCTTAAGTTGCTAATAAGTCATTTTTATCATTCGATGCATACATTATTTAAGTAACATGATCATGATTGCGAAAAGAACACTCGATTGCTATACTTGCCTTAAACTCAAGGTC
Organism: Coix lacryma-jobi var. lacryma-jobi; assembly: GCA_009763385.1. Taxonomy (NCBI): domain Eukaryota; kingdom Viridiplantae; phylum Streptophyta; class Magnoliopsida; order Poales; family Poaceae; genus Coix; species Coix lacryma-jobi. The sequence continues at coordinate 412,536 of VDCT01000133.1, forward strand.
CTTCTTCTGCTGACTTATATACTTCCAAAGGTTGACTCTTGATCTTGAACTCTTGATCACGAACTTCTTCTTGATCACCAACGTACAACTCACCGACTGGACATACGATCACAGAACACCACACAAGCATCCAATAGCAGTCATGCAAAGCAAGCATAGCCTATAATTAGAACAATACACCAATAAATAAATAAATAAATAAATAAAGAGTTTTGAAAACTGATCTACGATTTGCTACGAACACACAAACGCGAAAATCACGCTAATCGGAGTTTTAACGGAAAAGATATGAGCTAAACAAGATTAAAGACACTAATTACTAGATTAGATTTAACTCAAATTTCAATTACAGAAAACAGTATTTAAAGTTATATATTTGGAAAGATCTTTTCAAAACGAATCTAACGCAAGTTGAACGGACTAAATCGGAGTTAAAACGAAGAAGTTATAAGCATTTAAAATCAGTGGCAAAACTGTAATTGATTCAAACCTGATTTTGTAATTTTAAATAAATAAAACGAAATCAGAATTTCGGCTGGACTGCGCCTCATTTAAGAGAAAACGCAGGGGCTAGATTGAAAGTTTTCGCAGACTCAAAGAATAGTGCGAATGGGAGCGCGGGTTGAGACCTCATTAATTATAAGGGCTTATTTGCAAAACATCGGACGAAGGGGTATGGACGTGTTTTGGCCGTCGGATTTGGGATGGGTGAACGAGATTAGATCCAGGGCAGAAAGGCGGCGCTGTTCGCCGGAGAAGACAGGGGACACGGCGGCGCCATCGCTGGAATACGGCGGCGCCCTCGGTTTTTGAGCTAGAGAGCGGTAGAGAGCTCGGGAATGGGTTCAATCGAACCAGGAGCTCGTGGCGAACTCACCTAGCTTGAAAATAGCGACGGGGAAGGTCCGGTGTTGGTGAATCGCACGGCGGAGCGGAGATGGTGGCTCTGTGCACAACGATGAGCTCGGGTTAGATGAAACAGAGGAAAAGAGAGCGAGAAGAAAGGTTGGGAAGCTTCACAAGATCGATCCGAGGCTCGTGATGGGTCTTACAAAGGCAGTGAAGCGGCGAGAGGCGAGGACAACGGCGGCGGGTCGAGCTTCGTCTCGGCGAGATCCAATCTCGGCGGTTGGAGTGAATTAGGGCACGGGAGTTCGCGTTTGTTGAACAAAGGGAGGCGGAAAGAGCTTGGGGGGGCTTTATAGGGAGCTTGGAGCCCGGCACGACAGGGAGGATACGTGGCCGAGGCGAACTCGGGGCTCGGACGGAGTCCGGAGCGAACACGACGCGGTGAAGACGACGCTGACAACGCGGGTCTACCAGTCAGCGAGAGGAGGAGGCGGGGCGCACGCAGGCTTGCAAGCGCGATGCTGGGCCGGTTTTGATCGCGGGCCGCGCAAGGGAAAGAGAGGCGGGAGCGCGGGGTGCTCCTGCAGGCTTCTAGCGCCAGCGGGCTGGCTGGCCGGTCGATGCGGCCCAAGGCAGGAAGGGGAGAAGGGAGATGGGCTACGGGTGAAGGGAAAGAGGAGCGAGCGGGAGCAGGCCGGCTGGCTGGTGCGGGCCAAAAGCCAGGAAAGGAGAGAGGCGCCGGGAAATGGGCCTTCGGGCCAGATGCTGAAGGGGAGAGGGGAAGAAGGGTTTTGCCCTTTTTGTTTTATTTCAAAACCTTTTTCAAGACATTTTCAAACCAATTTGAAATCCTTTTGAAATTTTGTTTGAATCTTTGGGAGAATAAATAGATTTTGAAACTTTGAACTTTTCCAAACTTTTTGAAAACCAAAAAGTCTTTATTTTCAAAACCCTTTTATAAGAAATACATTTTCAAAATTGTTTGCAAATCTTTTTGAATTCAACTTGAGTTTTAAACAAAACCACACATCACAAAAACTCAAATGCTCCAACATGAATGCACAAACATGTTTCTAAACCCTAGGATAAATTTTAATTTATAGAAAAGTTTTATTTCCCTACATTTTATGAGCACAAAAATTCATAAATAAATCATTTTAACTCTAATTTAAGAAACACAAATTTCAGGGTGTGACATGCGCACCGCGTGTGCGGGGTGAAGGTGGAGTGGCTGGCGGGAGGAATCGACTAGCGGTGGCTCGGTGGGAGTGGGAACGGAGAGGGGAGCGACGGTGGTGAACGGCGGCGAGCAGAGCGCTTGGCTTGCGCGTTCGTTCGCGAGGAGAGGAAGAGAGCAGGAGCGAGTGGGTGTGTGTTGTGCGGGGAGTGAGGGAGCGGAGAGAGGTGCTCGGGGTTTTGGACGTGGCCGACCGGCCGGTGGTCGTGGCGGGGGCCACTGCGACGGCGACCGAGCGGCGGGAGCAGGGCGCGGCAGGCGAGGCAGTGCGGGAGAGGCTAGGCGAGATCGTGGCGTGACCGGGTGGAGAAGGATCGCGCGGAGAGTGGCGGAGGCGGATTTCCGGCAGAAGGCGGCGGCCACGTGGCTTGGACGCCGACGTACGGCGCGGCACGACGAGGGCGAGCGCGCGGGCGGGACGGCGCGCGGCTGGGCTTGGGCCGAAAGGCCGAGTGGGCCGAACGGCTTGCGCCGAGTGAAAACACTTTCCTTTTTCTTTTTCCAAAACTTTTTCAAAGTTTGACCATTCAAAAACTATTTCAAAAACTCAAAACTAGGCTTTGACTCAAAAATAAAAGTTGCTCAAAATAATTTTCTCTACAACTTTCATATTAGACACTTTTTCTGAAAACTATTTTCTCAACCTCCGCATAAATAAAGCCAATTTTTGAGCTATAAATCATTTTTTCCCACATTTTTAATTACTAAACTATATGGAACTAGATCAAGGTGTCAATATAAAAGTGTTATACTCAATATTCTCTATTTTATAAAATTATTTGTCAAGACAGAAATTCACTCAAGCAACCAAGTCTAATAGAAACCAAAATCCAAATAAACAACAAAAGGCAAAACACTCTTTCATGCACATGAGATGATGCAAGGCATTGCTTATGCATTTTAGTAGCTAAATGTAGTTCCTAATACAGTGCTTGACACTAGGGTGTCACAAAAGATATAGATAATAAAATTCTATACAGAGCCCGCACTTCTTATTATAATAAAGATATAATAAATACAGAGCCCCGCACTTCTTGGTTCAAAAATATCAAACTTAGATATAATAAATTCTATAGCCTGTCGGGACTTTGAGTTCATTGAAGAAAGCAATGAGCATTTCTTTTTCTGCCCATCAAGTACCGCTTGTCCGTCGGTGCCAGACCGTACATCTAATCTCGATCCATCTCTATACAGGAAAATTGAGGGAGTAATTACAGTAAAATAGAAAATGGTCCTTTAATGATCAAGAATTTCAGCTCCTAATTGAGTGATGCTCATCTGCTTTGTGGAGCTCGAGCTGGGTGAGAGCAGGGGAAGAGAATGACCTTTTATACACGATTCATCACTGGCGGTTTAAAACCAAACCGCCAGTGAAACCGCCAGTGATACCAAAATATCACTGGCGGTTGGATCTACGAACCGCCACTGTTAGCTATCTTCACTGGCGGTTTGAGCTATGAACCGCTAGTGAAGCTTCACTGGCGGTTTGAGCCACCAACCGCCACTGTTAGCTATCTTCACTGGCGGTTTGTGGCACCCCCAATCATTTTTTGGTTTTCAATCTTCAAACCGCCAGTGAAGAAACATCAGTGGCGGTTGAATAGAAACCGCTAGTGATGTACCGGTAGTGAATGTCATTTCTGTAGCAGTGTTAGGTGCTCTCACAATTCCATACTTTTTCTCGAACAGAGTGCATGGAGCTGAAACCGTTTGGCTAAAAACGTGAAACTAAGCTGGAAAAACGTGGAGCGGAGCAGTCCCCCTAAGTGGCTCGATCTACCTTGCACGGCAAGTGTACATACCAAGAAGAGAGAGACAAAAGAGAAACCCAGGTCCACACAAAAATTAATATGTATTACGTACGTGTGCTAACGACACTGCTTTCTTAAGCCTGAGAGAATGACTAAGTAGTTTACAGCCCGAGATCTACTTCTCCAAACAAATTAAACTATAGCTGGACTGGATCTTGCAGCTTGTCCTATTCAACCAGCCAAGCTGTGCTTTATGCCATTTGAAATTCTTACGCACAGTTCAAATATATATATACCCCAGCAGGCTATACTATATATAGCCAACAGCCATGTGTTATTTAGCTAGTTCATCCTAAACCAATAAGTTCAGATTATACAGTACAAGATAGCATAACAAAGGCTGCTAGTTTTCGGCGCGAGAGTTCATAAATTCAAGTCAAACATCAGCTAACTCAATAAAACTAGAATTAGACTTGTCCTCATTTGCTAGTGGCCTAGTTATTTATCATTTTTATAAACAGTACATGAAATTGTCAAATGCATTGAAAACTTAAATTTTCAAGCGGCAATGTCCGAGGAAAGCACGCATATGCTTGACTCTATGCTCTCCCAAGTGGCAATATAATATGCATTGTCATCTGACTGCATTATTATATATGGTACGGTGGTATATGTGTGTGGTACTAACCGCTCAATTATTATTTTAGTAATTGTTTTAAAAATAAATTAATATGAACCAAGTACTCTCTGCATGATGTTTGATTTTAAGGTTTGTGCTCATCCTCATCATGTCCTCATCCATAGATACAAATTAAATAGCTTTGCTTAATTAGGAGGTCACCATCAAACATTCCTAGCACGTCTCTCTTTGTAGTAATAGGCATCACATCTATCTTGACCTGTAGGCTTAAAAATCATCTTGCTTATTCGGCATTGAGTTTGCACATATTTAACTTCTTAAAATGCCCAAACCTCTTGCTCTTTAGGTTGGCATGAGATGTGTGCCATTTATTAATAATATGTATCAGTGTGTGTGCTACACTTCCGTTTAGTTGACATTCTTTGAATCACCTGATCCAAAGAGTAGTGTTTATTACGTACGTTTGAGAACTACTTCCCAGCCAAACAAAGTAAAGTGATTAGCAACTGAGCCGTAATCTAGACTATTATGTTTAACCTAGCTGTTTTTATGCAATTTAAAATTCTTGCACAGGTCATATACACCCAAACTAGCCCAAGAACCATGTGTTAGCTAGTTCATACTGAATCAAATGGGCCTTGTGAGTGCATACCAGCAAGGACCCAAATAACAAAGGGTGCTCGTTTACGGCATGAGAGTTCCTAAACTGAAGTCAAATAGCAGCTAACTTCTAAACTAGAATTTCTCATGTCCTCACTTGCTAGTGGCCGGGTTCTATGACATTTTATTACACAGTTCATAACTAGAGTCAAATGCACTAAAAACTAAATAAACCTAACGCGTGCCAATAACGGAGGAAAGCATGCAGTAATGCATGCGCCCAAGTGGCAAAATAACACTTATTATCTAACAATAATTCCAACAAACAAGAGAAGTGGCATATCTAGTGGCGGATATAGGGCCCGGCCAGGGCTGCAAACCTTTGGTCCAAGGCCAAACAAGCAAGTTAATTGAGATCATTATTGCAGAGCTGTAAAATAATAAACGTAAAGATACAAATAGTATGACACACTATATATAGTAGAAAAGATTTGTGTTCACGGTAAAAAGGTCTTTAGGGCCTGTTCATAAAACTGTCACTATGCCATCAATTGTAAAGATAAAACTTTTGTAATGTTGGGCATTTAATCATCTTTGGGAAAGTATTTCTATAGACGGTTTCATTAAACAATCCGCCCCTCAAAATACATTTTTCAGGGGTGGTTGGTTTAGGCAAACTACCCTTGGAAATACATTTTTTGGGGTGTTTTTCTAAACCAATCGCCCTTACAGAAATATTTTTAATGGTTGTTGTCAGGATCATCTCCCTTTTAAATGAGTACCTAGCCCAATAGTCTTTGATTGAGTAATATAGTTCACTTGGCCACCATCCCGATACACCTCCATAAGATGTACGATGTCCAACCTTCGTCTACGATCAAACAATGAAAAGAGATACATCACACATCACAACTAGGTCATATTACAGTACCAATTACTTAAGTTTACACACATGGTTTCATACTTAGTTCACAACACATAAAGTATGATCATACAACTTAAGGACATCAGAGCTAGCAGAAATCTTTAAACAAAGTAGTTTTCATAAGATAAACCATGGGTGTGGCATGCCCACACATCTATGGAACTTTGGTTCCTTCACCACTCTTGGTCCTTAGAGGACTCAGAGCATAAAAGAAACCATATGTCGGTGCAATGTTACTTGCAAAACTTAGATAATAATAGGGTGAGTACTCAGTTGTACATGCTATATATGTAGGACTTACCTAATATATTAAACAAAGGAATATGGATTTTGGTTAGTAGCAAGGAACACATTTGATTTTGCATAAAGGCATTTCATACAAGAATGTAAATGTAAACATATACTGCCACATTTGACAAGCATATATAGCATGGTTCAATTAAATTGAGCAACTCTGCAGAGCGGTACACATTAACCCCACCAAAGGCAAGGGATAGCGCCCGTCCAACTCATTGGCACATAAGGGATACCTCAATGCCTCAACCTTTCTCCAATCCTCCCACGAATGGCAATGAATGGTTCGATAGGTGCTCGAGTAATGACAACTCATCTATCAAGCCCTTTGCATCAAATCCACGGGTAGACCGGTCACAGTTAATTACTTGGCTTGCCACACCTATATATGACAAGTGGTTTGTACTATAAGTTTGTTCAAGACTTACTATCGTGGATACATGGTCCTTAACTGGTTAGTGAGCTACACCATCCAAGACATCATCCGTCTTGCCATGGTCCAACCCCTCGCTGACCATTCATCATCATTCTTCATAACCTATTTGTGTTGCTTTAGTGGACAAACATGCCCTACAACGCGCTAGTGATGAGAAACCCATCATCATCTTGACTTCTATCTTCTAATCAAGCTAAGCATGAACTAATCGAGTAATGAAAGTAAACAATCAACATTTGAGTAAGGTGAGATCATTCAAGGTATGGAAGCTCAACATAGGAATCATTGGTGTTCTAGTCATATAGTAATGCAATGCAATAAGGGCCTGCCTTGTGATGGCTCCCTTCTGTGGTTCAACTTCTACTACTTTTTTTTGAGATGAAAGAAGAATTATATTAAAATATAGCTGGGTACATCATCACATTACAAGTATTCTGGAAAAAACATATATCCAGAAACTGATTTTCATCTATATTGTACCCACACTGTGAATAGCTCAAACTCTCAAATTCAAACCTATTTGACGCTTCATATGGATGACCGCACAGGCAAATACTCGGCAACAATTGTTTTAGGCCAGACAATAGATGCACAACGGACGGTCAATATTCTTGTAGGTGGAGTTGAGAAACTTCTTCTTTCTCGTGTCTTCCTTCTTCTTCTTTCTGCCACCGAAGAGTGAAGAAGACTGATCTGAAACTTATTCTCCCTAGTCCTTCATTGTGGCCAGATCTAACCACAACAAAACAGAGAAAAGACCGGAGAAAATTATTGCATGACGACGACATCATCTCCGTCTTGATGGCGTCATCCGGAAACAAAAATCTCCATGTCGTCATGCTGGTGAAGATGCTGACGTCGAAGTTGTCGTCCCCATCTTCAACGAAGCCGCCATGGAGAAGATAATTCCATCCTCCCCTACTCCGTCGCCAAAGAGGAGAAGAAGGAGATAAATCTCCAAAACCACAATACTTGGCATGGAGAGACTTAAACCCTAAAAAATTTCAATCTATTGGGAAAAAGTATCAAAAGCGATGGATCCTCACTCTCTCCAACCTCCGGCGTAGGCCGAAGGTAGGAGAGAGGGGGACCAACGGAGGACGGTGCGACAGGCGGCGGCGGCGGCGGCGGGGAGCGAGTCGCTCAAGCAGGGGACCAATGGGGCTATGATTTGTGAAATAATAAATCGTAAACGGTTCAACTTCTACTACTTGAGCCTCCTCCAATTGAACTTCTTTGGAGCCCGCGTCATCTAACAAATGTATGATGCATAATGAGTACAATGCATAAGAGTAAATGACATGATCTGTTATGTGTTGATGTTCTTTGTTCAGGTTATAAGTATATATAACATGTGTGAGTGGTGTAGTAACATTGCCCTGTTGACTTGCATTGGCAAATTATTTGTTAGATCATTGAATGGTCCATAGCGACGATCCACTAAGACATTTATGAAAGTTTCTAAGTGTTAGGTCCAGTAGACGATCCGTGCTTAGCCCAAATGATCCGTGGATGCAAACCCGAAGCTAAATGGTTTGTGTTGATGAATATTAATATAATTTAGTTGGAGAGTTCAACGAATACACAGACGATCCATGGGATTTAGGACTTTTAGTGATCAAAGTATGAGATGTGCTCGTGTTCGATCTGTCGTGAGTGATACACAGTTTGTCACGATCATGATAAATTGAACAAGCCATGACTGGAGTTTGCTGGTGATGGATTCCCAAGTTTACTGATGGCTAGAGAAAACCATTAGGAGATATCTATAAAAAAAACTTAACACGTGGGGTGTAAGATAGCCCCCGGACATTGTGCTTAAGAAAATCTTTTCACACAGGTCGAGAAAACCCTCAAACTCTAACCGGTAGGGGTACAAAGCAAACAGTTAGACTGGCTAGCACTCTATAGGTTTTCTAACACCTTCCATCAGCCGATAGGAGTCAGGATTTTTCATGTGCCTGGTCTGGTTAATTGCTAGTGAAAATTTTCAAATCCCACGTGCGCCAGTAAGTTCCCATCGTCCCTAGAAATATGATCCTATTCCTAGGCCGGGTGCGCAGAGAATACCAACCATTTTTTTTTAAAAAAAATGTATGTTTTGAGGAGACTTTAAAAAGGTAGAGGGGTGTTTCTCTCTATTTATATATAGACGCAGAAATGAAACCCTTGCCAAAAAAAATAGTGGTGACTCTGAAAATTGTTTTTTAGTATACTGTATGAACTTTGTCAAAGATACACTACACAAATTAGGTTACAGAGTCATGCAATGCATCTATATATATATACTTTTTAATTGATGATGGTGTGTCCATGCATGTTTATATACATACGTAGACTTGCTCAGCGTCGGCGATAACGTGCTAATAATGTGATATATATTATCTATATATAAATCAAAATATTTATTTTGCTGACAATCAGTTCTCTCATCTTCCAACAATTAGTTTATTAAGTAGAATGTATAATCCAATAAGAGGAGAGACAAAAGAAGAACCATATATATATAACTAGTATATTGCCCGTGCTAACGCTACGATTTTTAGAAAAAAATTTATAAAACTAAAATAAATAGTCTTTCTAGGCTCTTCTGATTCCCTACTCTCAAGGGAAACATTTGTATCCTTTGGATTTCACGACTAACAGTTAGCCCTCAATGCTTCTCAATATTAAAGAATCTCCAATAGAAACATTGATAGCTTCCTTAAACATGCAGATCGAGCTCAACTCTAGAGTTGTAAAGTCCAAACAAATCAACAATACTTGAAACAAAATGGGCAATACATTATTATTATTTTCGGCGTAACAAAACCAATGAGACAACAACTAAGTTTGCTTCAAGAAGTTTCTCAAATTGAAGTTCACACTTTTTAAAATCATGGACAGTAATTGACAAGAAGGGATCATTGTGGTACCCTATCTCTAACATGGGAATTTGCCCTTTTTTGTTAAGAGATGGCTAATGACAGCCTCTTATTTTCCTACAAATGCCTTGTGACAAGGGGCGAAGCAATCCTGTATCAGCAACACTTGCATAGTTAACTCTGCCTTCCCATATGAGGTTTGTCGGATACGAAAGAGAAATGGAAATCATAAGAGCGCAAGTTACTCTATCAAGTAAGTTGATGCCAGCACGACTGTCCAGAAGCTTGTCCATCAGGTGTATCTGCAGTGCCAACTATGAAGTGGATGCCATTTCGGCTACAACAAACAATTCATCAGGATTAGATTTAGCATCCAATATTTTAGAGAAGCAGTTAAATCAACACATTAGAACCAATATAAAACCTGATTAGCATGTGGAAGACTCATGTAATAACTACTACATCAAGGAAACACGTCATGTAATAAAATAAACCTACAAATGTTCTAGCCTCAATCAGACTATCAAACCATAATCTACATGGCCAAGTAGGGTTCTTCATGTGACTACAATCTAAGTGTCATGTAATTTGATCAAGGCATTATTGATGAACAAGGGACTTTCCACAAAAAAGAGAAAATAACATAATTTATGCTCACCTTTTCATCATTTGAGATATTAGTTCAGTTCAATCGCCTTGTAGTTATGAGATCTGAAATGACAAAAAAAAAGATTGAAAAGACGAGCCGCAGTCACCCCTACTGATTTAGTGGATGCTTTGGTCTCTCACTCTCCTGGCTAAGAAGAGGGATATATATAAACTGATTAAAATGTGACAATCTAAGTAGGCTGGATAAACAATATATTTACCAATTTATTTAGCTACATTATAAAGAATATTACAGTCTAAGTAGGCTATAAAAATATACATTTGACAAATTATTTAGCAACCATATCAGCATGGTAGTTGTAGACTCGCAACACACACAAATAGTATTTATATTATATCCAAGTGCGCTATCTAAGTTTATCTAGAAATATAAGTCATGCTCTCTATCAACTCCAAACTTGCCTCGATACCTCGGGGTCTGGTGCGGTGGCAGCTAAGGTCCCCTGCTCGTCTTTGGAGGGGTCAGCACTGGCGAGACACGGCGAGCTCCAACAGACAAGCCTGAGTGTAAGAGGAAGGAGATGAATTTAATTTGAATGTAATGTAACAGACAAGCCTGAGCCGGATCAGTTCTCCTCCATGTGGTACTTACCCAACAAAAAAACAGATGATGTTTCAAATCTTTCATCAGGATATTGACCACTGCATCGACATTAGCTTTGTTGTAAATAAAATAATATATATCATACTTAGCAATTATGGCCACACAACAAAACTATATATACCGGCCTGCTTAAAGAGATGCAGGGAAGTACAATAGCTAATTCAATTGCCAATGGCCAAAAGCAGGGATCCTCGTCCCCGATTTAGTTCAGTGTAACATCACTCATTCACATATTAAGAATTTATTTAGTCAGCACCGCTCATTCATATATTCAGAAATTTACACCAGTGACAAATAGATTAATAATACAATAATACCAAGGATTCTTAAATCACAATAAATCTATCTCCACCAGCATCCATTTAGGCCATTACACTCTCACAACTGCACTTGAAATCGTCAATCGACCATTGACAACTTTTTGCTTGCTAGATCCTTCATCTATCGCAAATAGATCAGCTCCAATCAGCAACAATAAAGCTACAAATTCCATTATGGGAGAAGGCTGTCAAATGCAAAATGTAAGTGGCAAATCAGAGAGAGATGGGTACCCACAACCACAACACGTGATGTGCTTCACTTCCGTGAGAGAGCAGACGACTCGAGGTTGTTCATCCTCCTCAAGGATCCAACAGACTGGCTCAAGGATGCCTCGCGGAGCAGTGGTGGCAGATCTGCTGAGTACGCCGGAATGAAGAATTGAGATCTATCCAGCACAAGCAGGAACATACCGGCACAGGAGTTTAGGAATACGGCGGTGAGCTGGAGTGGCCGGTGACGAGGTCATCGTAGGGGTTGCCGATAGTCGTAGGGGCACAACAGGAGGTTTCATGCGCTCACGCGACGGCGGCGCCCCGCCCACCATGGGAATCGTCGCGGCATCACCTAGCCCAGAGGCGGTATGCCCCGCACACGGTCTCGCCTCGCCCAGTTGCGGTCGACGCGTTCCTGGGGTCTGCCCCGCCCCGCGCTGCCGGCGATCAGATCAGATATAGCGGTGGCTAGCAAACCCTAGCCGCGTCGGGAACCTGGAGGAGGCGACAAGAGTCGCTGGTTTTTTTTTTCTTTCTGCGGTAGCCCCTCCAGTTGAGTCAATCAAAAAAAAAATAGGAGACAAAAAAAAGGCGACCCTACGGATCGAACCATGGCTGCACGGCACGGGAGGTTGGGCCTCCAGCGCGGGTGTCGACGATTGACGAGCCTGATGATACTATACAACAAATTAGATCGTTGGATTTGAGTGAATAAAGAGAGAAGATTAAGATTTCTATAGAGTTGTTTTTCTAGGTACACTTTCTGGGGTGTGCGGAGAGACACCATCTCAGCGAGAGGAGGTTTTCTTTGGTACACCAAACAAAGAAAAGGAACGGTGCATTAGTAGGGTAGATATAGATATGCATATTGGATTATGTGCTAACGACTCGCCAGTTGGTGGACATTCTTGTTAACAAACAGATGTAACAATTAGCGGAGAGAATGTCGGCAATATATACTCTTATAGCTTGTCCCCAAAATCTGTAAATAATAATAAGATCGATACGTCCACATATATATAATCACAGGCGACCTCAATGAATAAAAAACACATCGTATTAGATAAATAAATTAATAAATGAGACAATGTTCTTCATCGGACACATATATGCTTGTCCAACAAAGTACTGACATATAGGCATACTCCTTCCGTCCCTAATTGACCGTCGCCATTGGAATTTGTAACAAATGTGTGCAACATTTGTATCTCCAAATAATTTTGTTAAAAAACTAGATTCAAATATCTATCCAACGATACTAATTATGTATCATACATATTAATATTTTTTAATATATATTTAGTCAAAGTTGTTTCTTGGGAAGCGCAAACGACAGACATCTAGGGACGGAGGCAGTATATAGCTAGCTAGTCAACCGCCGGCCCATTTCATTCATTATATCGTTGCTTCTGTTTGTCTGTCGGTAGAGAGTTCCAGAATCGAAGTCAACATACTGCTTGTTGATTATTAAGTACATATGGAATATTGCCTAAGCTATCTGCATTCTCGGTAACACTGAATTTATCACTCTTCCAAAATGTCAATGCGCTCAAACCAGTTTATGGTGCATTCTGGACCTACCAATAGTTGTGTAACCAGTTTATGGTGCAGCAGCATTAGCTAGCAGTAACCTCCCAAATCATTTTGTTTCGGTAGTTGACTTACTTTATCGAACGCAAAACAGAAAAGGAAAAAAAAAACACTCAGAGAGATGCATTAGCAGCGTTTGTTTCCTCTCGTCTGTATCTATACATAAATACAGACGCTGATGATCACACTGTTGTCAACGACGACGAACAAACGAGGAAGAACACAAAATCAAACCACAGAGAGACACAAGATTTAACGTGGAAAACTCTCCCAATGCGGAAGGTAAAAACCACGGGCGCCAGCCAGCAAACACTCCTCACTATAATCAAGAGTTCGAGTACAACGCCGTATGGCGGCTTACAAGTGAATCAATCAAGGCGAAACCCTAACGACGGGTATGTACGAGACATGGCGAGGGCGACCTCAGCATGCCAGACCTTACTAGTGAGCATGGTGATTGCCGCAGCTGCGCTGAGCACGGCGTCCGGTACGGCACTGCAGTACGACTTGTTTCGATCTATTGTTGTGTCTCTTGACAGTTGTTATGCTCCCAAGTCGCAATATAATTCTTGTTAATTAGGAGGATCCATCAAAACATTGCCTACAAGGAGTATATATACGTGTTGTATTTGACTATTTGTATATAAAAAAAGAAACAAATGCATATCTTTTTTTCGGTAATGCTTGGTTTAGGGCGTCCGACGGGTCGGATGGATCAACCCGTGTGCACCACGCTACGCGATCAACCAACAAAAAAAAGACGCACAATTACAGACAGGTGAGGCAACACATGAGAGCCGTGCGACCACGCGGGTGAGGCAACACATGGGAGCACGTGCAGTGCAGTGGCGTGGGTCAGTGTGTATGGGAGCGTGTGCATCCAGTGGATCAGAGTGAGATGCATGTGGTGCATTGGGACTCGTGCATACACTGTTGAGAGTTTGTGAGAGGGCTCCATGTGAGGGTACCACATGGTCGTAAGTGTTTATTTAAAATGTTGCTTGTGCATGCACTCTAGTAGGCGAGAGCAGCTAACACTACAAAAAAATGAGGCATTCTACGACGATAAGAGGGTTTTCTGTTGTCATAGAAGGCCCATCACTAAGGACCTTCTGTGACAATTTTTATGACAATTTTTGATCTATGACAATTTTTGTGACAATTACAGTTGTCGTAAATCACAAATTGTCTTAAAAATAGTTTGTAATTGTCACAGAAGGTCCTTAGTGATGGGACTTTTACGATAACAGAAAACCCTCTAATCGTCGTAGAAGATCTCATTTTTTGTAGTGTAAAAGCTACTGAATGTTGGCCCAAAATTTTTTACAGCACTATGCATCGAGCTCCGCGCACTTGTTGAGCTTTATACAGTATGCTTCATGCGATTTAAGAGATATGTTTCATATGTTTCAGTTAGATTTTTGCATATAGTAATACTTGGCCACAGTCGTCCGAACCGTCCGGACGCATCTTCTCTACTCATTTCCTCCACAACGCATGCGCTCTTCCTCTTAATAAAAAAATCCCCCGTGCTCTTCGAGACGCATTTCCACCACTCTTCTTCTGCTTTTTCCTCGTCTTCGTCGCTTCGCTCGCACGAGCTCTCCTCCAGCGCCGCGCCCACGCATGCTCCTCCCTGCATCTCCCTGTGCGCGTGGCTCCCGGCGACAAGCCTCCTTCCTTCTTGCCTCCCGCACCCTCCTCCCTTCCCCCTCCCCTGCCCCTCGCTTACCCCCCGCTGTGACCTCTACGCCCTCCTCACCACCGGGGTGGGGACGACGGCAATGGCATCTGGTGAGCCCGCGCACCTCTCCTCCCTGCTGCTCTCATCCTCGCGTGCCGCAATCTCCATGGATCTAAAGACGAAGGACGAACAGTGCGGCTCCTGCGAGGTAGGTGGGGAAGGATCTGGATCTGAGGCCTCCTTCTCCATCCTTCCTTCTTCTTGATCTCTGGTCCCTCCTCCTCCTTCTCTTTCTCCCCTCTGGATCCACGATTTTGGTGGTGGCTAGAGTTCCGATGAGTTAGATTTTTTGAGATGCTCCTCATTGTTGCAATCATTTATTTTCAATGATGGAACAGATGATGTGGTAATGTTGCAATGGTATATTTTTTCTTGTTGTTTCAACAGACGTTTCAACGATGTTGCAGGAGTAGTTCTTGAGATGTTTCAATAGTTTTTTTTGTTTGTCGTAGCAGTTCCCCGATGTTACAGTAAAGTTTTATTTTTGCAACAAATATTTTTTTATGCTTTTGTTGTTGTAATAGCTTTCTCTTCTTTGATGCAGCAGATTCTCCCTGTTGTTGCAGTGGATGTGTTTCGAATGTGTGCAACAAACATTTTTTATGTTGCACTTTATATTTTTGTTTGTTCCATTAGTTGTATTTTCGGTGTTTCAATAGCTTTTTTCGTTTGTTTCACCAGTTTTTTCCGATTATCTCATTAGGGTGTCCTTCGATGTTACAGTAACCTTTTTTCCTTTTATTGCAGCGGAGGGCGGACTATGGTGATGAACTGGTGGCGGGGTGGATGTGTTGGGACCGGCGATGTTGGGGCGGGGCAGATCTGTGCGCACGTGGGAGAGGAGGCTTTCCTCTTAGTTGGACGTGAGCGCGTGCGTTAGGGTGAGGGGGCGTGTACGGATGCAGTAAGAGACTATGAGCGGGACAGCCAATTAGATTTTGGGAACAGCGTCCGGACGGACGTGGTGTCCAGACGGACGGACAGACGCTAGTTGTACCATTTTGCATACCATCTATGTTGCATACATACGTTGTGATGGTTGTATATATATGTTGCAATTGTATGTTTTAAATATTTTCATCGATTTCAAACGTACGTTGCAAGTGTTTCATATAAATGTTGCATATGTTTCGGTAGTTATACACATATGTTACAAGTGTCTATTCAAAATGTTTCAGATGTATGTTAGATGTGTTTTATCTATTTGCAATATATATTAGCAACATATGTGTATAACAACTATAATATATATATATATATATAATATATATATATATATATTATAGTTGTTATACACATATGTTGCTAATATATATTGCAAAATGTTTCAGACTTATATTGCATAAATGCTTTATGTAGCAACATTAGCAGGCACAAAAAATAGATGCATGCAGATGTGGTCCTGGCGAACACAGCGATTCTATGTGCACGACAAAATGAAATGTGTGTGGACGGTCCCTACCTATATCAGGCACGCAACCTACGCACACCATCATGCAGGGTGGCGTGTAGGCGTGGGCATGCGAGATGACCGTAGCAATTGCATGCAGATGGCCGCAACAGATTTAGCGGGCGGCGTCCGGACTAGCCACATCATTTTTTTTAGCAAAATAACAAATACATACCTGATCGTACACTGTGTTAATGTGTTAATTAATGGGATGACGGGAGGCCGCAGGCCCATGTAACGCGGCCCACGAAGTGAAGTCCAAACGCTTCAGTGCGCTCCTCCATTCTGATTAAGGTCTGGTTTGGTTTTACGTTAAATATACCACATTCCACGTGATTTATGAGAAATTGTGGTGAAATTCAATACTCTAATTCACTCGATACCATATAAATTGAGATATATTTATGGCAGTCAAACAAGATCTAATCTAATTCGATTGGAGTACCTTTCTAGCGTGGCATGCCGGGCCACTTATTATTAGTTAGTTTCTTTGTCTCCAAAAAATACAATTCTAGAACAATATCATGGTTTTATATATCAAGTTTGACCAATTATATAAATAAAAGTAAAAAAGATTTATAATATCAAATAAATATCATTATATTAATTATGAAATATTTTTTAATAAATTAATTTAGAAATGTAAATATAAATACTATTTACTACTCCCTCCGTTCCAAATTATAAGTCATTCCAAGAATCTTGGAGAATCAAAGTTTTTCAACTTTGACCAAAATTATATAATAAGATAATAATATCTATGATACCAACTAAGTATCATTAGATTCTTCATTAGTTATATTTTCATAATATACATATTTGATGTTATAAATCTTTGTGCTTTTCTCTATAACTTTGGTCAAAGTTGAAAAACTTTGACTCTCCAAGATTCTTGGAATGACTTATAATTTGGAACGGAGGGAGTAATTACTATAAATCTGGTCAAACATGAAACACTTTAACTGAGACGTATATCATAGTTGTCTTCTTTTAAGGACAGAGGTAGTATTAAATAGTTTGTATTTTTTATCCTTATTGTTACCTTGCCCTAAGAATTTTGAGCAATGTCAACAACGGAGGGCGCAACAAGCCGCACAGGGCTTAGGGCACCTACCGCCGCCGCCGCCGTCTCCATCTTCTTCACCGTTGGCCCCCTCCGGTATCTCACCGGAGGTCGGAGGGAGTGGGGATCCATCGTTTTTAATAAGTTTTCTAGTAGATCGAGTCATCTATAGTTAGGTTTTCCCCATGCCAAGGATCTTGGTATCGGTGGTGTATTTCCTCCTCCTCCTTCCCGACGACGGCGAGGAGGTAGGGTGGATCCGGTCTCTCCATGGTGGCTCTGTTGAAGACGAGGGCGACACTTCGGCGTCAACATCTACATCGACAAGACAACATGGAGACTTTTGTTTCTGGGCTTCGGCATCAAGACGGAGATGATGTCGCCGCCATGGAATAATTTTCTCCGGTCCCTTCTTCGTTTTGTTGTGGTTGGATCTGACCACGATGAAGGACTAGGGAGAATAATTTTCAGACCAGTCTTCCTCATTCTTCAGTGGCAGAAAGAAGAAGGAAGACACAAGGAAGAAAAAGAAATTTCTCAACTCCGCCTGCAGGAATGTTGGTCGTCCGTTGGGCATCTGTTCTCAGGCCGAAAACAACTGTTGCCGAGTATTTGCCTGTGCGGTCATCTATACGAAGCGTCAAACAGGTTTAGATTTGAGAGTTTAAGCCTTTCACAACTTGAGTATAATATAGATGAGAATCAGTTTCTGGATACATATTTTTTTCCAGAGTACTTGTAATACGATTATGTACCCATCTATTATTTAATACAATTCTTCTTTCGTCTAAAAAAAGAATTTTGAGCAATGGTACACTTCCTGAATTATTATATAGATAGATAGATGCCCCTCTCCCCTCTTTGTTCACTAGTGTGTTTGGTTTGTGAGGTCACCTCATGTTACATGAGGTGATGCATCCACATGAGGTGATGCATCCTTTTAGTGAAATCAACTCATTTCTCATACATATACTAATTATTGGCTTATAAGAAATAAGGTGGTACGGTGATGCATCAACTTATTTAATTTCACCAACTAAATAAAAAAACTTGATGAGTGAGAAGATATTGGACCACCTCATTTCTCAAACCAAAACACTCCCCGATTGAATCATCAAGAACAGAAAGAGACAAAAAAGACACCCTGTGCATAGGACAACTGATAATAAGTATCTCGTGCTACACTTCCGTCGTTCAGTTTACATTCTCTGAATCACCTGAGCCAAAAGTGTAGTTTACGGCTTGAGATCTAATTCTCGGCCAAACAAGCTGAAGCGAATAGCAACCGGAGTCTACCCTATTATGTTCAACCTAGCCATTCGTGTTTCTTTTTTTTCGCGATCGGCCATTCACCTGTATTTGTTTAAGAGGAAAACCCGAAACCGATACAGTTGCAAAGTCGATCACGAGTAGACATCAACCTTGAACAACAGACACAACCCCTAGCTACTGGATACAAGCATTGTTATTACATGATAACCTGATTTTGCGACCTAAAGGAGAGCATAAAAACACTCAAACACGACACAAAAGTCGGGCTAGTCTGTGCTAACGGCCCCCAAGGCCCGCTGTTTCTTGGCCGGGAACAGCGCCTGCATGGCCTCCCTAGTCGACTCGGATAGCGGCAAAGCGAAGACAGTCTGGAACTCATCGAAGGAGGCCTCATCAAAAAGTTTTGTTTCCACTTGAACACCAAGGCGCTTCATCATGACCTTGCATGCTTGTGTCTCAGGCTTTGGCTCTCTGTGCTTGCTTTTCGCCGCCAGCCGTGCGCTCCTCTTCGGGATAAGTTGCTCGTCAGTGAGCTCCCTAGGCGCCCTGCTTCTCGTTTGGCGTAGCTTCGGCGTGGTCGTGATCAGAGGCTGGTCCAGCGGCTTCTTGACGGAGGAGATAAAGTCCTCCACCAGCCCAGGCCACCGGTGGTCGATATCCGTCGTGGCGTCGCTGACGAGGGTCAGCATAGTGACCGCGGGTGCCGGAGAAGAAGCCCCATCATCTGTGATGACAACCGCATCAGCTGGGACGTCCTTAGAGCACTCCTCAATCCTGGTGCTGAACGGCACATCCGGCCCGTCACAGGAGGCCCACGACAGATGGGGCTGCTGGGTGGTTAGCAGCTCCAACTCAGCTGCTAGGACATCCCCCTCCATGTCGTGGCACGGGGCGTGCGCAAGACGAGAACGACGGTGTGGGCACAAGTCGATGGAGTGGCAGGGGTCGACGTCGGTGATCCGGGCACTTTGCCTTGGCATGCACAGAGCAGCCTCATCAACCATTGGGTCAGCAGCAGCAGCTCTGTCAGAAGAGGGTGAGCCTCGATCCATGAAGGCGATGTCAAATCCCTCGACCATGCGCGACTTCAATTTGCAAGCGTCCCGTTCGACGACGCGCAGAACACACTGCCGACATAGCGACATGGTATGGCTCTGCGCGGCCACAGGATAGGGCACGCAAACGCCCCAACACGCACAAACCTTCTCATTTCCTAAGCCCGGAAATCAGGGTCGTTGCCCCTACCGAGCCTAGCCTCGCCATCATCAGCGAACTGAGACGTGCATGGCCGCGAACCGCGACCGCCGTCGTCCACCTCCCTGTCCGGCAGAGTCTCCACACCGACATTCACATCAGATCCGGGTGGCACGGGAGGGAACCGACCTGTAGAGGCGGAACGCGCGGAGACAGAGGCGGCCGTCGGCCCGCGGAAGCGCGACCGACGGCGTTGAGAACCCCCACGCCGCCTCGGGCCACGACCAGGAGAACGTCCCCGCTTGCCGCCACCGCGGCCAAGGAGGGGGCAGTTGCACGCTTGGTGCCCCTCCTCCAGGCAGTTGAAGCATTTGAGGAGAAGGTGCAATTCGCCTTGACATGAGAATCCGAGAGGCAATTGAAACACTTGCGAACCAAGTTGGCGGGGACTGGGCGATGCAGCACTGCGGCGCGCCGCCAGCGCCTGCGACTCTGCACCGCCCGGAAGCCGTCCGTGTCCGGCTCAACGGACATACGCGGAGGATGGACGACGGAGGATGACAGATGACCCGCCGGCAGAGGAGACCCGGGCGCGTCCCGCAGGCCGCGCACACGACGGGGGCGGCGCCGGCGCCGACGACGCAGGAATCTCGAGGGAGCCAGCGCCTTGCCGCGCCCAGACGAGGGGGGCACGTCGGAGTCCCCGAGGGAAGCCTCTGAGTGGGAAAAGTGAAGGCGTTCCTCCCGTCCCCGAGAAGCGAGGAAAGGCTCAGCCTCCGGATCCAGGCTGCTCGACCGGAGCACGAAGGAGGCAAGCGCAGACGCAGCGAGCGGAGAGAGCTCGGTGAAGAAGGGCGTTGTGGCGTAACGGTCCAAATCCCATGGCCCACTGGTCCCTGTCATCCACTGACAGCCGAACTGATGTTCCGTGTGATTAAGACTGTTCGTCACCGGGCTGCATCAGCGCCCATTGTCCGCAGGATCATCTCACAATTCGGTCACAGCACTGGATACTTTTACAAATAACATCGGAATACAGAGCGAAAGACTTAAATAACATTAGTTTTACTAACCGAGGTTCCAAATAAAATTAAAGGTGCAGTTATTACAAACCATGTTCGGGTAATAGAAATAGGAATAGAAAATAGGCAACGCAGCGGAGTACAACAAAATAAGATACTTGTAGTCACCCAGCCCGAGGGTGCACTACTATTCTTCGGCCTCTTCCTGGACGATGGTCATGCAGCAGGGCGCAAGACACATCGGGAACTCAGTCATACCTGCAGCATGGGTAACAAACCCTGAGTACTGGGGTACTCAACAAGACTTACCCGACTAAAGAAAAGGTAGAAGACTCAGGAATGAGAGGCTTAGGTAGTCAAGGTAAGGCTTAAGCAAGATCAAGTATTTTGCAGAAAAAGCATTTTGAAATCCTTGTTTTATTTTTTGAAAGATTCCAGTATTTCTCAATTCTTCATTGTTCATGATTCATTTTACCTTTCAAAAACATACCTAGTTGAGAACCACTCGCCGTTGACAGTCAGTGACCAAGTCTCCATAACCGAGGAGCAACGTTAATCCGGATAAATAATACTCAGCTGAGGATCCCTATCCACACTGCATATGTAGCACCCAAGCTTGCATATGCCAACTTGTCTACCACGATTCCTCCAAGATTGGGCCCGGTCCTACGCCACCCGGAAGTACAGTACACCACTCCTATCCAGGTACGACGACCACGTGGGTACATGCTACTTCCGCCATCTCTCCACTCCCAGTGCGCGGTTGTCGGTCCAATAAAGGATTCCTCGGAGCCAGAGCTTTCCGAAGTATGTGAATAGTTGCAAGTCTTGGCCAGCAGGCCCCCATACGGATGGTCCCTAAATTTTTCTGCCAGAACCATACCTTGGTTATATCTCACCCAAGCGTAATAGTCCTGTCAGTTTTTCAACCCTGTCCCGGTCGGTGTCAACTGTTGAGTCCCGGACTACAACATGACGGCACCGTACGCTCGGACAACCTCTCCTCGCAATTGACTAGGTACGGATCAGATACCTAGCCAATGACCGGGGAGTAAAGCCAAAATCCCATAAAGATTCTTCAAGTGCCCACACTTTTAAAAATGACATTTTATTGCAAATCTATTGTATAGCATTACTAAGCATTTGCAAATAGTTTTTGAACAGGGCAGGTGAATTTTCTGGTAGAGGTAGACAGTGCAGGTAATAGGTCATCACACAACTCCTATAACCTAATGCAGTAGTTTAACTCAAAGGCATTTTAAGTAAACCTTTTATAAAAACAAGGAAGGGTTAAAATGCACCGGGGCTTGCCTTGAAGAGCGAAAAGGACAGGTTCGGGGTTGGTGGTGCAGGTGTCGGAGCTCGGGGTCGCCTCGGGAGTAGGTTCGTCAGCGGCGGCCTCGACTTTGATGCCTTCTTCTTCGGTCACTATACGGATGCAATGATGTATGCTTATGAGGATGCTGACATGAACAATACGGCACAGGACAAAACCACTGATTTTAGAGTACACTTTCCATTGCGTAAGTAACTGCTTAGTGTGGACATAAAGTTACTTATCTTTATCCCTAAGCAAAATTAATCAACCTATTAAGCATCATTTATCCGACCTAAACATAAATCATGCATGACATCACAAACATCATAGACCAAATGGGTGGGGGTTTATGAACAGCAAACAATCCTAAAAGTCATATCACAGGGCATGCAACATGAACGCTAATGTCTTTTCTATTTTTTTAATTATTTAAAAAGGTCATATTATGCAGTTGCTCCAAAATTTACCCAATTAATCTCATAGGTTCATTATGATATAAATAGATGTCAAAACAAATTTCATAATTTTTGGAGATCATTAAGGTGCTTAACAAAAATAAAACATTTAACTAACAAAAGGCACTATTTAACAATTTAAATAAATACCCAAAAATCAACTTGCTTCAAAAGGCCTCGAAATTTCACCAGAGACTAAACATGACGTAACTAGCACATAAAAATTTATCTCATGATTTTTGGAACTATACATGATTTTCTAAAAATCTAAAACCATTCCTTTCTTAATTAAAAGGGAGATTTTTCATTTTCAAATTTTTGCACAAAATTCAAGTTTCATATTTTTCTAAAATACTACAAGGTATAAAGAGTCTACCAGCAAATTTTTAGAATTTCTGGAGCAACACAGAAAATCACACAAAAAGATGAAAAAGGAACACTATTCACATCCTTCCAAAAAGGAAAAAGAGTACTGTGCTCCTTCCTCGCAGGGCTCGGGCGAATCGCGCGACGGACCGCAGGGCTCGGGCGAACCGCAGGCGAGGCGGACGGCGGACCGGCCGCTCGGGGCTCGCGTTGGGAAAGCCGAGGGTGGGGAAAGATTCGCGAGCTCACCGTGAGTCGTGAGGGAGGCTCGGCGGGGCGGTGCAGTGTCGGAGGAGGGAGTTCGACGGTGGAGGTGCTTCGGCGGAGCTCTCTAGCGGCGAGCGGCGTCCGGCGGCTCTGTCCACCAAAAAGGGGTCGCCGAAGGTGCGGTTAGGAGCGCTTCGAGGTGAGGAAGAGAGGGCAGGGGTCGGAGGGAAGAGAGAAGCACTCACGGCGGCGAATTTCTCGCCTAGCCGAAACGCGATCGCTTGCCGGAGTCGGGGACGAAGCTCCTGCGCCGGCGAGAGAAGGGCGGAGGGGTGAAATTGGTTGCCCGGGAAGGTGGAGCAGCTCAAGGCGAAGACGGTGGAGGGCTCGGCGGGCGCTGGGGTGGTCCGGTGGTGCGGGGCGCCGTGGTGGCGGCAATGGCGGAGGTTCGGCGGCTTTATAGTCGCGGGATGGAGCGGGAGGGGTCCGGGCGAGGGGTGAGGAGCATTCGCGCGGCATTAAAGGAGGTAGGGAGCAAGGTAGGGCGGCTCGGCATGGGCGGAGCTCGCGCGCGGCGCGGCGGCTTGCCGGCGGCCGGCAGCTGCGCGCTGTCCGTGGCCGTAGGGGAAAGAGGAAGGTAGGGTAGGGGATGGCGAGGCGGCGGTAGGTAGGGGCTTGGGGAGGTCGAGCGCCAGCGCTGGCCTCGGGCGACACGGACGCGGGTCAGCCGGGCTCGGCGAGGCTGACTCGGCGTTGACGGAGGTAGGGGACCGGAGAGGTCGAGCGCTTAGCGCTGGCCTCGGGCGACACGGACGCGGGTCAGCCGGTGTGACACCCCAATTTTAAGAACAAAATTGGAGCACAATATATATATGCCAGGATCAATTTTCATACATATATCCACATCATAGTAAATATCAAAACAATGCTTTATTAATATATCATACATTATTACATAAATGACCCTCGGGTCTGAAAGAAAAAGTACAGACTCTCATGATAACTGACTCCTATGAAGACTCTGAAGAAGACGCGGAAATCTGGACTCCATCTCCACAGGAAGGTCAACCGGGGGTAGCGCCATCCTAGTACAGGTCGTCAGGGTCGTAGCCTCCGTCTTCTGGATACTCCTGCTCCTCGTACGCGTAGTCTCCAGCGTCTGGGTGGGGTAGCAGGGGGGACAAAGAGGAAGGGTGAGTACATCGAAATGTACTCCGCAAGTGTGGGAAATATATGCTTATGAGGCTTATAACAAAGGTAGGCTGACTTTGTTTGACTCAAGCGCCTAAAGCGACACACCCTATTAGTCCTATTAATCCTATGCACCTATTTACTAGGTTATAGCCACAGACTCTGTAGTAAAGTAACAACACTCGGAGTCGCACCGAGCAAACCACACTCGGAGTCACACCGAGCAACCAACACCTGAAGTCCATCAGGCAACCGCACCTGAAGTCCATCAGATGACCCGAACCCAAAACCATCCAGTAACCAACTAATCTCAAAGAAGTCCAAGCCGCTCGTGACCGTGAGCACGGCTGATATATCAGTTTTACACTCTGCAGAGGTTGCACATCGTTACCCATGAGTCGTGCAGATCCCGTCACGCTAAACACTGCCAAGGTGCATAGCAGGTTGCACTGCAAGGCCTTTACAAAGCCCCTCCAAGCCTGTGTTACACGTACTCTAAGGTTTCATCCCCGTACATAAGTCAGCGACCCCAGGGACCCCCTCTTGAGCCACTAAACCAACCCCGTGTAGCATAACTCGGAGGAAACTAATTAATTAGCCAGGTCCAGCCCATCCAGATCTCATGGTTGCGTTGTCAAGCCAGGTTACATGCTCTGAGAACCGGTTCCTAGGGATCCAGGCAGGATATGTCTAGCACGAGCCCCGAACCAAAAACCAAAAGCAGCTGCCGAGTCCCACGGCACAAAACCACCAATACGGGTCCATCCTGCCGGATTTACCTAATAACCATGTTACTACAAAATTACCCTGTCCACATTCGTTTCATAGTTCATTAATCAAGTTTATAAACATTATAACTCCCATCCCAAACATGACTGCAGGGCTAAGCAAAACACCTACCCGAACATTCCAAAACAGGACAAGGATAATATATACAAATTCTAGTAAACCATAACATGGGATTCAAATTTATGACAAGCATGCATCTACAAGATCTAACTACTCTAGTACCAAAAGTAAAATAAAGTAGGTGCAAGATGTTCAAGGACACTTGCCTTCGGACTGGGTCGAATCAACTGGGTCGCAAGGATGGTCTGGAGCGTCCTCGTACTCCGCACTCTCTGGCCCAAGCAACATACATGGCACAATACATAGCAATAAATAACAGTACAACAAACAGTATGAAAATAGTAAACTAATAGATCTACTGCGTAGAGAACGAAATTATGAATCTAACGCAAGTTGAATGGGTCGAATCGGACTTAAAACGTGAAAGTTATGATCTTTTGAATCTGAGTGGCAAAACTATAAATAAACCAAAGTCATTTTCGTATTTTAAATAAATAAATCTGAAAAATAAAAGGCGTCAGGACTGGGCGTCATTTTCTTAGAAGAGCAGGGGCTAATATGGAAGTTTTCATAGACTCAGTGCATAGGAGTATTGGACGGCGGGTTGATTTCAAATAAAGACAGGGGTTCTTTAGCAAAAGAGCGCTGACTGGTGCCGTACCAGACGCGGCGCTGGCGTGGACCTGACGTGGCGACAGGTGGCGCACGTGGGTTGGTGCGGTGCACCGCGTGGCGCGTGGACCGACTGACGTGGCTCCGTGGACCGGGTGCACCTCCGGTGTATACCGGTTCGCACCCTGATCTAATCTAGGCCCTCGGCTTCAGATCGGGCGGCTGGGAGAGCGGTGATCGGTGGAGCGGCGCTGTTTCGCACGGTGGCGGGTTCTCAGGGCGCGGTGGCGGCCATGGGAGGGCTTCCAGAGCTCGCCGGAGCGCTCGGAGGTGGCCCTAGAGGCCGGTAGAGACCTCGGGAAGGGCAGGAGGGTTTGGGGAGCTCGCTTCGGTGCCGTTGGTGGGGTTTTCATCGCGGTCAGAGGCCGGAGAGGGTCAAAACCGCGGCAGTGCCATGGTTTCACGGTGGCGGGCTTGCCCGTGCGCTCTAGGGTGTCCTACTCACCACGATTCATCAAACGAACGGTACAGGGGGAAGGGGAGACGGATACGAGCTCACCAAAAGGTTCTGCGTGGTGAGAGGAGACTCGGGTTACTCCCGCGACGACGGGGTGATGTCCAGCAGCTCGGAATCTGGTGAAGTCGCGGTGGTGCAGCTGTGGGCCTTAATCGGTGCGGAGGAGTGGTGGGCATGCACGACACACTATTGTGGTTGCGTGGAGCCAAACGGAGACGCCGGAGGTGGTTTGTCGAAGGAGATCAGAGAGCTCGGGCCGAGAATGGTCATGGCGGCGGCTCTCCAGGGTGGTGCTAGAGAGGGAGAGGGGCCGCGAGGATGGGACGGGTGGGTGCGGCTTGGCGAGGCGGTGCCCCGAGATTCGTTTTATGAAGGAAAGGGAAACCCTAGGGCAAGGGAGAGGCAGGGGAGCGAACGGCCATAGAGCTCGCCGACCGCGCGGATGAATCGGGCGGAGGTTGGGGAAGAGCCCGACATGTGGGTCCCACCTGTCAGTGGCTCACACGCGCGGGACCAGGGTGGCAGTGTCTGCGAGAGGGAGAGGCGCGGGGCGCTGTGGTGGGCTGGAGCGCGCTGTGCGCGTGTGGGGAGGGGTGGGAGGAGTTGGGCCGGAAGCTCGGGCTGGGTTGCGGGAGAAGTTGGGTCGAACCGGAGCAGGCTGGTTGCGGCTCTGAAGAGGAGTGGGGAGGAGGGAAAACGGAGGAGGGGGTGGCGGGCTGGATGAGGGAGGGAGAGGGAATGGAGCGGGCCGGCTGGGCCAAACCGAGGAGAAGGGGGGCGGGCCGGCTGGAGAGAATGGGGAGGGTTGAGGCCCTTGCCAATCCTTTTCCTTTTCTTTTTTTTTCTTTTCAAGTCTTTTGCAAATTTTGCAAACTCCTTTGAAATCAAAATCAAAACCAGTTTTGAAATCAAAATCACTTTGAAATATTTTCCCTAAGTTTTAATAAATAAAATTTTGAGTTTTTCAAGTTTTGTAATTTTTGTAAACTCTTTTTATTTATTTTCTAAATAGAATAAATCTGGTTCGCCCTATGCGCGTTTAATAAATTATTTTTCATCCAATAAAATATGCAACGGCATGAATGCAACAAACATCTGGTTAGAATTTTCCTCCATCTAGGTTTTTGACCTTTTTCTTATTAAATTCTAATTTATTTTAATTATTTAAAAACCCGGGGTGTTACAGCCGGGCTCGGCGAGGCTGACTCGGCGTTGACGGAGGTAGGGGACCGGAGAGGTCGAGCGCTTAGCGCTGGCCTCGGGCGACACGGACGCGGGTCAGCCGGGCTCGGCGAGGCTAAGGCTGCGCCGCCGTCGGCCGGGGCTCCCTTGCTTTAAGGCTTGTGCACAGAGACGTCATCCATTCCCAAATCTACTCCTTTCTGTATTTTCGAAAATACTCCCAAAACTTGAACTACACAAAGAAAACTCAAAACACCAAAGTTGCTCAAAACTTTGAGACCTACAATTTTGTCAACATGAACTTTTTCTGAAACTCAATAGTTTTTGAGATAATTTTGAAAACCGAAAAGGGGACAAAATTGAAGTTTGAAAGAATTTGAAATTACTTCTGATTTTATATTGAAACTTCAAAATCTGTAAACACCAAAGTTGTTTCTCTTGACCAGATCCACAACTTTGCTAAAAGGATCAACCTCAAATTTTGAATCGTTTTTAAATTAATAAAAGAGGGGTAAAAACTAGGGTTTGGAAATCAGGGTTTTTTTCAAAAAGGAAATTGAAATCTGTTTTTGATTTTTTTTTGGTTCTTGAACCACACAACAAAGCTTCAAGACACTAAACTGCACAAGAACTACACAAAGCTAGGCACAGAGGTGAAATTACCATTTTGCCCTTTTAGGAAGATTTGGGCTTTTTAGGGTTTTAGAAAAAAAGGAATCACTACACACAAAATACCTTTAGGAAAGGTAAAGGCAAGCAACCAATAGACAAACATTAATGCATGACAAGAATGATTATGACTTAAGATGATGACATGTCAGGTTAATTACATATTAATCACCAGAGGTGTTACAGCCTTTCCCCCTAAAAGAAATCTCGCCCCGAGATTCCGCGTCTTAAGAAGGACAAAGACAAAACTTTACATCTACAGAGTATCGAGAAAGTCGGGATAGCTCTTCGCTAAGAAGTCTTCGGATTCCCAAGTGGCTTCTTCTTCAGAGTGTTGGTTCCACTGGACCTTGTACCATCTTGTGGTAGTCCTCCGAGTAACACGGTCCTTGTATTCCAACACACGAACTGGATATTCAGAGTATGACAGATCGGGTTCTAACTCGACACCTTCAACTTCCACCACGTGTTCGGGCACTTGGAGACATTTCTTGAGTTGGGAGACGTGAAACACATTATGGACGGCGGAAAGATGATCGGGCAATCTTAGTTTGTAAGCTACCTTGCCACAACGTTCCAGAATTTCAAAGGGACCAATATAGCGTGGTGCTAACTTTCCCTTGACTCCAAAACGAGTGACTCCCTTGGTGGGTGAGACCTTCAGATACACATAATCTCCGATCTGGAACTCCAACGGTCGACGTCTCTTGTCAGCATAGCTTTTCTGTCGAGACTGCGCAATCCTCATTTTCTCTTGTATTTGCTTGACTTTTTCTTCCATATCTTTTACTAGGTCAACCCCAAAGAATTCCCTTTCTCCAGGTTCCAACCAATTGAGAGGTGTACGACAACGGCGACCGTACAGTGCTTCAAAGGGTGCCATTTTGATGCTCTCTTGATAACTGTTATTATACGAGAATTCTGCCAAGGGCAAACAGTTATCCCAAGTATCTGCAAAGGTGAGCACGCAGGCTCTCAACATATCCTCTAACACTTGGTTGACTCGCTCAGTTTGTCCGTCCGTTTGCGGATGATATGTCGTGCTATGCAATAGCTTGGTTCCAAGTGAGGTATGAAACGCTTTCCAGAACTTTGCGACAAACTGAGTACCACGATCAGAGACAATGGTCTTGGGTATGCCATGGAGTTTTACTATGTTGTTCTTGTACAAAGTGGCATAAGTGGGGACGGTGTAGCTGGTTTTGACTGGCAGGAAGTGAGCTTGCTTAGTGAGGCGATCCACGATCACCCAAATGGAATCAAAACCTCTTTGTGTCTTGGGTAACCTATTGATAAAATCCATACTGATATCCTCCCATTTCCAAGCAGGTACAGGTAAAGGTTGCAACTCTCCTCCGGGCTTCATGTGCACAGCTTTGACTTTTTGACAAGTATCACAGTGAGCGACATATCAGGCGATCTCAATCTTCATCTTTGTCCACCAGAATCTCTGCCTCAAGTCCTGGTACATCTTGTTGCTGCCGGGGTGGATGGAGAATCTAGTCAAGTGTGCTTCATCAAGGATTAACTGTCTCAACTCAGGCACTTTGGGAACTACCAGTCGGTTCTTGAACCAAACCACTTCTGCATCATCAATCCTGAAACAATCAGCTTTTCCGGCTCGGACCCTTTCGATGATGTGCTTGATTCCAGGGTTATCTTTCTGTGTAGTGATGATCTGTTCCCTGATAGGTGTTTCTATCCTGATATTATTCAGAGTCCCCTGCGGAACCATTTCAATACTCAGCTTTTCCAATACATAACATAGGGAAAATCATAGGGTTTCATCACCAGACAGTTCAGTTGCAATATGACTTGCGACTGAGTGCATCGGCGACCACATTCGCCTTACCCGGATGGTAATGTACTTCAAGATCATAGGGGGGTGAGAGGGTATCAAGAAAGCCGAATTGAGCTGAGAGTGAGAGGGAGATTGAAATGCGGCTGAGAGAGAAAACGGAGGGGAGGAGGGGGGGCGGAGTGAGGGAGAAAAGAGGGAACTGGGAAGAGATGAGAAACGATAGTAGGGGAAAGAGACAGGAGATAGAGGTGGTGAGGAGAGGGAGCGGGAATAGGGGGGGGGGGATATCAAACCAAGGGTAATGAGGGGGGCGGGGGGAAAGGTAAGGACTGCAGAGAGAATCTATTAAGAGGGGGGGGGAGACGGGGGGAAGAAAGAGAATAAAGGGAGGTGGGGAAACAAGGAAGGTGTACGTTGCGCAAAAAGAAAAAGCCAGAAAGAGGGAGTGAGGCTGGAAAAATTGGACAGGGGATTTGGGAGGTAAAGTAGTAGATAGGGTAAAGGGGACGCAGAAATGAGGAGAAGTAGAGAAAGGTGGGGGAGGGAGCTGGGGGATGTGTAGGAAGTGTGGGGGAAATAGTCCTTAATTAATTCCAGCCATCTTCTTTGTCTCATATTCAGTTCTTCTTGAGTGAAGATATACTTCAGGCTTTTGTGATCTGTATACACATTGCAGGCACTACCCAACAAATAATGACGCCAGATCTTTAAGGCATGCACCACTGCTGCTAACTCAAGATCATGGGTTGGATAATTCTCTTCATGTCGCTTAAGCTGCCGTGAGGCATAAGCGATCACTCGTCCTTCTTGCATCAAAACACAGCCCAAACCAGTACCAGATGCATCACAGTAGACATCAAAGGGCTTTTCGATGTTTGGCTGGGCTAGCACTGGTGACGTGGTTAGCAGATTCTTCAATGTTTGAAAGGCTTGTTCACAGGCTGGTGACCAGACAAACTTCACAGAATTCTTTACTAACTCGGTGATAGGCTTGGCGATTCTAGAGAAATCTAGGATGAAACGGCGATAATATCCAGCCATTCCCATGAAGCTAAGGACTTCGTGAACAGTGGTAGGTGGCTTCCAATCCAGAATGTCTACCACTTTTCCAGGATCAACTGACACACCTTCAGCGGATAGAACATGACCAAGGAACTGTATCTGATCTAACCAGAACTCACATTTACTGAACTTGGCATAAAGCTGATGATCTCTGAGGCGGGTTAGAACGATACGGAGGTGTTCGGCATGCTCTTCAGGGGTCTTTGAGTAGACAAGGATGTCGTCAATGAACACGACCACAAATTTATCAAGCTCTGGCATGAATACAGAGTTCATGAGGTACATGAAGTGGGCAGGGGCATTGGTCAAACCGAAGGACATGACCAAGTACTCATATAGGTCGTATCTGGTGGTGAAAGCGGTTTTAGGAATGTCTTCGGGACGTATTTTTATTTGGTGGTAGCCAGATCTGAGGTCAATTTTTGAGAATACTCTGGCTCCAGCTAGCTAGTCAAAAAGAAGATCAATTCGAGGCAAGGGATATTTATTTTTGATGGTGACTTCATTGAGTGGGCGATAATCAACGCATAACCTGAGACTCTTGTCTTTCTTCTTTACAAAGATTGCAGGACAACCCCAAGGAGACGAGCTTGGGCGAATGAAGCCCTTATCCAGCAATTCTTGCAATTGGATTTTTAGCTCTGCCAACTCTCTGGGAGGCATTCGATAAGCTCTGCGGGATACAGGAGCAGTCCCGGGCTTAAGCTCTATGGAAAACTCAACATCACGGTCAGGAGGTAGGCCAGGTAAGTCCTCTGGAAAAACATCAGGAAATTCACAGACCACTGGGATGTCTCTGGTCTCCTGAACATAGGTGGTATTCAACTGTGTGACTACTGGTTTTTGAGGCATTGGGAGTTGGAGAAGGAGTTTGGAGGTACTGCTGGGAATGTCCACTCTCACAACCCTATTCAGGATGTCAATCATGGCCTTATACTGGCACATCCAATTCATGCCTAGAATGACATCTATCTCCTGATCACGTAACACTATCATGGTGGTAGGAAATACATGTTTCCCCAACATTACCGGTATATTGCGAACCACTTCCTTAGTACTTATACGCCCTCCAGGCGAAAATATACAGAAACTTTCTTTCAACTCCCCAAATGATATCCCATGCTTAGAGACAAATGTACGACTGATGAAGGAATGCGATGCACCAGAATCAAACAACACGACTGCAGGATGATTGACAACAGGAAACCTACCGATCATGACGGGCTCTCCTTCTGGGATGTCGCCGACAGTGGTGTAGTAGACTTGCCCGTGCTTCTTGACCACTTTGCCTTTCTGAGCATGCTGCTGCTGGACACGGTACTGCTGCTGCTGAGATCCTCCAGGACCCTTCTGAGCATTCTGAGCATATCTCTTGGGCTTTGGGCACTCACGAGCCCAGTGGCCAGTCTGGCCGCAGTTGTAGCAGGGATGGTTGTAGGCGGTTTGTGGGGTGGTGATACGAACACCTGGGGCGTTTGGCTGCGTGGCACTTTGCTGGTTGGCATTGTGGGTGGTGGCCGCAGTACGGACGACCACTTGCTGGTGGGGGTAAGGTGGGCGACTTTGGTGGTGGCTAGGGTGATAAATGATCCTCTGGCGCTTGTGACTGCCAGAGAAACTGCTAGATCCTGCTTTCTTCTTCTTCTTTTCTTCTTGGTACTGGCGATTGCTCTCTTCAAAAGCAACAGCCCGGTCGACGGCATCATGATATGAGCCGGTCAGGTTATTGGACATACTTCTGCGAATCTTGGGGTGCAGTCCCCTGAGGAAACAGTCCCTCTTCTTTTCGTCCGTGTTGACGTACTCCGAGGCATACTGGCTAAGGTGATTGAACTGTCCAACATACTGCATCACTGTGGAGTCCTTCTGCTTTAGTGCCAGGAACTGATCAAGCTTCATCTTCATCACTCCAAAGGGGATGTGATGTGCACGGAAAGCTGTGCGGAACTCTTCCCAGGTCAACTGATGACCCTCTGGCTGGGCAGCCAACAGATTGGCATACCAAGCGCTTGCTGGACCACGAAGCTGCTGAGAAGCGAACCGGGGCTTCTGGGTGTCGGTGCAGTGAAGAAGACCAAACTTCTGCTCCATGGTGCGGAGCCAATCATCAGCTTCAAGGGGTTCATCGGCCTTCGTAAAGACCGGTGGACGGGTTTCGGTGAAATCCACATATGTGGTCTCATGGTTGATGTTGTGGCGACCACGGTGGCCATTGTTCTGCTGCCCCTGGTTTCGAGCCATCAGGTTAGCAGCGGCTGCCAGGGCTGTGATGGCATCTGCTAGTGTAGCAGGTACAGGTGGAGGGTTTGGAAGGTCGCCCTCCTGAGAGCTTCCAGCTCCAGTGTGAGTGTTCACAGGCATCTGTTAAGTAACTCGAAACTTAACATCCATAGATTAAGTCCTGAAAACATCTGACTGAAAAGCTTTACTGATACAAAGGTAGATGATCGATAAAGGTGACTGACAGATGACAACAGACTGATAAGGGAAAAGGTACGAAAAGAAAGATACAGACCCGACTTAACGAAAGACAGACTAGCGCCCCCAAACCTAGACTAAGGGTTTAGGTAAGCAGGTGGTACAGACACAACGAGACTAGTCTTCATCGATGATGATCATGTCGTCGTCGTCATCTTCTTCCCCGAGGATGACCTCAGGCTCAACCTCCTCGTCCTCGTCTTCATCGTGGATGTTTTCGGCAGGTTCCACTTCCTTGTCCACGCCTGGCTCTTGCTCTACGTCCGGCTCTTCCACTACTCCGTCCTCAGGGTCCTCGACAACCGGGGAAACCATGGGGTGGAGTTGGTCGTACAGCTAGTGTACCTCCTCATGAAGCATGTCATTGAACTGTTCAATCTGAATTGTGTACTACCGCAGTCCGTGGAGCTCGGCTCTGGTGACGTCCTCGCGATCCCAAGTAGCATTACGCTACTCGATGGCGCGGATCGTGTTCCGGTTGGCCTGCTCCAGGGAGGCTCGGGCCTCATAGAACTCCAGAAGTGAGTGGTAGAAGTCATGCTCCAAGTTCTCCAGCTCAGCCTTCAGGTTCTTGATTTCCTCCTTCAGATGCTTGCGGGTGCGGCGGGGAAAGCGACGACCGTTGGAAGATTCGCCAGTCTCTTCTCCAATGCGTGGTGCCAGTTGGTGGCGTGGCACACCATTGGGTCCAGTCGACTTGCGAGCAGTCAGCTTGATGCGGGCCATGTCTGGATAGGATAAGATGGATGAGGAGTGAAAAGGCTAGCAAGAAAAAGGTAAAGGCATACTACCCCGAAGAACTTAAAGAGGAAGTTATTATCTAGCTTAGGTGAATATGTCATGATGCATGAATCGTTCCTATGGGACAAGGCAATGCAATAATTAAATAAGGTACATAGGGCTTAAAACATGTTGTCTCGCTAGCTAGTGTTGTCATAAACAAGACAAGATAAGAGAAGCAATTTGGACCCAAAATAGTCAAGTTTAGTTTGTTTGGACTCAAAATATCTTTTGAAGTTTTCACAAGAACACTGCAACGTTATAGTGAGATGCTCCGATACCACTCTGTGGCGTAACGGTCCTAATCCCATGGCCCACCGGTCCCTATCATCCGCTGACAGCCGAACTGATGTTCCGTGTGATTAAGACTGTTCGTCACCGGGCTGCATCAGCGCCCATTGTCCGCAGGATCATCTCACAATTCGGTCACAGCACTGGATACTTTTACAAATAACATCGGAATACAGAGCGGAAGACTTAAATAACATTAGTTTTGCTAACCGAGGTTCCAAATAAAATTAAAGGTGCAGTTATTACAAACCATGTTCGGGTAATAGAAATAGGAATAGAAAATAGGCAACGCAGCGGAGTACAACAAAATAAGATACTTGTAGTCACCCAGCCCGAGGGTGCACTACTATTCTTCGGCCTCTTCGGCCTCTTCCTGGACGATGGTCATGCAGCAGGGCGCAAGACACATCGGGAACTCAGTCATACCTGCAGCATGGGTAACAAACCCTGAGTACTGGGGTACTCAACAAGACTTACCCGACTAAAGAAAAGGTAGAAGACTCAGGAATGAGAGGCTTAGGTAGTCAAGGTAAGGCTTAAGCAAGATCAAGTATTTTGCAGAAAAAGCATTTTGAAATCCTTGTTTTATTTTTTGAAAGATTCCAGTATTTCTCAATTCTTCATTGTTCATGATTCATTTTACCTTTCAAAAACATACCTAGTTGAGAACCACTCGCCGTTGACAGTCAGTGACCAAGTCTCCATAACCGAGGAGCAACGTTAATCCGGATAAATAATACTCAGCTGAGGATCCCTATCCACACTGCATATGTAGCACCCAAGCTTGCATATGCCAACTTGTCTACCACGATTCCTCCAAGATTGGGCCCGGTCCTACGCCACCCGGAAGTACAGTACACCACTCCTATCCAGGTACGACGACCACGTGGGTACATGCTACTTCCGCCATCTCTCCACTCCCAGTGCGCGGTTGTCGGTCCAATAAAGGATTCCTCGGAGCCAGAGCTTTCCGAAGTATGTGAATAGTTGCAAGTCTTGGCCAGCAGGCCCCCATACGGATGGTCCCTAAATTTTTCTGCCAGAACCATACCTTGGTTATATCTCACCCAAGCGTAATAGTCCTGTCAGTTTTTCAACCCTGTCCCGGTCGGTGTCAACTGTTGAGTCCCGGACTACAACATGACGGCACCGTACGCTCGGACAACCTCTCCTCGCAATTGACTAGGTACAGATCAGATACCTAGCCAATGACCGGGGAGTAAAGCCAAAATCCCATAAAGATTCTTCAAGTGCCCACACTTTTGAAAATGACATTTTATTGCAAATCTATTGTATAGCATTACTAAGCATTTGCAAATAGTTTTTAAACAGGGCAGGTGAATTTTCTAGTAGAGGTAGACAGTGCAGGTAATAGGTCATCACACAACTCCTATAACCTAATGCAGTAGTTTAACTCAAAGGCATTTTAAGTAAACCTTTTATAAAAACAAGGAAGGGTTAAAATGCACCGGGGCTTGCCTTGAAGAGCGAAAAGGACAGGTTCGGGGTTGGTGGTGCAGGTGTCGGAGCTCGGGGTCGCCTCGGGAGTAGGTTCGTCAGCGGCGGCCTCGACTTTGATGCCTTCTTCTTCGGTCACTATACGGATGCAATGATGTATGCTTATGAGGATGCTGACATGAACAATACGGCACAGGACAAAACCACTGATTCTAGAGTACACTTTCCATTGCGTAAGTAACTGCTTAGTGTGGACATAAAGTTACTTATCTTTATCCCTAAGCAAAATTAATCAACCTATTAAGCATCATTTATCCGACCTAAACATAAATCATGCATGGCATCACAAACATCATAGACCAAATGGGTGGGGTTTATGAACAGCAAACAATCCTAAAAGTCATATCACAGGGCATGCAACATGAACGCTAATGTCTTTTCTATTTTTTTTAATTATTTAAAAAGGTCATATTATGCAGTTGCTCCAAAATTTACCCAATTAATCTCATAGGTTCATTATGGTATAAATAGATGTCAAAACAAATTTCATAATTTTTGGAGATCATTAAGGTGCTTAACAAAAATCAAACATTTAACTAACAAAAGGCACTATTTAACAATTTAAATAAATACCCAAAAATCAACTTGCTTCAAAAGGCCTCGAAATTTCACCAGAGACTAAACATGACGTAACTAGCACATAAAAATTTATCTCATGATTTTTGGAACTATACATGATTTTCTAAAAATCTAAAACCATTCCTTTCTTAATTAAAAGGGAGATTTTTCATTTTCAAATTTTTGCACAAAATTCAAGTTTCATATTTTTCTAAAATACTACAAGGTATAAAGAGTCTACCAGCAAATTTTTAGAATTTCTGGAGCAACACAGAAAATCACACAAAAAGATGAAAAAGGAACACTATTCACATCCTTCCAAAAAGGAAAAAGAGTACTGTGCTCCTTCCTCGCAGGGCTCGGGCGAATCGCGCGGCGGACCGCAGGGCTCGGGCGAACCGCAGGCGAGGCGGACGGCGGACCGGCCGCTCGGGGCTCGCGCTGGGAAAGCCGAGGGTGGGGAAAGATTCGCGAGCTCACCGTGAGTCGTGAGGGAGGCTCGGCGGGGCGGTGCAGGGTCGGAGGAGGGAGTTCGACGGTGGAGGTGCTTCGGCGGAGCTCTCTAGCGGCGAGCGGCGTCCGGCGGCTCTGTCCACCAAAAAGGGGTCGCCGAAGGTGCGGTTAGGAGCGCTTCGAGGTGAGGAAGAGAGGGCAAGGGTCGGAGGGAAGAGAGAAGCACTCACGGCGGCAAATTTCTCGCCTAGCCGAAACGCGACCGCTTGCCGGAGTCGGGGACGAAGCTCCTGCGCCGGCGAGAGAAGGGCGGAGGGGTGAAATTGGTTGCCCGGGAAGGTGGAGCAGCTCAAGGCGAAGACGGTGGAGGGCTCGGCGGGCGCTGGGGTGGTCCGGTGGTGCGGGGCGCCGTGGTGGCGGCAATGGCGGAGGTTCGGCGACTTTTATAGTCGCGGGATGGAGCGGGAGGGGTCCGGGCGAGGGGTGAGGAGCATTCGCGCGGCATTAAAGGAGGTAGGGAGCAAGGTAGGGCGGCTCGGCATGGGCGGAGCTCGCGCGCGGCGCGGCGGCTTGCCGGCGGCCGGCAGCTGCGCGCTGTCCGTGGCCGGGCTCGGCGAGGCTGAGGCTGCGCCGCCGTCGGCCGGGGCCCTGTTGCTTTAAGGCTTGTGCACAGAGACGTCATCCATTCCCAAATCTACCCCTTTCTGTATTTTCGAAAATACTCCCAAAACTTGAACTACACAAAGAAAACTCAAAACACCAAAGTTGCTCAAAACTTTGAGACCTACAATTTTGTCAACATGAACTTTTTCTGAAACTCAATAGTTTTTTAGATAATTTTGAAAACCGAAAAGGGGACAAAATTGAAGTTTGAAAGAATTTGAAATTACTTCTGATTTTATATTGAAACTTGAAAATCTGTAAACACCAAAGTTGTTTCTCTTGACCAGATCCACAACTTTGCTAAAAAGATCAACCTCAAATTTTGAATCGTTTTAAAATTAATAAAAGAGGGGTAAAAACCAGGGTTTGGAAATCAGGGTTTTTTTCAAAAAGGAAATTGAAATCTGTTTTTGATTTTTTTTTTGTTCTTGAACCACACAACAAAGCTTCAAGACACTAAACTGCACAAGAACTACACAAAGCTAGGCACAGAGGTGAAATTACCATTTTGCCCTTTTAGGAAGATTTGAGCTTTTTAGGGTTTTAGAAAAAAAAGGAATCACTACACACAAAATACCTTTAGGAAAGGTAAAGGCAAGCAACCAATAGACAAACATTAATGCATGACAAGAATGATTATGACTTAAGATGATGACATGTCAGGTTAATTACATATTAATCACCAGAGGTGTTACAGGCGTATCCGTCTTGCGGGCGCT
Source organism: Coix lacryma-jobi var. lacryma-jobi (assembly GCA_009763385.1). Lineage (NCBI taxonomy): Eukaryota > Viridiplantae > Streptophyta > Magnoliopsida > Poales > Poaceae > Coix > Coix lacryma-jobi. The sequence continues at coordinate 450,962 of VDCT01000133.1, forward strand.
GTCGCTGAGACTGCCCGCACGGCTGCGGGCCCCGCTGCCGCGGATCCACCCACCTCCATCGAAGGTGGCTCTGCCAGAGGTGGCCGCCGGCTGCCCTCCAGAGGTGGAGCGCCGCCCCTAGTGCAGCCACGACCGGAGGAAAAATGCCCACCAGAAGGTAGATCAGGGAGAGGTGAGAGTGGATCTGGAGCTTGAAGGGGGATTTTGGAGAGATTGAGGGCAGATTCTGGTGGATTTGGATGTTTTTCTGGAGAGGGCGGACGAGCGCCCGAGGGGAGCGGGTGCAGCTCTAACGGCTCCATCCCCAGAAAAGCCTCTGCATCCTTGCACCATTTGCAGTTTAAAATTCTTGCACAGGTCATATACACCCAAGCTGAACCAAATGGCCCGGGCCTTGTCAGTAGCAGTACGTACATACTAGCTAGGACGACACAAATAACAAAAGGTGCTCGTTTACTGCGTGAGGGTTCCTCGATTGAAGTCAAATAGCAGCTAACTCTAAACTAGAATTTCTCATGTCTTCATTTGCTAGTGGCCAGGTTCTCTAGCATTTTCTTACACAGTCCATACCATGCACTAGGAACTAAAGAAACCTGAAGTGCCAATAACTGAGGAAAGCAGGCAGTACTCTATGCACCCAATGCAAGTGGCAAAACAGACCTGCTTGTTATCTCAATATTTCTCATGTCTGCTTGTTATCTGACACTAATCCAAACAGACAGGAGAAGTGGCATACTCCCTCCGTCCCTAAATAAGTGTCGTTCTCGCTTTCCGAGAAAAAGTTGTCAGCAATTATATATTAAAATATATTAATATTTATGTTAATTAATTACTATCATCGGAAAGATCTTTACATCTAGTTTTTTAACAAAATTATTTGGAGATGTAAATATTACACATATTTTGTACAAATTGAGTCAAACACGTGACACGCACACCAACGGCGACACTTATTTAGAGACGGAGGGAGTATGTCTAGTGGTGGATTTAAACTCAGGCCAGCTTTGCATTGCAGCCTTTGGTCCGAGGCCAAACATGCTACTTACTCCCTCCGTTTCAGAATAAGTGTCGTCCGGAAAGCGTGTCTGTGAGGGAAACACGGATTTCTACTGACACTTATTTTGGAACGGAGGGAGTAACGCAGAACATTATTGCAGATCAGCTATATATATATATATATATATAAATAAACGTCAAAGGTACAAAAGAATTGAACTTGTATATTAACCTCGCCTGATCGAATCAGCCTCACTGCTAGCCACTTGCTGGCTCTGGCATCCCATCTGACTTGAGCTGCTGCTCTCTGTTCTCTTAACTAATGCTTTACAGTGACGTGACACGGTGTATTAAGAGGGTATTTGGGACTGCTCCGCTCTCATTTTTGCTGCTCCGCTTTAACTCCACAGTGACAAAAGCGTCCAGCTTCAATAACTCTGCTCCACAAAAAACATAGAGCTAGAAGCCAACTCTACGTTTTTTCTAAAGCACCTCAAGAGGTACTCCAGTCACTAAAGCCTTTTTCAACCGGGGCTAAAGGTTCTAATAGGAAAAAATAAATGTGCGTCTGTGAGATTAGAACTCGATCAACACCTCTCACCTCGCACACAACTCACCTACCAACTGAGCTACACAACCCACGTGATATAGTTCTGGATGTTTTCCTTTTGAATCCACTCGGGAAGGACCTTTAGCCCCGGTTGGTAACACCAACCGAGGCTAAAAGGACCTTTAGTCCCGGTTGGTAACACCAACCGGGGCTAAAGGGTCACCCTTTAGTCCCGGTTGGTATTACCAACTGGGGCTAAAGGTCCAGAACCTTTAGTCTGGGTTGGTAATACCAACCGGGGCTAAAGATTCACCTTTAGCCCCGGTTGGTGTTACCAACCGGGACTAAAGGTCTTTAGTCCCGGACACAATTTTTGGTCGAGACTATAGCTCAATTGATAGATCGTCCAAAGGCATGTTTTCTAGTAGTGAGTTTTTAGAGTTTTGTACTCTCACATGAAGTTGTGAGGTAATTACCCACCTTGTCACTCATTAATGATGAATTATTTCTTCTAATCTCTTCCCTCCCCATGGTTGTGTATTTATTTAAAAATGACTGCTGTTTGGTACTCTAGTTTTCTAATCTCTTCTAATTTTTTAATCTCTTTCCCTTAAAAAATATTTATTTAAGATCTCAGTAATAATAATATCAAGTGAAATTATAATTAGGGGTATAATGGACTATTTGTATGAAAACAACTCATTCCTAGAGCTGAAGCAGAGCTGTGTACTAAACAAGATCATATGTTCCACAAACTCCACGGTGCTCCACGATGGACGAGTTCGTAGAGCGGAGCAGCCAAAACTGGAGTGGAGCAGTCTCAAACATCCGCTAAGATGGGGCAACGTGAAAACACCGAAGCTGCTGACACAGCTAGTTGCAACCTACCATGTCTAAAAAAATAAGTCTAAAAAACCTGGTTTTGAAAACTTTCTAAAAACTACATGGCCCTTTTTCAAGGTCAAAAAACGAATTTCACTTACCTATGGCCCTTCCGTTAGTTCAGCCACTTAACATTGTTAAGCGAGGGGTATAATGACCATTTTAGCAAAAAAGATTAAAGGGAAGAGTTTAGTTTTTATCTTTAGATTTGGACAAATATTGTGCATCGTTTAAAGTGTTCATAATTGCATAAATTTAAATATAGTATTTGTTAACATGAAATAGTACATAATAAGATATACAGATACATTGCAAGAGAATTAGCTTATCAAAAATGCATAAAACATTGCATAAATGCATTGCAATTCAGAGAATAAGATAAATTTTTTCATAGATCCACCAAAGCATACATTATTTAGGTTGAGTCAAACATAAATAAGGTCACACGGCGGCCGCCAGAAAGGCTAGCGGTGGGCCCAAGTCGGAGAGCGCATCGGCATTGTGCTCCATTGCAGTGCCGAGCCACGCGACTCACTTCGAGCTTTTTTTTTGTTGTTTGTGCGTTGATACTAGCCTTGTTTAGTTCCCTTATTTCCCAAAATTTTCCATCACATCAACCATCACATCAATGTTTGGACGTATGCATGGAGCATTAAATGTAGGTAAAAAAATAACTAATTGTACTTTTAGTATGTACATATCGAGACGAATCTTTGGAGTCTACGTGACAAAGTTTGTCAAATAACAACGAAAACAGTACAGGAAAAATTTTGCAAAATTTTTCCATCTAAACAAGGCCATAGAAACAGAGGGGAAGGGGAAAAAAAAAGTAAGCAGCAAGGGTTTTTTTGTCGTTTGCGTGATGGCTCGTCCCTATCTAAAATCTAAATGGATGACTCTTCTTTTTTTCCAAGCATTGTAAAATTCCATTTAGTATACATACAGATATATAGTATGTATCTTAGTCCATAGTAAAAGATATTAATCTAAAAATATAAAAATATCTTATAATTTGAAACGAAGGACAGGTAACATATTCTCATTGCACGTTTTCGTTGTCTCAACAGGAGAAAGTAATAAGATCTGAGACTACGACACTACGTGTAAATACGCGACTGAATGAACGAAGGGATGAAAAGTAGACTGCTATATATATATATATATATATATATATATATATATATATTCTTATTATTCAACATCAGCCTGGGCATTCGGTTAACCGAAACCGATCGGTTCGATTTCTCGGTTATTTAGAAATTTCGGTTACCTATAAATCAGGAACTGATTGGTTACTTCAGAATGACAGAACCGAGGAAATTCGGCTTCGGTTAGTTCGGTTCGGTTTCGGTTATGACCGAACTAACCGAGCCAACAGATTATACACGAAAGAGATAAGAAAAAAAAAGAAAAAAAACATGTCCAATGTCGTCGCCTTGCTGCTCCTCGCTCCTGGACGCCGCTGCAGTCGCTCGGAGCCGCTTCTCCAACCGCGCCACGTCGTCGGAGGCCGCAACGCCTTAGCCTTGCGCGTCGTCGATCTGTCGACGCCGCTTCTCCAACCTCGCCGCGCCGTCGGAGGCCGCAGTGCCTTGGCCCTGCGCGTCGTCGATCTATCGGCGCCGCTGCCATGCCTGCTTCTCCAACCTCGTCGCGTCGTCGATCGGTTCTATGGTTAGAGGGAGCATCAGCGAATGAGAGAAAAGAATGTGCGGGGAGCCAAGGAGGGGAGGTGCGCGACCGTGGGGGAGCCGGGAGGGGAGGGGCGCAGTCGCCATCCGAAGAGGGGCGTGCAAGGACCGGGGAGGGGACGTGCGGGAGTCGGGGAGGGGAGTCGCCATCCGGGGCGCTTGAGTGCGTCGGCCTGGTGTGCGGTGGCTGAGGGAGGAGGAGGGGAGGGGCGCTTGAGTGCGTCGGCCTGGTGTGCGGCGGCTGAGAGAGGAGTGGGGTGAATTAGGGTTTGGAGAGGTTGCTTATATACTAAGGCCTATTGGGCCAGGCTTTTTCTTTCTAATTATTGGGCCTCATCTTATTTCGGTTAACCGAGCCCCATAACCGAATTAACCGGACTCATTTTGGTTACTTGGAATAAGGAACCGTACTGGGAACCAAAATATTCGGTTTCGGTTATTTCGGTTTCGGTTCCGGTTAGTTCGGTTCGGTTCTCGGTTCTCGGTTTTTTTGTGCCCGGGCTGAATTCAACAGATCGATCAGTAACTGTATTTTATAAGGTAGTAACAACACTGATCATCACTGCAGGCGTTTCATCACCGGACGAAGAAACGTTGGGCGGCGCGGCGGGCACTTGGGCTTGCAGGCTGGGCAGGCAGCCAGACACTGCTCCCTGGTGCTGTAACATTCGTCGCTCGGCCTGGTGTCGCAGCAGTAGCATTTCAACCCACTATCGCATTTGTACTCCAAACAGAATTTGATGTAGAACTTGCTGCTGGTCTCCAACGAGGAGACTGATGACGATGTATCGTTGACGTTGACGACGGCGGCGGCGATAGCTTTTGAACTGCTCGTCGTAGTAGTAGTGTCGTCTGCTGCAACGGTGCTTCCATAAGTGCCGCCTGCCGTATGATCTCCGGCGTCGAGCAGTCGTAGGGCACTAGAACCTGTGGAAAAACATTTGACCTTAATTAGCCATCAGAAGGAAATATATATACACATACAAAATCAGCACAAATGAACAGTGTACTCATGATCGATCTCAAAAACTCAAATCACGGCAGACAGACGACGTACAAAAAGGCGACGACGTCAGACACCCGAAAAAAACAACCAGCAAGATGGGATGATGATGATGAATGTTCGTCTCGATCTGGCCGCGCCGCTGCACTTCCTAGAACTACGAAACAATGCAATGCAAGAGAGTGATGAAAGGGCGCCCCCGCCGGTGATGTGAAATGAAATGAGCAATTGTATTGCATCTGATCGAAGGAGTGATTTATAGATAGACCTCTCGTTTAATTTCCAGCCGTGCGTTTATTTACATTGAAGACGTTAATTATTAATTGATGGACGTAACTTCCTCTTCATTCGTTTCCTTTTGTTTTGAATTTTGAAAACTTCTTTGTTTTCTTCTCCTTGTTACATATGCAACACAAAGCAAGAGATCAATCATGCATTAGCCTTTCTACACTACTGAAAAACTGTACTTTGCCGAGTGCAAAATATCGTGGCACTCGGCAAAGCAATATTTTGCCGAGTGTAGCACTCGGCAAAATTTTGCACTCGGCAAAAAAGGCTTTGCACTCGGCAAAGCCAAACACTCGATAAATTGGGACTTTGGCACTCGGCAAATCTAAACGCTCGGCAAAATTTTGGCGGACCGTGACGGCGGCCGCCTACCGTTAAATTTTGCCGAGTGCCTCCTAGACCTAGCACTCGACAATTTTTTTTATTTTTTGAAAATTAATTTTGCCGAGTGCCTTCTAGCCGTAGCACTCAGCAAACTGTTTTTTATTTTTTGAATAATAATTTTGCCGAGTGCATCCTTGGATACTCGGCAAAAAGAAAATTTATTTTTTGAAAAATAATTTTGCCGAGTGCCCTTAACCCTGGCACTCGACAAATTTTTTATATATTTTTTGAAAATTAATTTTGCCGAGTGCCTCCTAGACCTAGCACTCGACAAAAAAATTTTTAGTTTTTAAATAATCTTTGCCGAGTGCCATCCTTCGATACTCGGCAATTTTTTTTTGAAAAATAATTTTGCTGAGTGCCCCTAGCCCTGGGACTCGGCAAATTTTTTTTATATTTTGAAAATTAATTTTGCCGAGTGCCTCCTAGACATAGCACTCGGCAAAGTTGTTTTTTATTTTTTAAATAATCTTTGCCGAGTGCTATCCTAGGGCCCGCACTCGGCAAAGTAATTTTTGCCGAGTGTTCCCATATGGCACTCGGCAAAATATATATATTTTTTATTTTGGACCCTAATTTTTTGTGTAGCCTTGTGATAATATTTGAAGCTCTAATATAAAAGTTTGTAAAATTTTGACTTTTTTTGGTATATTTCGTTAATTTATTTCGTTTCGTTGATTTTTTTTGGTATAAAAGTTTGCTTTTATTTTTTTCTCAAAACAGTCTTTGCCGAATGCCTGTACGAAAAAACACTCGGCAAAATATGTTTTTCCATTTTTTTAAAATTATATTTGCCGAGCGCCTTGATCAAAAACACTCGGCAAATTTGTTTTTTATTTTTTTAGAAAATATTTTTTGCCGAGTGCCTTCAGTAAAAAACACTCGGCAAAGTTTTTTTGGAAAACAATTTTGCCGAGTGTTTTATGACACTCGGTAAAATAACTGCTAACGGCAAGCGACGTAACGGCCAAAAAAAATTTGCCGAGTGCCCGAGAGAAAGCACTCGGCAAAGTCTTTTTTTCGTGAATAATGTTGCCGAGCAAACTTTGCCGAGTGCCTTGCTTAAAAACACTCGGCAAAGCCTTTGCCGAGAGTTGGGGACCTGGCCCCTAGCTAATACACACTTTTGCACAGGCCGGCCTGCCGCGCGCTTGCATTGCAACGAGCATAAGTACGTGCAAACTCGAGGATCCCAAAGCAGATGCTTAGCTTCCGCCCAAGATGAGACCACCATTATTGAGGGTGGTGAGAAGCCCTAAAGGACATTGAGAGTGTGAGACAAGCACCTGCCTAGCACGCAAATTGTCAATGTCTTGTACCTTCAACATGTAAATTTGTGATCACACGTCTAGTTCGAATGGCTAGGCACTTGAGGACTCAAGATTTATAGTAGAGTGTGGTAAATTTATGAGCTTACCACTCAACTTTGTAGTAAGGGTTACAAATAGGCCGGTGATAGAGTTGGAGGGTTTCAAGATGCCTTAGAGAATGCCAGAGCTTTGAGGAGATCATGAAAAAGATGTGAGATTTTTCAAAAAGAAACAGAACTCATGTTACCACTTATATAGGCATATAGCTAAGAGGTCATGATTACAAAGGAGGAAAAGAAATAAAGAGAAAGGGGGTCCTACATGTCGGTCGATCTTTAGCAGTGTCCCTTAGTATTTTTGCCGTGGTGTCCGAACTCTACTGGGGCCTTGTTTAGTTCCGAGAAATATTTGGGATTTGCACTGTAGCATTTTCGTTGTTATTTGACAAACTTTGTCCAAACATAGACCAACTAGACTCAAAAGATTCATCTAGACATGTAGATACTAAAAGTACAATTAGTTATTTTTTTACCTACATTTAATGCTCCATTCATATAGCTAAAGATTGATGTGACGGGGAATCTAGAAATATTTGGGGGAAGTTGGAGAAACTAAACAAGGCCTGGGTTGTGAAGGAAGCAATTTGTTGGCGGAATAGAGCCGCCATAGTATCTGGCATGGCATGCACCACAGGGCCGAGCATGTCACACCCTATGCTTTTGGTGTGCTCATGGTACTTGCATGAATACCCCATCGTGGGCACCATCCTTTCCATCATCCCAGCTTGCAAGAAAATAAATATAGCAGTTTGAACTATTTTGCCTCCAGTTAAGTGATTCATGTCTAAACCTAGTAGTATTCTTAGAATATGTAATAGATCTATAAATAGTGGAAGTGGTTGCTCAAGACGTACAACAATCTCTTCTCTCATTTCTCATTTCCTAAGGTTAGCCAAGAGCAAGGATGCCAAGCAAGAGATAGGATGGAGAGAGATAGGTAGGCATCTCTTAGTTTCTTCTTCAAAGCAATGGGATGATGTTGGGAGGTAGGCTAATCTAATATATAGATGAATTCTTGATTGTTTAATTTATAATAAATTCGTGTGGAATTCATCTCTATTCATCTTTGCTAGCATGGCAATAAGCTAAGGGCTATATATGATAGAGGTTAATCACAACAATAATTCTGCCATGTATGTACATTCTTGGAATATTTTCTTCAGAAATGAGCGAGGTAGTGTTTGAGTTTTTTTTCTAAGTCTAGTAGATTAGAACAATTTTTTAACATTTTTTGTTCTAATTCGAATTATACTTTTTGGTAATGATGATGATGAATTGATGAGTTGATGACTGGCCATGAGCATGTATCCGTTGGATGAGGCCATGAGGCCCACGTATCAAGGCAAGGTGACAAATGGGCTTGGATTGTTATAATTCAGAAATGGTTTGGGCCATTGTTTGGGCTATTGCAGATGTAAATGGGCCATGATGCTTCAAAATGGGCTGGACAGAATGGTAGCTACTGGCCTGGTGTCAAAGTGGCAAAGCACCACCATTTGTGAAACCAAATGTTGTTGTTGCCTTGACTAAAGATGACAATTTTTGCACGAAACTCGATGGATAAAAACCCTATTAGGACAACGATACGACTATTTTTTTTTATCCTTGGACAAGTTGATGAAAAAAAAAATCTTACCCATCGGGTAATGCAGGTAAGGGTATGAGACTGCACAACCGTACTCGTTAACTCATGGGTAAATTGAACCCGATTCAACATATAGAAACCATGGATCAAAAGATACCACCCCACAATCCAAGCTCAATAATATTCAAACTATATGTGAACTTTGTATATGTAGCTTGTTTGTTTGATGAATTTACCATTGATTTGTAAATTGTGATGTTGTGGTTGAATCTGAGAGCCTGATATATTGACATATGTAATTTTGAATTGTAAACATTTTTACCCATAGGTAACCCACGGGTACCTATTACCCAGACAAGAGTATGGGAAAGAACTCTTACCCGAGCATGAGTATGGATAAAAGCGGGTAAAATAGCGGGTAAAATATTTTTCGTAGGTAAAGGTATAAGCAGCACATTCATAACGGATAATTACTTATTGTCATCTTTAGCCTTGACAGTCAGTTGCTGGCATTGCTGGATGGAAATGGAAAACTCCATGGGGCTGTCATTAGAGTTGAGAGATCATGCATTCAAGGAAAACTCCTACTGATGACCGCATGGAAAATCATTAGCGGTGCTCAACTGTGGAGCTGGGAGGCAGAGAGGAAAGTAGCCTGTACCTGCATGGTATTCAGTTTTCAGTTGAGTGGATGTGATGCTTGCATGTATTGAGTTCCTCCTGGTACTTGTCTGTAATCCCATTGTCTATACACTGCCGGCCACCAGTTGCGTCAAGACACTGCAGGTTGCTGCTCTGCCGGCCACCAGTTGCGTCAAGCATGTACTCTGTTCCTGCAAAAGAGTCGCTATGAGATTGTGTAGATCAAACTTTCTTAATTTTAACTAGATTTATATAAAATACGTGCAACATTTATATCTTTAAATAAGTTTATTATGAAAGTATATTTAAAGATCTATTAATAATACTAAATGTATTAGAAATACTAATATTTTATTATATATATATATATATCTATTTGAAGTTAAAGATTGCTAACTTTTTAGGAAGGGAGATGACTCTTTTTTTAGTGATGGAGAGAGTATGTTATATCTATGATATGCTATGATACAGTTCTGATCCTCCATGTGCTGGCTGATGATGCTGTCTGACGACCTTCATTCGCTTTATTTTAGTTTGCTCACCAGTCACAATGGGCGCTTTGGCTACCTTTAATTTTGCGCACCACCGGCGCGCCGTTCAAGCTAATCCTAGCTACTCCGTATGTGGTTGTGGTTGTGCATTGTGCTTGTGCTTGTGTTGTGGCTTTTTTTTAGATGAAAGAAGAATTATATTAAAATATAATTGGGTACATCATCACATTACAAGTACTCTGGAAAAAACATATATTCAGAAACTGATATTCATCTATATTGCACTCACACTGTGAATAGCTCAAACTCTCAAATCCAAACCTATTTGACGCTTCATATGGATGACCGCACAGGCAAATACTCGGCAACAATTGTTTTAGGCCAGACAATAGATGCCCAACGGACGACCAACATTCCTGCAGGTGGAGTTGAGAAACTTTTTCTTTCTCGTGTTTTCCTTCTTCTTCTTTCTGCCACCGAAGAGTGAGGAAGACTGATCTGAAACTTATTCTCTACTCCTTCATTGTGTCTAGATCTAACCACAACAAAACGAAAAAGAAACCGGAGAAAATTATTCCATGGCAGCGAGATCATCTCCGTCTTGATGCCGCTGTCCGGAAACAAAAGCCTTAATGTCGTCATGTCGGTGAATATACTGACGCCGAAGTTTTCGCCCTCATCTTCAACGGATCTGTCATGGAGAAGACAATTCCATCCTTCTCCTTCACCATTGCCGAAGAGAAGAATGAGGAGATAAATCTCCAATACCACAATACTTGGCATGAAGAAACTCAAACTCTAAGAACTCGATCTATTGAAAAAAAAATTATTAAAAACGATGGATCTCCACTTCCTCCGGCCTCCGGCGATATGCCGGAGGGAGGAGAGAGGGGGAGCAAACGGAAGAGCGGCGGCGGCAGCGGCCCTTTTTCTCGTTGGCAGCGGCTCGTCAATCAGGGCCCTTGGTTCTTGCGTTAGTGGGGGTAATTACTTGCTGGTTGAGTTTGAGTTTTGCAACGAGTGCTTGTGTTGTGTGGCTGTGCATACACCCAAAGCATCTTCAGCTCTAGATAGCTACAAAGTAGAGTAGTGGAGTAACAGTTCTAGCATACTCCATCTGTCCTTGTTATTTGTCGTTTTCAGTTTTTTATCATAAATTTAATTAAACTTATAAAAAATACATGTATAATATTTATATCTCTAAATAATTTTATTAAAAAATAGATTAAAAGATCTATCTAATGATATCAATTATATATTATAAACATTAATATTTTATATAAAATTAATCAAAGTCATTTCTTGAGAAGCGAGAACGATAGATATTTAGAGACGAAAGAAGTACAGTATAGTATAGCTAGCATGTGTGGTCATGTCATAAACATTAATGTTTTATATAAAATAATCAAAGTCATTTTTTGAGAAGCGAGAATGATAGATATTTAAGGAAGAAAAGAGTACTCTCTCTGTCCATGAAAGAATTAATTTCTAGAATCCGTACCGGTCAAATTTTTTTAACTTTAACTAACTTTGTAGAAAAGAGTAATAATATCTATGATATAAAATGGACACATTATAAAAAATATATTCGAAGATATATTTAATGATGTGAATTTGGTACCATCAATCTTGATAGTGTTTTTTTAGAAATTTGGTTAAAGTTTAAAAAGTTTGACTTAAGACAACTCTAGCAATTGATTTTTTTTTAGACGGAGGGAGTACGGTATAGTATAGCTAGCATGTGTGGTCATGCATACTATTCTGCTGCCATTTATGATTTGTCATGGAATTCTTTCAGAGCGTGCGCACAAAGCTAGGGTCTGCAGTGATCAGACCCCAAATATGTTGATGTTCCATTCCATCCAGCATCATGATGACACGCACATGTATGGTCCAAGATTACTGTAGGATTGGTTGATTGATTGATTGTTCCCAAAACTGGATCAGATGCTGTGTTATGCATATAGTACAAGTATGGATGCATGCATACTTTACTGTTGCTAGCTTCAAATTCAATTGCTCTACTTCCATCCTACATATGCACGCCAGGTAGCCAAGGTGCATGCATATCGAATTTGTTTCTTTTTTTGTTGAAAGGGCCAGCAGGGGACTTGTCTACCTTTTTTTCATTTTCGATTAATAAAAGGGAGAAACAAACACAACATATGTACAGAGAGTGGGAGGTACAAAAGGGAGGAAGAAAGAAAAAAATACAACAAGTACTGTACAAGGCAACTGGACCCAAAAGCAAAAAAGGTGGCACTAAGAGTAACTGTCTCACCAAATTGAAAGCTCATGCATATCAAAGATCATCCACCTTTAATTTGTTTTATTAATTTGTCCACACCGATCCATACGAGAAAGGACACAAGATACATACAATACAACAACAACAGAGACCAACCACATCATCGATGGTCGCGACACCCTACCCGAGATGAAAACATGCATATGTATTATGTATGTAAAATTCAGAAATGATGGAAAAAAAAACACGTACATGAAGAATAGCATCAGGAAATAAATAATCAAACAAACATCCAACAATAAAATAAAACGAAGAAGAAGAAGAAGAAGAAGAAGAAGAAGAAATCAAATGAACCGATCGATCGACATGATGACGATCCGTCTTGTATGCTGGTAGTAAGTAATCACAATTTCCGACGCAGGCATGGCAGGTACTCCGTAGTAAAGTAACAGGTAATGGATCGACGACGATGGATCACAGAACAGGATCGATGAGACGACGATGATCATCACCATCAGTGGTGGTTGACGCAGCGGCACGTCTTCCTGATCTCGCCCTTGCTGTGCGGCGGCATGGGCAGCTTGCTGAGCTTGACGAGCGCGTCGGAGAAGTCCTCGTCCCAGAGCGTGCCGTTGTCGGCGTACTCCCTGACGTGCCCGAGCGCCTCCTTCTCCGTCAGCAGCTGCCAGTCGGAGTTGAAGGTGACGATCCGGGCCAGGTTGTTGTGGTAGTAGCTGTTGTCGAGGAAGTCCCTGGCCTTGCGGAGCTTCTTCAGGAACGACGGGAAGGACGCCGCCACGGCGCGGGGGTCCTCGTCGCGGACGTTGTTGGGCACCACAGGGTCGGCCCCCGCCGCACATTTCGCCGACAGCAGGCTCCGGTAGGCGGGCACGATCTGCGCCGGCGGGGACGACAGCCGCGCCCGGAACGAGGAGCAGTGGCCGACGCCGACGGCGTGCGCGCCCGACAGGATCACCAGCTCCTCCACCGTGAAGTTCTTGCGCCGGAAGTTGCGGATCAGCTCCGCCACCGTGAAGGTGGAGTCCGGCAGGTCCCGCTGCGCGTCGGCGGCGCGGGAGACCACGCCGTCGAGGCGACCCGCGGGGGGCGCGAAGTGCACGTGCCCGTTGCTCAGGATGCTCGACGCGTCACGCGCCGCGTACACCACGATGTCCGCGCAGGAGACCGTCCCCGGGCAGTGCGCCTCCAGCGCCGCCTTGATTTCGTCGATCACCTCGAACGCCGCCAGCCCGATGTTGATCGGCGCCGTCTTCTCCGTCTCCGGGTTCGCCGCCGTCGGGTCCAGCAGCACCGACGCGTCGCACCCCTGGTCGATCCATCTCGGTCGATGATGCATGCACGCACGTTATTATTGTTTCATTTTATTTTGATTTGATGATCAATTTGTTTATTTATTATTATTTTTTTATTATTTTTAAAAAAGTGGAATTTATTCTAGCTATATATATAGTAGTCACGTACGTACTTATTGGGGTTTTTTGGTATCATCGTCGTCGATGAGTACGTATACCGGCCGGTACGTACTGATGATGCATGCAAGTGCAATCAAATGGCTCAACTACTAGCTAGCTATCTAGCACTAAGTGTACTACTGTAGAGTGACGTGTCAAGTGTGCATGGCAAGTCATTTCGTCGGTACTGATAGATGCTAGTAACAGCTTATTAATCTGTTCGGACCTCAAACACGCTCTCGGCCGACCATATATATATATATATAGGATGAGTGTGAGTTGTTGGAACGAAAGGGATGTCCATATGTAGTGTCGGCAGAGGATGGTGCATCATGCATGCATGGGTTGTTATGATGCACTACAGTATGTATGGTATTATTGCATTGGGACATTATTGTGGATGTGCATAAACTGTTTATTGTACTGCTAATGAACAGCCTTTTATATATTTTGGATGGAATAATAAATCTATTTTATTTATCTCTGTATTTATTCGCGGGCGCGCTGGTCCATTATAGTTTTGATGAAATGACCTGCATTTGCACGAGTAGGTATGTTGTTGCATTCATATGTGCGCCACAGGAACATTTTCAAGAATTTTTTTCAGACAAGGGTAGCATATAAAGTTTGCGCATGCATGGACTATATATTATTGTTTATTACAAATGGATGCCTTTTTCTTTTTCTACTATATTATTGATGCCTTCTTTCTCTCTTTAAACTCTTGAATGGTTTATTTGTGTTGCAATGGAAATGGCCTGGGGAAGTTCCTCGCGTCCAAAAAAAATTGGATGCCCTTTTCCTTTCCTATATAATAGCAAAAGCTGAAAAGCATTGCATTTGCATTGTGTTAGCTGGAGCCTTGGAGGTTTCCTATGAGTACTCAAATTTTTTATTAGGGGATCGACTAGTAGTACGTGGTGCCAATGATTGATGCCGTGGAGGATGACTGTGTGTGACTAAATGGCCGGTAGCCAGTCGTCGTCGGCGTCCATCTTATCAATTTCTCTTACTTTGTAGATCTTTTGAACTCAGGTTTTCATCACATAAACAATAGTTGAAGCATCAACGTCCATCATCTCTCTACTACATCGCATCCATTCGTTCTATATGCCGCATGCTGACATGCATATGGGCAGCCTTGCAAGTTGAAAATTGGTGAAGGGAAATCAAAATCGTCTACAACTCTACATGCATATGCATGTGGCTAATTACATTTTCCAAAAAGCAAAAGAGGCTGTTTTTTTTTTAAAAAAAGTAGGATATATATATGATTAATGTAACAATGTGACTGATTATTAATGGTACTAGATAGAGAAAGTCAAGAAATAAGTACCCGGGCGGTTGTTGCATGGTAGTTATGATTTAGCAATCAGGGACACATGGAAGCAATACAAGCTGCAATCAGCAAGGACAGGGACACACATGTGTGTATATTATATATGGATGGGGACGGGCCCTGCTACCTAAAACTAAAAGGAGTCCCTGGCCTGGGCATCATCTGTATGTCAGTTGGATACGCATGCATGTGTAAGCTAGCTAGCACATTTCAAGGCTCAAGGAAAGTATCACATTCCTGTTCCCGGTTTCTGACCGCGAGCTGTTTTCCATCTCTTTCAGTACTTTCCAGCTAATAAGCTAGACACGACGGCTAGAACAGTTGGAATGAACGCGGGAAAAATCCGTGTATTTTTGCTACGAAATTGAACTGGTTTCTATGAAATTATTTCTGTGCACGTGCTAAAAGCTTTTGCTTTTGTTTTGGCGCCATAATCATAATGCATCAGGCATGCATGGCATGGGTATATACGATGAATTGGCGTGAACAAGCTGCGCACGAAACTGGGAGAGGAGGACGAAGAAGGGCATCTCAGTCGTCGTCTCGCGCGCAGACTATTCAAGCGGGACAGCATATAGTATATAGCAATGATGGTGGTGCAGTGTTGTGATGAGGATATGCATGGACTGCCTGCTAGGCTAGCTATACTAGTCGTCTCTCGTGCGCTGAAGCTAAGCTAAGCTACAAGGTGCTTTGAAAGAAACTTTTGTTAATTAACTTTAGAAGAATACTAGTAGTTATATAGGAGTGATGGATGGAGGAGTGCGTTGTTTTAGGACTCTCTGTTAATTAATTGTTCTGATAGGATTTCCAGGTCAGGTGTGGGGGTACGTTATATATATATATATATATATATATATATATATATATATATATATATATATATATATATAGGGAAATTATTTTCTACTCCTAGGGAGTAGTTACTCCCATGTTTATATCTCTAGATTTATGGTATATATGACTGAACGAAGTATATTTACATGAAGTATATGATCATACTAGACTATCTATGAAAGTATATACATCAAGTATGCATGCATACATAGAGTACGTGGATATACTTATTTTATATACTACAGTGAGTGGCATTTTCGTAATATATTAAAAAGTATGAGTTCCTTTGAAATTTTTTAGTGTATTAAGACATGGAATATCTTAACATGAGTATATAAACATACTCAAAGTGATAAACAAGTATGAACACATACGCAACATAGTTTTTTTGAAGATGGGAGTAACTAAAAAAATTTCAAAGGAACCCATACTTTTTAATATATTACGAAAATGTCACTCACTGTTGTATATAAAATAAGTATATCCGCATACTCTATGTATGCATGCATACTTGACGTATATACTTGACTTAATGCATCACCGTACTGATGATGGATCGCTAATAACAACAACTTTATTTGCTTAGTCCATGACTCCATGTACGTACGTGTGTTCCAACGTACAATAATGTAGATCTGTAGCTAGCTAGGCTATGTATGTATGCATGTGTGATAGCTTTTTCGTTGGAGTGTGTGGTACATATATATATATATATATATATAATATATATATATATATATATATATATATATATATATACACGCTTCTAAACAAATGCAAGAAAAAGAAACATTTTTTTGGACCTTAATAAGCTTGAGGATGATTATGTAGCTGAAACTGTACGTATAAAGTTTGCTTTATTAGTCCTATCTACTATCTCCTGCTACTTACTTGAAGAAGAAATAAAAGAGCTGGCTCTGGTTGTATACATATATGCCTGTATGCATGTATACGTACCCTGACGAAGCAGTCGTGGAAGATGAGGCGGACGAGCGCGGCGCCGGCGCCGCGGTTGGCCTTGATGGCCTTGGCGACGTGGTACTTGATGATCCTCTCCGCGGCGGGGCAGGTCTTCTTGTAGTACCCCAGCTTGAGCCCGCCGCCGCCGTGGTGGGGGTGGTGGGACGCCGCCGACGGCGCCTGCGCCAGCAGCGCCGCCGCCGCGCACAGCGCCGTCAGGAGCACCGACGACGACACCTGCTTCATCGTCGTCGTGCGTCCGTCTCGGTCGGTCCTTTACTTTCAGCTAGCTAGCCTTGGAGGGAGCGACAGGCCGGCGAGAACAGAAAGCAACGATTCGATCGACGGGACCTCACCTACCAACTGCAGCTGCTGCAGTGGCGACACACTCTCTCTCTCTCTCTCTACTAGCAGTTGCGAGAGAGGCGTTCAGTGTTTGTGGCGCATGTACTCTGGCGCTTTGGCTCGGCTAGCTCCCTGCGGTCCGTCGTCGTGGCCTCGCGCGTGGGGTATATATATATATATATCAGCTGCGGCCTCTGCGGGCCGGGGCCGGGCTGCTTGGCGTTGGGCCGTTGGCGTCGGCGTCGGCGTTGCCTGGCGCGCCGCCTGCTGGAGCCCTGGACGAACCCGGCCGGCTGCTGCCTGCTGGAGCCTGGATGGGAGGGTGGAGGCATGCGTGCGATTAGTTTAGTTTATTACGTACTCGTATTTATTAATTCATTGAATTGAAGCAAGCACCCCGGCACCGGCTCGTGTGTGTCGTGTGGTGACCGATGATAGATGACCCCATGGTGTGTGTGTGTGACAGCGAGACGCGGCCTACCATTGGGGGGCGGACGGACGGACCTGGCGGTCGACAGCTTTCGAATAATGATACATATATAAGTACACGACGTATTATATACATCGTCCACACTCGCCTCACCGACGAGGAAGGGGAGAGGTCGTCCGCGACCGCACGCTGTGGGCAGGGGCCGCGCGTGTGCAACGTAATATAGGATGTTAGCGGGCCTCTATCGGGTCGCGTGGCGGAGTGGAGCTCGACCGCTCCCGGAGGGCTCGCGCATGGCGGTTGTGCCCCGTGGCGGAGGGGAGATCGACCGCTCCTAGTGGGCTTGCGCGCGGCGGACGAACCGACGGACGGACGGACGCGCGTGTCGTCCCTCCTCCTCCTGCTAGCTTGAGTGCGTGATCGGTCCATCTCTACCTACCTAGCTACCTACTACCTACCGTATGTATGTGTGTACCTGCGCACGTACGGTACAGAAAACAGCCAGCTACCGTACGTCTTGCATGCACTGCACGGTAGAGAGAGTGCCCTCCCGGCCGGGCTGCTGCCTGACGACGACGACGACGCTACCACACGTTCTCGCGTGTGCAGTGTCGTCTGCTCGACCACGCGCAGACGTCCTCCTCCGATCCGCTAGCTCTCGCTCAGAGCTTCGTCACTACTACGTACAACGTACTCGATCTTGCATTGTGCACACACGCATACGTACACCACACACACACACACACAGGCTCCTCAGACTTGCAACAGCGCGACAGGCCAGCTTTCGTTTCGGCTACATGCATGTACACCTGGCCGGCGCACCATATATAGCTCGATCCGTGATCCACGTGGGCGCGCGGGATGGACAACCCCATGATGGTCATGCATAGTGACTTATGGTCGGTCAGGTCAGCACCGTAATATCATATCGCTGCTCGCACTGGTCGGATCGAGACGTCACTCCCCGCCTCTTCTTTTCCATCATACATGTTCCTTCCGTGTTCCCGTCGTCGGCACACTTCAATTCACTTGCTTTCTACTGTACCTACGCTTGCTTGCTTGTCACAGATATATATGGTCACACAATGTACGATCGCCTCACCTTACATACCGGCCGGTTCTCCGTCCCATTCGTTGTTGCTTGGGACCTTAATTAGCAACCCGGCCGGAAATTAACGGCGTGCAACATGCCCACACGTACGTGTTCCCTCTCGTTTCTGGTTACGTGTTCCCACGTCATAAATAAATAAAATAACCTCCTCAAGTTCCCGTTTTCGTTCTCTCTCTCTCTCTCTCCTGCTCACATATCTCTCACACGACCCTAGTGCGCGCGGAGATATGAGCCATATTCTCAAAGATGACCCCTCTTGCTAGGGGGGATCAAGAAGCAGGAGCCCCACCTCAGCATCCTACACCCACTAAGTTAAGGGTCCCCACAGCTTGGACCTTGATCGAAGAACTTATTATGTAAGCTCTTGGCAAACTCGATCTACAAGCTAACCACATGTTTCGGCCTAGCTACAATTCCCGAAACATGGTATCTAGCTTAGGTTAGCCATGGACGATAACCTAGACCACCTCCACACATGTGTACAAACCGAATGTACCTTCCTAGATGTATCCTACAGGTCCCTATCAACACCCACGGGCAGGCCTAGCTTGTTGTGAGACTTGGCCTAATCCATTCTCAACAAACTTGAGAATTGAGATTCTACATACCTCGGTGCCTTCACCGTGACCGTTAGATGGTATGCCGCTGTACGTGAATGCTCCGCCAAGACAAAACCCCACATTTGAAACTTAAAGGATTTATATCTAGAATCCTCAATGGTGACACACCCAGACGGCCGGTCTCTGTGCACCAAGTCAAGCGCTAGCTAGAAACTTGTGAGCATACTTTGAGCACAAAAATGGTCCAGGCCGGGGATGACCCTGAACAGTCCGCAAGCATAACACTTCACCCACAAGAACCTTGTGAGCCTCTGTTAGTTGTGATCACACGGACCATTATTGCTTCTGTAAATATATGGTTTAACCTCTCTTAATGAAACATGTACTACGGTGTGCCGCCAAGCCTTACTAATCCTAACAACCCATGAACGAGCGACTGCAAGCTAGCAAAGGTATGGGAACTATGGATGATGAGCAGGTAGAGACACACGCATGCTGCAGAAAAATCGTGAGGCCACGCACGGGCAGTGCAGTTATATGTATTTAATTTTGGCAAGCTTTATTTGCAAGGCAGCAACTCGATGTGTGTGTGTGGGGGGTGGTGGGGGGGGGGGGGGGGGGGGTGGGCGGGATCCATCATCCATCCCCAAATGCAAATGGCCAAATGCATGGTTGTCATCATGCCAGTTGCGCCATCTCCATCCGTCGTTATAGCGTGACCTCAACCCACGTACTACACACGATGTAAATGCAAACCACACACCACGCAGCTGGGCGCTAGCTAGCACTAGCAGCTAGCTGATACTGCTGTTCCATCAACCATCATCCATAGACCACATAGTAGGTCACACCACCACAACGTTCCCTACTTCATCATATATATAAATCCTACCACTCTCCGGAATATAAGAATCTTAGCAGACTTTACTGATGATGAGATTAGTAATAGGCGATGGAGAATTAGAGAATAGAGCTACTCTAAGTTGCCTTATTGTCCTCTCTGATCTAAACTCACGATATCCATATATTTATACGAGTTAGAATAGGATCGGATGACATGTTTTTGAGTGTGTTGAATATGTTCCAAATTCAGTTCACATCATTATTGGTCGACTTCTGACGAAACAAAGTGGAGACCCGTCGCCAGAGGCTTGGGCCGGAGCGCCACAGTACGGTACATATACCCTGTGTTAGGGTTCTACTTTGATCTATTCGCTCGTAAGCCGTCATACGGCGTTGTAACCCGACTCTTGATAATAGTGAGGAGTGTTTGCTGGCTGGTGCCTGTGGGTTTTTACCTTCCGCATTGGGAGGATTTTCCACGTTAAATCTTGTGTCTCTCTGTGGTTTCTTCCTCGTTTGTTCATCGTCATATTCACAACATAGTGTTCAACGACCACACACTACGGGGAAATCAATCTTTGCCGAGTGCCTGTGGCTTTGCCGAGTGCCAAATTTCGAGCACTAGTCAAAGAGCATCTTTGCCGAGTGCCGGCCACGTGGCACTCGGCAAAGCGCAAACACAAGGCAAAGCATGCTTTGCCGAGTGCCACGTGGCCGGCACTCGGCAAAGAGCCCCTCTTTGCCGAGTGCCAGCCACGTGGCACTCGGCAAAGCATGTGGCCCCGAATTGTGCCACGTGGGCGGTTCCTCTTTGCCGAGTGCCGGCCACGTGACACTCGGCAAAGTATGTGGCCCCGAATTGTGCCACGTGGGCGGTTCTTTGCCGAGTGCCACGTGGCTGGCACTCGGCAAAGAGGTGCCTTTGCCGAGTGCCGGCCACGTGGCACTCGACAAAGAATGTGGCCCCGCACTCGGCAAAGAGGTGCCTTTGCCGAGTGCCAGCCACGTGGCACTCGGCAAAGAGCTCTTTGCCTAGTGTTTTTTTCTGACACTCGGCAAAGCCAGTTTTTAAATTACATCTTGAAGCAGTAAATTAATCCAAATGAAAAAGTTTTTAACTACAAAGTTGGTTAACTTATCAAGATGAACAATTTTTGTTTTGGTGATTTTTTCATTTGACAAACTTAAAATAAATTCGTTCACAAATCTTATACATCTCTCCGGTAGTTTATAAAACTACAAGAGTGATATATAATGTTTATGAATAATATTAGAACCACAATGTCGGATGCACAAATAGTCAAACAACCAAAATAAACTTTGTAGATCTTGACAAGTTATGAAAGTTTGTAGTTGATAACTTTTTAATTTGAAGTCATCTAGTTATGCAAAACTGCGTCGAATTTGAAAATTTTAAAATTCAAATTTTTCAAAATACCTCAGATGGAGAAATGACCAAAATGAAAGTTGTAGATCTCGAAAAGTTATGAAACTTTGGTGTTGACAACTTTTTGATTTGAAATCATCTCGTCAACGAAAACTACGTTTCAAATTGTAAAATTTAAAATTCAAATTTTTATAAACGACCTCGGATGTAAAAACTACCAAAATAAAAGTTATAGATCTTGAAAAGTTAGAAAACTTTGTAGTTTACAATTTTTTGATTTGAATTCGTTTAGGGCCTCAAATAAGCAAGTTACATATGATTTAGTATAATATATGGGTAATCGAAACGGAGATGGAATGTATATGAGTGTGTAGTGCAGTGGTAGAGGAGGATCCGCGCGAACGAGAGGTCGTGAGTTCGAATCCTGCTGACTCTGTGAGAGAAAATTGCGTGAAAAATAGTAGAACTTGCGATTTCGAGGGCGACAAGTGGGCGCTGCCCAGTGGGCCTCTCCTCCAATTAAATAAAATTTTTCCCTATTTTTTCGGGGATTTTTTATTTTTTTTTTGCCGAGTGCCAAATATGTCAGCACTCGGCGAAGCCTTCGCCGAGTGCCCGATATTTGTCACTCGGCAAAGAACCCTTTGCCGTGAAATTCTTCGCCGAGTGCCCTTCGCCGAGTGCGGCACTCGACGAAGCCTTCGCCGAGTGCAAAAGGCTCTTTGCCGAGTGTTGCCAGCACTCGGCAAAGAGCGATTCTGCTGTAGTGCCCCCATGCATATAGCAGCCGGCCGCCGGGCTTGATGCCAACATGCATTCCGCTTTATTCCCAAGTTATTAGGACCGGACCGGAGATCAAACCGGCGAAGCCGTCGGTTCACTGCTTCACTGGTCCAACCGTTTAGAACCGATTGAACCGTTGGTTCAATTATTTTAGACCGGTTAAATTGAACCGGTCGCAAATAGATTGAACCGGTATATGTATATATATAATAATTGGCAGATGTAAACCATAAGGTTCATACATATTGAAATACAAATACAGAATTATTTTGCAACAATGAATATTTAACTATTATTCAATTTTTTATCAATTCATAAGTGCTCCATATATTATCTTTTTATGTGCATTTTTTGAGTTATTATGCATTTGATATTTTGAATTTAAGAACAATAATTTTAAATTCTAAATTGGATTTTACCATTGCAAAAAAAACTCGTCAAGATAATCAAAATAAGTATATTATCTCCCTAATTTAGTGCTCATAAAAATATTATAGAAATTTGAAATTAAAAATTACCAAAGTTAACAACGTCAGCATATCAGGCAAGGTACTGTGGCAAGCACCTAACAACTACTCCCTCCGTCCCTAAATGTCTGTCGTTTGCGCTTCCCAAGAAACAACTTTGACTAAATATATATTAAAAAATATTAATATGTATGATATATACATAATTAGTATCGTTGGATAGATATTTGAATCTAGTTTTTTAACAAAATTATTTGGAGATACAAATGTTGCATACATTTGCTACAAATTGAGTCAAACTTGTGGCACGCACACCAACGACGACGGTCAATTAGGGACGGAGGGAGTACTCACGTACCTCAGATCAAAAAATCAAAATCTCAAAACCCAGGTAGCACCCACCGGCGCTAGCAGGCTGCATGCAGGCCAGCAACCAGGCAGGCCCACCTGTTTGCTGTGATAGGTGCACAGGTGCACACCTACGGGAGCAGGGCGGCAGATTGCAGTACCGCGCGCGAGGCCAGTTAGACCGGGACGGTTCCTATGAAACCGGCCGGTTCCCCAGTTCTGTTAAAAACCGGCCGGTTCAACCGATTTTTACCGGTTCAATTGCATATACGGTCTTTTAAGTGAACCGAACCGTTTTAGGCTCTGGTTCGGTCTTTTAGTGGTCCGATCACCGGTCCGGTCCGGTTCAAATAACTAGCCTGCACTTTGCATGGATTTATATACACCGATAGAAAATAGATTTTGATCTACGTGGGGTTTGGCCTTTAGTCCCGGTATTTTTTTGCGTTCAGGAGTAAAAGACTTTTAGTCTCGGGCTGGGTTATCAACCGAGACTAAAGAGCCTTATCGATTACATGGAAAAGGGGTACCCCAAAACCTCTACCTCGAAGATTAATCCACAGCAAGCTCCGTAATCATCCTTCAGACAACGACTCTCAAACCGGCCCAAGTATGGACCTCATCCGAGACGGGCCGGCCCATGAACAAACCTCAAAACAGCCCACCAAGCCCAAGGAGGATTCCCCCTCAAGGCTACACCGGCACACCCTCGAGGCACGGTGACGGAAATTCTCCGAGCGAACGGGGGAGGCCTCGACCGCCTCGTCGTATATCCCCATCACTCCTCGAGTTCCCCCAGGGCGAACCTCGACCGCCAAGACTTCCTAGCAAAGGAAGCAAGCCTCGATTACCTCATACCTACCTCCGGTACGGCTCCCGGAAGCATTAAATGCGCTCCATCCGCTCCAGTCAGACTCGAATGACTACAACAAGCACCACAGTGGGCCGTACCTCGGTCAAATCCAACTGTTACCACCCGTGTCCAGGAAAAAGTGCAACGTGTAGCGTAAGTTGTGCCACGCCACGCACTGTGCCTCGTCAAATGTCCCCTCGAGGCACGTTTGTCAACACCTTCCCCGCAACTCCAGGGGTCCGACCCTGTTCATTTCGGGCCTCTATCACCACATACCCCCTCGAGCGCCCCTCGAGCGCCCTTCAGGTGTCCCTCGGATGCCCCTTGACCGATTCAGGAGCATTTAATGCGCCCACCTACCCCCGTCCAAGTCGCATGAGCACGGTGCGACGCCACAGCGATTCGTACCCAGGTTAAATCAACTTTTACCTCTCATACCCGGGAAAGGGGACAACTCGTATGACGCTGTTGCGCCTTGCTGAGCACGATACCTCGCTAGGCCTCCCCTCGAGGCACATTCGTTAGCGCATTCCCCGCATAACCGGGAGCTCGACCTTATCCGCTTAGGCCTCGACCCCCTCCGCGCGGGCCTCGGTTCCATCCGCGCAAACCTCGACCTTTCCCTCGAGCACGGCTCCACCAAGACCGGTCAGCACTCCAACAACTCCCGACGCGACGTCTCTATGCACGCCCATGCATGAGCGTCACCCTTCATCGGCATCATTAGGCACATCGCCACAAGGCCGGACATGCCTCTACAGCAGCACCGACATGACCGGCATCGTCATCACCCACATCATTGTCAACATCGTCGCCTACGATAGCCCTAAACCCATGTAACCCTGAGCCTCCCCTTCGCCTATAAAAGGGGACGCTAGGGCTTAGGATAGGGCGAGCGGGCACCCAAGCATATCAGCTTCCCACCATAGTCTAGGACTCTGGAGCTTAGTTCTCTAGTTCTAGCTTCCTTCTTCACACCCCCCCCCCGTTTCCTTTCACGCTTGTATCTACCCCTGTACAAGCACTTCGGTGCAAGATAACATAAACTCTCTCCCCCCACTGGACGTAGGGCCTTCCTTTGCCCGAACCGGGATAAACCGTCGTGTTCTTCTTGCATCACCATCCGGATTTGGGAGCACACACTTATAAATTAACTCGTTAGTGTTGACCCCCGGGTCTCGAACGCCGACAAGCCTTGACCCTTTAGTCTCGGGCAGTTGGTAACACCAACCGGGACTAAAAGGTCACACTTTAGTCCTGGTTGGTGTTACCAACCTGAACTAAAGATCTTCCACTTGGGACCGAAGGTCCTTCACGAGTGAATTCAAAAGGGGAGCGTCCAGAATTATGTCATGCGGGTTGTGTAGCTAAGTTGGTAAGTAAGTTATGGGTGGAGTGAGAGGTCCTAGGTTCGAATCTCATGAAGTGCAAATAATTTTTTTGTTTTAAGGGTGGTCTTTAGTCCCGGTTGAATAGCTCGGGACTAAAGTCTGGGACCTTTAGTTCCGGATGTGTAGTTCCGGTTAGGCCAACTGGGACTAAAGCCTAATTCTGCAGTAGTAATATATATTTATGTATAATAATGTGCTATGTGCTATTTGCATAATGTGCTATTTGCATACTACCTTATAGCTATCGGGTCATCCTCAATGCAAGTTTTATTTTCAACGTATTCATGTTTTGAAAACAATACTGAAGAGTTTCATCCCTATGAAATTCTCTCTCTACTTACATAAAATTCACCTCTCTCTTAATTAATAATTAGTACAATGTTATGTCAGCACATTTAATGCTTATGAAATTCTACGAAACTCTTATTGACACTGCCCTCATTCTTCGTTTCAGAATTTCAATTTACAAAGTATATATGTATATATTTTAATATGCATGTGCACCCCGGCCCACTACGTACTGTACTATGGCTAGTTCCGGCCAGATAGATACATGCATGCGTATTAATTGACGATTGAGATGCTCATGTGGACGACACTGCTTTGGTCGTCGAGTACCGTATATGCTAATATAACACGTTACATGTACTTGCTAATACTGCCAGTGTTTTTGTTACCAAACCAGATCGATTCCTGAGGCAACAAGCAAGGCACCCCCGTACCCATGCATCTCAGTTCAGGACCAGGCGAATAGTGCCATGTGACCGATGGGGCCGGACTACTGTACGTTGCCTACCGTCGTACCCATCACGTACTCTCCATTCGGCCTCCTCATTATTTTTCAGCATACGGCCAAACTTCGTTCCAAACCTGTGCGTACGTACAAATGCCTTTGTAAAGTTGACAAATGCCTTTGTAAAGTTGACGTAGAGTACATACTCCTCATCATAGGACATAATTATATTATAGACACTTCTTGATGAACGTGTGTCTGACACTTTTTGGTAAACGCGTGTCTGTGTTACTCCCTCCGTCCCATTGAGAGTGTCGTTAGAAAACCGTGCCCCCCTCACAAACACGCTTCTCGGACGTCACTCTCAATGGGACGGAAAGAGTATGTTTTTATTATAGACGCGTAAAAGCGCGTCTGTAGTGTTTCTTATCATAGACGCCTTATTACAGACATGCTCATGCCCGTCTGTGATAATACCAAAGGAGCGTCTCTAATAAGCTTTTGTTACATAGTGTAAATAATCTTGAAAAAAGGCAGCTTTTTCATGAACACAAAATGGATAGACGATAAGAGTAGTGAAATGGAGTTCTCTCTTATTAACGACCAATATACTCCGTATATAGACATATTCCGCTAGCTTCATTTAATTTATTTGCTTTATTATTGCATTGTCACACACTTGTCTCTGTTTGTTTCAGACTCGGCACGTACTACTAGCTAGGTCACCAAAGGTAACGTGTGTTATTTCAACTACCATCTTTATACAGTATTATTAATCATTCGTCTATATAGTCTCTTAGTCCCTGAAAGAATTAATTTCTAGAGTTATCTTAAACTTTTAAACTTTCACCGAATATCTAGAAAAAACTATCAAGATTTATAGTACCAAATTTATATCATTAGATATACCATAGGATATATTTTTATAATGTGTCCATTTTATATTATAGATGTTATTATTTTTTTCTATAAAGTTAGTCAAAATTAAAATAATTTGATCGGCGTGGATTCTATGAATTGATTCTTTCGGGGACAGAGGGAGTATAAGGCTCTATTTGATAAAGTTTAGCTTCACTAGTAAAGCTGTTTTTTTTTTACAAAAATAACTTTACGAGCAACTTTCTAGGTGAAGCTAAACTCGCATGGTTGAGAGAGAACTGAGGGTGTGAGATGTGAAAAACTACTTTTTTCAGTTTCACCTTAGTTTATGCTTTTGTGATAGGGAGGGTAAAAACAACTTTACAGGTAAAACTGTTTTGGAAAAAGATGTTTGATAAAAAAAACAGCTCACAACAGCTCATAAAGCTTTGTGAGCTATACCAAACATGTCCTTATTATTAGCGTATGCTCATCATGTAGAGATTTATATATATGCACTACTATATTCTAGCTAGTGCACGCGAGAGCATTATTAATTGTTAAATACATGCCACAAGCCTTTTTGAAATAAAGGAACATAACACTGGTGAAGAATTGTGTGTGATACAGGCCGGTGTACAGCATCAGAATTTAGGCTGCAGATTCCTGCAGCTAGCAGGAACATGAAAGCATCATCAAATTAACAAAATTTCAGGCCATATATCTCAGATCAATTGTGTGTGATACAGGCCGGTGTACAGCATCAGAATTTAGGCTGCAGATTCCTGCAGCTAGCAGGAACATGAAAACATCATCAAATTAACAAAATTTCAGGCCATATATCTCAGATCCCGGGTCCAAGTGTACATACATAGTAGTATATATTCAATTCGCATGTCAACTGGGGCGGCTGTTAACCGGAGATAGGTAGATATGCGTGTGGCTTTTGTCATATATTGACTCATGACGACCGACTATATGGATGCATATGCATGATTGCGACGAGATTAATGTACTTGCATTGTTGCTTAACTAGGTAGCGTCTCATCTAGTACAACTAAGGGCACTCACGATACAGACTTTATTATAGAGTCTAAACCTATTTATTACACTCTTATTTATTGTATTTTCCTGATGTGACAGTGTGGTGGAAAAAAGACTCCAAGTCTAAATACGTTATCGAAGAGAGAGGGTAAAAAAAATAATACTCCAAGTCTTATTTAAACTTCAAGTCTATGATAGCTTCAAGTTAATAAATAGACTTAGACTCTAAATAGAGTCTGCATTGTGAGTGCCCTAATTAAGCTTTCCACGAATCATGGTAACTATACATAAAAGCTGAGCATTATAAGGACACTCACAATGTATGCTCTATCTTAAGTCTAAGCCTATTTATTACTTTGAAGATATCATAGACTTGGGGTCTTGGTTTTTCTCTCCCTCTCTTCAATAAGTACACTGAAAGGATCAAGATGCCCAAGAGGGGGGTGAATTGGGCTTTTCTAAACTTTTGCAACCATTAAAACCTATCGAACTCAATTAACCCCTTTGTGCTTATAGTGTGTTTTCCTAAACTCTACGGCACAAAAGACTATCTCTAATCCATTCCTACTCTAGCATGACAATTCAATTATGAAAGAACAACAAGTAAATTGTGGAATTGAATTACTCAAATATAAATGCGAAAGTAAAGAGAGTAGAAATGACTCGGCGACCTTTTCCCGAGGTGTCGGCACACTCCCCTAGTCCTCGTTGGAGCACCCGCGCAAGGGTATAGCTCCCCCTTGATCCGTGCAAGGATCAAGTGCTCACTATGAGCTGATTCTTCGCCACTTTGGCCTGGTGAATCGCTCACTACCGGTCACAACTTCGCTTGGGACATCCACAAAGCCTCCGGATGCTCTCCAAGCTTCACGATCACCACCAAGCCGTCTAGGTGATGCCGATCACCAAGAGTAACAAGCTAGAACTCTCACTTGACCAAGCCAAGACCAAAGAGATGGATGGATGCACACTTGCTACTCAATTCTCACTAGGAGGTCACTAATTCTCTTAATTAGCAATTCTCTCAACCTCACTAGGGCTCTTGCTCTTCCTCACACTCACAAGGTGTTTCTCAGCAGGTGGAATGGGCAAGAACACTCTAAAGGAGGTGGAAGAGGAGTATAAATACTCCCCCCCAACCGGCCATCCAAAAGAGCTTCAAACAGCATAGATTTCGGGGGCATCGGACGCGCCGATGCCCTCGATCCAACGGTCAACTGTACTTTTCTGACACGTAGTTTAAAGGAGCATCGGACGCATGCCCTCGCCTCGGACGCGTTCGATGCGAAACTGACCTCTCTGGAACCTCTCTGCATGGCCATGTGCCCCTCGAGGCACTCCCACATGAACAGTGGCATCGCAGCGTCCGATGTGACAACATCGGAGCGTCCGATGCCACGCACTCAGCACACTCAAGTCTAAGTGACATCGGACGCGCGTCCGATGCCACTAAGGCCAGCATCCGATGCCCATTTCAGGGCCGAAACGACTTCGGATCGCAACGCTGCCTTAATGACTTTTCATCCTCACGACATAAGGGCTCTCTCTGAGCTACCTAGGGCTATGAAATAACAAGTATGCACCACAACTACCTCAATAGACTCATCTAGGTCAAGCTACTGATTCACGCTCTCCTTTATAGTACGGCCAAAGGAAAAACAAAGACCTAAGACTACCTAAGTGTCCTCCAACACCATGTGACACTTAGCCTAGCCTATCACCGTCTTCGTCGTCCGTCCTTTGAAAACCGAATCGATTTCCATCGCCAGGGGACATGAACTCTATATGCCCGTATCGTCGCCATTATCATGACCTAACTCATCCCTGTTTCTGCAAAACACACGTTAGTCATAGTAATCTTGTGTTTCATCCAATCACCGAAACCCACTAGGGGCCAAGATGCGTTCAATCTCCCCCTTTTTGGTGATTGATGACAACACGACCTCGAGTATAGAGAGAAGAGATTTTCAAATCATGACGTGTATGAACTTGCGATAAATAAGAGAAAATGGTTAGGGGCAAGCTCATACACATCATGCCAATATCCTGCACTCAACGAGTTAGAGTGAAAAGCAAGTGCAAGAGTAATAGAGCTCGAATACATAACAAGTGAGAATTAAGCACAAGTAATCGAGCGAAATGAAATGACCTGTCATATAAGATATCATAGTGAGCACAAACATGTCACAAGGTCCATACACACATATAATAAACATAAAGCAAAAGATATGATGTGATATGCAGAGCGTATGTGAAACATAACAAACATAAGATCCGAAACCCTCTCACATTGCTCCCCCTATCGCTATACTCGACCACTCTCCCCCTTTGGTGTCAAGCACCAAACTAAGCGTTGGAGGGCGGAGGTGGTGCAGACGAGTCAGGAGCCGCTGTCTCCGGAGAGCGCTGAGAGATCTCGAACTGCTGGAGAAGCGCCTCGGAGTCGGACGAGGAAGAGCCGATGGCCTGCTGACCCTCTGGAACTGGAAGCTGCGGAGAAGCGGTCCGGGTCTGCTCTGGCTGCTCTGACTGCTCTGTCTGCTTAGTAGTCGCAGTCTCAGTCACTGTCGTTGTGCCCGTCTGAGCCTCAGAGTGCGGAAGCTCTGGAATAGAAGATAGCTCAGGGTGCACTGTCGTCATAGTCTCTGACTGGACTGGCTCGGTCTGCTCTGAAGACGCAACGGAGCTCGGAAGGGTCTCTGTAGTAGAAGTAACCGGCGCCGTCGATGTCTGTACTGTGCTCGGGAAGTCTGGCGTGGGCATCCCGGTGAGCTCACTGAAAGTCGCAGACAAGTCGCGCGTCACTGAAGTCGTTGTCGCGAACAGGGACTCTGTCGGACGAGGCGTGAAGCCGGTGTGAAGCGGACTAAACAACGGGGCACCTCCTGGAGGAGTAGTGTACCAGGTGGACTGGGAGGGCCCTGAAAACTGAGGTAGCTGCTGAGACTGCTGCTGCGGCTGCTGGGGTGGGACAGGTGGCGGCCACTGAAGCTGCTGCTGAGGTGGAGGCTGTTGCCACTGCCACTGGGGGGGTCCGCTCATGATCTTCTCCATGAAGCTCAAGTCTGCTGCTGAAGCTAAAGCATCTGGCGCTGAAGTGCGTCAGACCTCTCCTGAGCCTGCTGCTGAGCCAAAGCCTGGGCCTCTGCTAGGCGCTGCTGCTCCTGAGCTAACCTCTGCACGTCCGGTGTCACTGTCCTCTGCTGCTCCTCCATCCGAGAAAGAATAGCAAGTAGCGCTGAATCGGAAGAAGCAGTACCAGACGTCCCGGCCTCAGTGTCGTGGGGACGAGGCTGAGTGTGAGGCGGGAGCTGGTAGTCCTCGTCAGAGCTGTCAGTGGGGTCCTCGGCAACAAACGTGTCCTCACCCTCTAAGTCAGCGAGCTCCTGCTCTGTGAGAACTCGGACGGCCTCGTCCTGCTCCTGTGTTGTCTCTGGCACGTCAGGGCGCTGTCTAGAGCTGGACGGTGCTGAAGCTGTCTACCGCTGCTGCCTGCGGTCACGACGGTGTCCAAGTAGCTGGCTCATGTTATACTCTGGAAACACGGTCGCTGAGTGGGTGAGAGACTGCCCTGGGTCTGTCCCTGTGGTGAAAGCTACCTTGTATAGGATATACGATATCCAATGAGCATAAGGTAGCTGACGCCGGGCCTTGATGCCCTCTGTCACTGTGTCTTCCATCTCTGAAAGAATCACATCCCAAACATCAAACTCCTGCTGACGAACCAGGTAGGCAAGTAACCACAGCTGAAGTCGGGACATCTTGTGGGGATATTACCTCCGTATACCCCCATGGACCTACTTGGGCCCTTCGTCAAGGACAGCCCAGCTCGAAGACCCTGCAGTACACGACCAGGTTGTCGTGTTCGTCAGGGACTCTCACAAAGCCTTGCCCACCAAGGAAGATCCTAGAGTTAGATCCGGATTCTTTGCCATGAGGAACCGTTTGTAATCTGTTACGAACTGTAACCCTGCTCCCCGACTATATAAGGCAAGCAGGGACCCCCTCTCGTCTCATCACACATCACCTCAGATCATCCGATCTCATGAGATTGGATCACATCTCATAATACAATCCAGCCACCAAAACATAGGACATAGGGTATTACGGCGACTTGCCGGCCCGAACCTGTCTAAATCGCCGTGTCTCGTCCCTTTGTTTACGCTTGAGCAGTCGTCTCCACACCTCCTCAATCTAATCTACTACCTTGGGCATACCCCTCGGTAGACTATCACTGATATTTCGTCAACAATTGGCGCGCCAGGTAGGGGGGGTGTGCTACCACACCATGATCTGCCAAGCGGTCACCTTCCCACGCTCCATGGTTCTTCCGGAGGCCGGCACCACTTTTCAGATTGGATCTATGATCTGGACCGTCGGCGACCACGTCCCTGCTCCGGAGGTCATGGGATCTGTGCAGTTTCCTGCGCCGGACGTCTCGCCGTCCACCCTTCGTGCCATCGCGCAGGCACTCCGTGCGCCAAGATCCATCCGCTACGACAACCTGGTCGAGGCCATCAACCGGACCAACAAGAGGATCACAGACTGCATCAACGTCGCCAAGGCGGCTCGTTGGCCTGGCCTTTGCTCGTCGCCGCCTTCACTCGTTGCCGCCATCACTCGTCACGGACCCGGCTCCTCGCCGCCTTCGTTCGTCATCTACCAGGCTCCTCGCCGCCTTCGCTCGTCATCGACCAGGCTCATCGCCGCCTTCGCTCGTCATCGATCATGCTCGTCGCCGCCTTCGCTCGTCATCGACCGGGCTCGTCGCCGCCTTCGCTCGTCGTCGACCCAGCTGCTCGCCGCCCTCGCTCGTTCTCGACCAGGCTCGTCGCCGCCTTCGCTCGTCATCGACCGGGCTCATCTCCGCCTTCGCTCGTCATCGACCAGGCTCATCGCCGCCCTCCCTCGTCGCCGTCATCGCTCGTCGTCGACCCGGCTCCTCGCCGCCCTCGCTCGTCCTCGACTAGGCTCGTCGCCGCCCTCGCTCAACATCGATCGGGCTCGTCGCCGCCTTCACTCGTTGCCGCCATCCCTCGTCGTCCACCGGGCTCGTTGCCGACCCGGCTCGTCGCTGCCTTCGCTCGTCATCGACCGGGCTCGTCGCCGCCTTCTCTCGTCATCGACCAGGCTCGTCGCTGACCCGGCTCCTCGCCGCCTTCGCTCCTCGTCGATCAGGCTCGTCGCCGCCTTTGCTCGTCGCCACCATCGCTCATCGTTGACCCGACTCCTCGCCGCCATCGCTCATCGTCGACCCGGCTCCTCGCCACCTTCGCTCGTCATCGATCGTGCTCGTCACCGTCATCGCTCGTCATCGACCCGGCTCCTCGCCGCCTTCGCTCGTCATCGATCCTGCTCGTCGCCGCCTTCGCTCGTCATCGACCGAGCTCGTCGCCGCCTTCGCTCGTCATCGACCGAGCTCGTCGCCGCCTTCGCTCGTCATCGACCCGACTACTCACCGCCCTCGCTCGTCATCGATCAGGCTCGTCGCCGCCTTCGCTCGTCATCGACCGGGCTCGTCGCCGCCTTCGCTCGTCAACGACCAGGCTCGTCGCCGCCTTCGCTCGTCACCGCCATCGCTCATCGTCGACCCGGCTCCTCGCCGCCCTCACTCGTCCTCGACCAGGCTCGTCGCCGCCCTCGCTAGTCACCGACCCGGTTCGTCGTCGCCTTCGCTCGTCATCGACCAGGCTCGTCGCCGCCTTCGCTTGTCATTGACCGGGCTCGTCGTCGCCTTCGCTCAACGTCGACCGGGCTCATCGCCGCCTTCACTCGTCGCCGCCATCCCTCGTCGTCAACCGGGCTCGTCGCCGACCCGGCTCATCGCCGCCTTCTCTCGTCATCGACCGGGCTCGTCGCCGCCTTCGCTCGTCATCGACCAGGCTCGTCGTCGCCTTTGCTCGTCGCCGACCTGGCTCCTTGCCGCCTTCGCTCATTGTCGACCAGGCTCCTCGTCGCCGTCGTCGCTCATCGCCGCCTTCACTCGTCGTCGATCAGGCTCGTCACCGCCATCGCTCATTGTCGACTCGGCTTCTCGCCACCTTCACTCATCATCGACTGGGCTCGTCGTCATCTTCGCTCTTCGTCGACCCGGCTCCTCACCGCCTTCGCTCGTCATCGACCAAGCTTGTCGCCGTCTTCGCTCGTCATCGACCCGGCTCATCGCCGCCTTTGCTCGTCATCGACCAGGCTCGTCGCCGCGTTCGCTCGCTGTCGACCCGGCTCCTCGCCGCCTTCGCTCATCGTCGACCGGGCTCGTCGCCGCCTCCGCTCATCGGCGCCTTCACTCGTCGCCGCCTCCGCTCGTCGCCGACCGGGCTCATCGTCGACCGGGCTCCTCGCCGCCTTCGCTCGTCGCCGCCTTCACTCGTCGCCGTCTTCGCTCGTCGTTAATCGGGTTCGTCGCCGCCTTTGACTTGTCGCCGAACAGGCTCGTCGCCGCCTTCGCTCATCGCCGAACCGCCCGTCGTCGAAGATCGGATCTACATCGAGCTCCTCGCTTCGCTCCACGGCTCGCTAGACACGCTTCATCGTCGATCTCCATGCCCTACGGGCTATACGGCACGACGTTCACCTTTCAGCACCAGGCGCTCCGACGACTCTTCGACCAGGTTGAGCTTTTTAGCTCTGACCTCTCCAGACGATCGCTGACCTCTGCAGACGTTCGCCCACCTCTCCGAACGATCGCCGACCTCTCCGAACGATTCACCGACCTCTCCAAGAAGCCTGGCTGATGCTGAAGAGGCCTCGGAGTCGGGGCTGTTGTCACCTCCATACGCGTGCATGAGCGCCTGCCCTCTACGCTATGGTGGCCAACAGTCCTTCCCGAGTGGTGTCCTGCCCTCTCTACGCGTGCATGAACGCCTGCCCTCTGCGCTACGAAGGAAAGGCTAAGCTCGGGCTGAGACCTCTAAGGCTATACGCCCAGTGCCTGTATACGCACTACCCACGCGCTGACATACGATCTCCAAAATGGTCTCCATTCGCTTAGGTCACGCCACGATTGAGCCTCTCGGAAAAGACCCTGTCCGTGGTACCTCCCTACGCGTGCACGAGCGTCTGCCCTCTGCGCTATGGGATGCCAGTAGCGGTTCCTTGGGCGACGCCCTTGACTCCTACGCGCAAACGAGCTCCGCGCTCTACGCTACGGATCATGGGATAACCCAAGGCTGAACTGTTCATCGCTTTGGCTCACGGCTATTGGGTCTGCGGAATTCGGGGATATGCAAAACGCGCCGACTTGCTACAAGTTTTGCCTCTATTCGCCCAAGAGTCTACTTACAGACTATCTCCCTATTACACACACTCCATGGCTGCCCGACAGTGAAAGGATCTACATCGGTGACCAGGGCCTCCGCGGCCGGCTCTGTCTCCGTCTCCAGAAGCTCCATGTCGACACAATGACTCCAGCCTCGGGAACTTCGTCAAGCTGCAGTCATGCTTCGCCACTGGTTTTTCTCCATATTTTATTTGTACATCATCATGTACTGCTGTTCTCCATATTTATTTTTTCAGGAACACAGTTCGGTCAACGAGCTTCATACGCTCGGGGACTGAATCACTCGGGAAAAAGAACATCGCTGACCAGGCTTGGGGACTTCACTCGTTGCCGCCTTCGCTCGTCGCCGCCTTGGCTCGTCACCGTCTTCGCTCGCCGCCACCTTCGTTCATCGCCAACCAGGCTCGTGGACTTCGCCTTCATTCGTCACTAACCAAGCTCGGGGACTTCGCCTTCGCTCGTCGCCGACCAGGCTCGGGGACTTCACCTTCG
Source organism: Coix lacryma-jobi var. lacryma-jobi (assembly GCA_009763385.1). Lineage (NCBI taxonomy): Eukaryota > Viridiplantae > Streptophyta > Magnoliopsida > Poales > Poaceae > Coix > Coix lacryma-jobi. The sequence goes on from VDCT01000133.1 coordinate 486,623, forward strand.
CTCGTCGCCTCTACTCATCGTCACCTTCGCTTGTCATCGTCTTCGCTCATCGCCGACCAGGCTCGGGGACTTCGCCTTCGCTCGTCGCCTCTACTCGTCGCCATCTTCGCTCGTCGCCGACCACATTCATCGACCTGTCCTTCACTCGTCGCCGACCAGGCTCGGGGACTTCGCCTTCGCTCGTCGCCGCCTTCACTCGTCGCTGCCTTCGCTCCTCGCCGTCTTCGCTCGCCGCCGCCATCATTCGTCGTCGTCTTCTGTTTCCTAAGTAGAAGGTCGTAGGTTCATCAACCCGTCACCAACCAGGTTCATCGACCTGGCCTTCACCCATCGCCGACCAGGTTCATCGACCTGGCCTTCGCTCGTCGCCGACCAGGCTCAGGGACTTCGCCTTCGCTCGTCACCCCTTCGCTCATCGCCATCTTCGCTCGTCACCACCTTCGCTCGTCGCCGACCAGGTTCATCGACCTGACCTTCGCCCATCGCCCAGGCTCGTTGGCCTGGCCTTCGCTCGTCGCCGGCGTGCATCAAGTCGCTCCATGCTGTTCGGATCAGGGTGCTGATTTTGGACAGCTCACCGGGGCACTTGCTAAATGCTCTACAAGCTCAGCACCACGTGTCTTCAACACCTACTACCAAGCTCGGGGACTAAGTGGATACACTTCACCTTGCGGTGAATGTATTTTCTTTTTCTCCGACATTTCAAGGACGCTCTGTCAAAGTGGACTTGCACGAACTTCTACTAGGACCACGCTGTTCCTTGTAGTCTTGCAAGCTCCAAGTGGATACACTTCACCAGAAGAAAGCTCTTCAAAATTTTTCTTGAGCACCTTACATCCTTCTGGCGAGGCTTACTTGCCCGATATTGACTTAGCCTGCTCGGACAAGCTCAAGAAGGCATCACCAACGGATACAAAGTGCTCGGGGACTAGCTGTGGGGATATTACCTCCGTATACCCCCATGGACCTACTTGGGCCCTTCGTCAAGGACAACCCAGCTCGAAGACCCTGCAGTACACGACCAGGCTGTCGTGTTCGTCAGGGACTCTCACAAAGCCTTGCCCGCCAAGGAAGATCCTAGAGTTAGATCCAGATTCCTTGCCTTGAGGAACCGTTTGTAATCTATTATGAACTGTAACCCTGCTCTCCGACTATATAAGGCGAGCAGGGACCCCCTCTCGTCTCATCTCACATCACCTCAGATCATCCGATCTCATGAGATTGGATCGCATCTCATAATACAATCCAGCCACCAAAACACAGGACGTAGGGTATTACGGCGACTTGCCGGCCCGAACCTGTCTAAATCGTTGTGTCTCGTCCCTGTGTTTACGCTTGAGCAGTCATCTCCACACCTCCTCAATCTAATCTACTACCTTGGGCATACCCCTCGGTAGACTATCGCCGATATTTCATCGACACATCCCCTCTCTAAAACCAACCCGAGGAAGCAGGGTACGCCGAAGGACCTCATGGAGGATCCGAGCTGAAGGAGTAAGATCCTTAGGCGCATGACTCGAACCCTCGCCGAAGGGCTCTCTGAAGCACGGGCGAACCAAGTCTGTAGAGGGCTGCTCACCACCGTGAGGAAGTCTGGGTGGCTCTGTCTTGTCGTAGCACAGGGTGTGGATCCGGGTCTGAGAGCGCTAAAGTCCAAACCACTCCCGGATCTCTGATGAGAATAGTGTGGCGGAACCGTCCTGATTATAAGAGTTCAAGTACTGTCTTAGCCAAATCCGTCTGACTTCGACTCATACTTGATCCCATATAACCCCGGTAGTCCAGAAATCTCGAAGGATTTCTATCACCATACATCATACAGGATCGCATCGTTCAAGGATTACATTCGTAAAGATACATCTCAGCGAAAACGAAACCGAATTTAACACCAGAGTGCGGAATTTAAAACGGAGTTATTACAATACTGAATTTTAAAAGTGCGGAAGCTAAAATAGTTTGAACACGACCACTACACATGTGGTCCAAATAAAACGTTGTTTGATAAAACCCACTCAACACGACTCACTCCTCCTTTTTAGATAATGTGCCACTAGAAGTCTCAGACCAGCAAAAGAAAAAGGGAAGCTTCTGGACGACCCTGCCCTGGGCCTACTCCTCATCACCTTCCACTGGGTAGAGGCAGTGCTTACAATAGCCGAAGTAGACCTGGCCATCTGCAACAACGGGATAAACCCTGAGTACGGGAATGTACTCAACTAGACTTACCCGTCCAACTGAAAATAAAGACTCTAAGGGTATGCAAGGTCTTTTGGGTGGAGCTGGGATCTTTTAGTTGCGAAAAGCTCAATTTCAGATAAGAGGTAACTGATGGTAATGATGAGCGGCCATTTTTAGACTTATTCCTTAATTCTAGGTTTTTCACCTGTAGTAGAGCACTCACTTGAATCTGTCAATCAATAATATAACCCTATCCAGTTGACTTATCCATATTTTAGTTGAACCTTAAATCATCACATGGAGTTGTATCGTGGTGAAGCTCGCCATAGTTTCCCACTAACCGGGGGAGACGGCGACTCGAATCGAATTCCAAACCAGCTGGTGAAAGACCTTTAATACCAGCCCACACTTTCCCCGTCGGGTCCATGCATTGGGCAACCGCTCGATGCTTGTTCGTGGTGGTAATCGTCGCGGCTCACAGCACGGACCGCCCAATTGGAACCTGGCGATGGCCTCACGCGGCAGATCGCAATTTCCATACTAGAGGGCACGACACGGGTTGAGACCGGCCCGAACAGCTTCTAACCGGCTTTGGGGTCGATGATTACGGCACCGACATATCCCTAAGTAAAAGGGCACGTTCAAAAATGAACGAGGGCCAACATCGATACAAACCTACACGATCCAACGGACGGACTGCCCCAAGTTTCTAAACTTGTGCCTTGCCTTCCAGTTGACCGTATTTCATTACTATTCAGGTTCTTTTTCACGATAGCAAATATAGCCAACCGTGATCCAGTAACTACTCATCAGGAGTATTACGGGAACATTCTTAACAACTACTTTTATTAAGCAGGCTAAGCAATTCTACATTATAAAAGTAACAGGATAACAAGGCGGGTAATAATCAATAATCAAGGAACGATAATGCAGCAAGTAGGATTCAATCAACTCCTAACCTAATGCATCACAATATAAAAGACTCAAGTAATTTTAATTGCAAATAATAGGAGACTTAGAATGCTCCGGGGCTTGCCTTGGGTGAAGACCGAGGCCTCGTGGGAGGGGCACTCGGGCAAGTTAGTGTCGCTGGCGGGGTCGACCTCCTCGGCTTGCTGAAGCTCCGGAATCTGCTGCTCGGCGTTTGTCTCTGGCTCCTGGTCGGGCTCCGGAGGGGTCGATCCTATTGCATGCGACGAATAATAAATATTTGCAATGCGGGTGCAAGATGTGATGGTATGAGAAAGAGCATTTCTGGCAAACCAACAAACCCAACTTGTTGAACCACTTTTGACATTAAGGCAAATACTTATTTATTTCATAAAACAAAATCCATTTATCCACCTTTTTCTTATTTAATAAATCAAAAGAAACTTAGGTTTGAACTGCAAGTGCACTTTTCTGGACTCAGAAAAATTCACGAAAATTCCAGAAGGCAAACAACAGTTGCTGGACTCGACTGAACAAATTTCAGCCAAAAATAAAATACCGAACTGCAGATATCAAAATGACAAGCAAACTGCCCAAAAAGGTACTTTGAACTAGCTCCTTATCTAAAAAGTGTCAAGTAGCAGAGTTCATAATTTTTCTGGCTTCTTTTACTCAAAAGCATTCTACTGCAGAAAACTTGTGACCAGAGCATAAACATACAAGCCTACACAAAATAAACAAATCTATCCCAAGTTAAACCATTTGAACTACAACCCTACTAGAAAAGGGTGCTAAACTCATTTTCATATTTTTCCCAGATTCTACTTCACATTTTATGCTTATCAAGAAAGTTCCATGAACAGAAACATTATACTATTTCTTACATGAATTTCCAAAGGAAAACACAGAAAAGCACCTTTGTAAAGCAACTTCAGATTTCTGCACATAACAGCTGTGCTTACATTTTTCTCAGCTTGCATATCATAAACAGAGGCTATACAAATTTTCCCACATTTTATTTCGACATATAAAACACCTTAATATTTATTCTAAGAAATCAGCCAAAAAGGACTTTTAACCATAACAGAAATTTTTTCTACATAAATAGTGCATCATATATTTTTCACAGGTGTAAAACATGATGATACACTTACACAAAATTTTCCAGGAATTATTTCAACCATAAAACACTTATTTCCATTTATCACAACAAAAGCATATAAACTAAAATAAATAAAAACAGTAAAATAAACTTCTACCAAAAATACTTTCATATTTTTCTAAGATAGATCTACTCATAAGCAAGCTAGCAAAACTGAAAGTACTTCATTTGGATTTGTAAAACGTGCTACACAAAAATAACAAACATTTACTGGAAAAAGGAAAAACATTAAAAGAAAAATCCTTTTGAAAACACCCGGCGCTCGGCTTCGGTGGACGCGGTCCATGGACCAAGGAGAGGCTGACGCGCGGGGTCCATGGGTCAACGGGACCCACCCGTCAGAGAGAGAAGAAACAGGGGAGAGGGTTGACCGGCGGCTGCTCGCCGGCGGTGAGGTTTCCGGCGGCGAGGCTAGGCTAGATAGATTCGCCTCGTCGATGCGCATCCAGCGGTGGTGATGGTTTGGCCAGCGCATGGCCGGAGCATGCCGGCGGCGAGCGGCGGCGCACGGTGGTGGCGGCAACGCGCGGCTACGCCGCTTCCGGCGATGGCCGGAGAAATTGGGGGAGACAAAAGCTCCTACGAACCCTAGGGAAGCTACCAAGGGAGTTGGTTTGGCTCGGATGGCTCCAGAGGAGCTTGGCCACGTGAGAGGTCCGCGGCGGCGCCCATGGCGCTCGGCCGGGGAGGAGAGGGAGATGGGAGGCGGTAGCGTTGAGACTGGGTGATGTTCTCACTTTGCCTTGGCTCAGTGAAGCTCGAGGAGGAAGAAGGGGCTTGGCGGAGGCTTGGTCGATGAAGAACGGGAACTTGCCCTCCTTCGGCGGCGACGACGACTGAAAGGGGGAGGTGATGGTGACGGCGATGTAGAGCTCGGCCGGCGGTTCCTTCGCGCGCACCGCGTGTGCACGGCGTAGGCGGAGCGGCGCGCGGAAGGAATTGGACGGCGATGGAGGGTGGTGGTCGGAACGGAGAAGGGTGGTTGCGGCGGTGGTCGCGGCGAGCGGGGAGCGCTCGGTTCGCGTTCGTGTGCAGGTGAGAGTGCGAGTGAGAGTGGGAGAGCGAGTGCGAGTGAGAGAGAGGGCGAAGGGGGGCTCTGGGTTTTGCTCGTCTTGGCCGGGGCCTCGGCCGGCGGGCGAGCGTGGTCGTGGCGGGGCCGACGACGGGACGTCGCGGCAGCGGCGCGGTCGGCGAGGTGCGCGGCAGGCGAGGCGGAGCGGGAGTGGGCGAGCAGGATCGTGGCGTGATCGCGGAGGAGAAGATCACACGGCGATAGGCGAGCGCGGATTTGCGGCAGGAGCAAGCCGCCACGCGGCGCTCCGGCCGGCGTACGGTGCGGCCGTGTCGGCTGACGCGGCGCGGCGCGCGGGCGGGGCGAGCGGCGCGCGCGTGGGCCGGCGCTGCGCGGGCGAAGCTGGACCGGCGCTGCGCGGGCGAGCGGCGCGCGCGGCCGAGCGGGAGCGGGCTGGCGCGGGCGCTAGCTGGGCCGAAAGGCCAAAACGGGCCGAAAGTGGGGCGCGGAAGAAATTCGTTTTTCTTTTTCTTTTTCCAAAAACTTTTTGAACTTTGACCACTCAAAACAGTTTCAAAAACTCCAAATTAGGTTTTGACCCAAATACAAAAGTTGCTCAAAATAATTTTCTCTACAACTTTCATATAAGACACTTTTTCTGAAAACCATTTTTGCAACCTCTGCATAAATAAAGCCAATTTTAAAGCATAAAACATTTTTGTTTCACTCACTTTTGTTTGACAAACTATCTTGAACCAAGTCAAAACTCCAACATGAAAAGCACTCTACTCAATGTTCTCTATTTTATAAAACTCTTTGCCAAAACAGAAATCCACTTAGATCATCAAGTCCAATAGAAATCCAAATCCAAATAAATAAACAAAAGACAAAAGCACTCTCATGCACATGAAATGATGCAATGTATTGCTTATGCTTTCTTAGTATCTAATTGCAGTGCCTAATGCAGTGCTTGACACTAGGGTGTCACAAATAGCCTGTAGTGCTCCCCTCTGAAAGCAAACTCAATAGTCTCGTGGTCAGGGTGCACCCATAGTGAAGCGTAAAATTGAAACACCCAGTCCTCAATGTACGAGCCAGACCGCCCCAACAGGTCTGCGAGACCAGGTAGAAAGGTGAGAATAGGGCGAATCTGCTCTCCAGCTGCGGCAACCACTGCCTCTAGACTGCACACACGCTGAGAACGCAGGCTGATCCCGGCGTTCCTGTAGCCCTGGTAGAAGTCCTCCTGAAGAACCGTGAAGAAGTCTGGGCTGGCCTGCTCCTGCCTCTCTCTAGGAAATCACTGCTCAACTAGGACCAAGCGAAGCATCTGAATCTGTGAGCAGGTGGCCACGTGGAGGTCAAGTCATGGAATCGGCAGGGGCGCATGCCTCAACGGAGCACGTGCACCACGCAGAGGGACCTGGGGCCGAGGTGGCACCACAGTCCTGCGACGAGACGACCGGCGTCGTGGCTGCTCCTCTGGCACCTCCTCGGTCTCTGCCTCTCCTGTCTCTGCCTCCGCTGTCTCGGCCTCTGGTTGGCCCTGCTCGGAGCCCTGTGGCTCGTCAATTGGGTCTGTGAAACGCGCTCTACGACTGACAAACATTAGAGTACCAGAAGGTGAACTATGCCGGCGCTCTGTCTCCTCAATCACTCTCCGCTGCTCGGGGGTGAGAGTGTCCTCGATCCGTAAACCGCCACTGTGGCCTCCCTGCTTAGCACGCTCTGCAGCGTCTGCTACGGCCTGAGCCTGCTCGGCCTCCCTCTCAGCTCTGGAGCGCTTCCTGCGCGTAATCAGCTTCACCTTCCCCTTCATGGCACGAGAAGGCGGAGGGCGTGGAGGAGAGTCCTTCGGAGCGCCAATGACGTTCTTGCAGCGCATAGCTGACAAGAACAGAGAACCACTGTCACTGAAGAATCTGGACGGTCACTGAAAGAAGACAAACTGACACTGAAGCTCAACTGCCCAGACCAACTGACAAGAATCCACTGACAGAACCTCCCCCTAACACTAAGCAAGACTGCCGCTGTCACTCGCGAAGCTTGGCCTCGATCCGTACCCGCGGGCTTGGCCCCGGATTCACTGACACTGCCTCTGACAAACTGACATGCCACTGACTCGCTGTGAGAATAGACGACATATATAATAAGCATATACATATGCTAGAGATGAGAGTGTCTAATTTGGAAGCAAATCAATCGAGATAAGAGAGGAAGAGGCTTTGCTACCTGTCGCGAGACCGAAACCAACCAAGAAGGAGGGAAGCACCGACGTTCTAGCACCCACACGACACGCCAAGGAGGTCTGCAAGAATTTTGTTCGAAAACTGGAGTTAAACATTGAAGAACAGGCTTTGGGACATTACGTCGAACATGTGGTGAGCACTGGATGTGGAAGGAGGGGAGGAATGCTCACTGTTGGGCGCTGGGATAGCCGGAAAACACGCCGGAGATGGAGAAGACCGTCGGCGTGGACGAGCAGGCGCGAGGACGAACTCCGGCGATGGCGCGACGAAGCTCCGGCGAACTCCGGCTAGGGCCCGCGGGAGTGCCGGTGCGAAGCAAGCAGGGGCGCGCACGAGCGCTTCTGGCGGTGGAGCTTGGCTGGGCGAGGCACGGCGGCCGGCGGTGAGGACTGGGGCGTGGTCGCGACGGCCGGCGATGGGAGCAGGCGCGGTTAGGGTTAGGGGTGGCTCGGGAGTGGCGGCGGTCACGGGCTCGGGAGCGAGCGTGAGAAGGACGAAGAGGATGATATGACGCGTGGGGCCAAGACGTCGGTGAAAAGAACTGACCGCGCCGCTTAAAGGGGCATCGGACGCGCCGATGTGAACACATTGGACGCTCCGATGCCGGACCAGAGAGCTCTAGAATCACCAAAAACACATCGGACGCGTCCTGTGCCTTGGCATCGGACGCTGAGCAGCGTCCGATGAGGCCTCGGACACGCCGATGATGACACATCGGACGCGACACCAACACTGTTCCAGCCGGGGCTGTCTACAGTGGGGGCTCTAGCGTCCGATGCTGTATTTTGGCCAGATTTGAAGACCTCCGTTGCGGCTCCCTCTCCCAACCAGGTTCCAACTCAAATAAGAGGCAAATAAACACCTGTTGGAACCTAGAATGAGCAGCCTCACATAAACCCTCAATTTTATAAATATTTTGCCATAGGCTAAGTATCTTTTTAGAGAAAATAGGCAATAAATCCCGAGGAGACAACATGTGGCCACCAAAACTAGGGGTCCCAACCATTAGGAGCCTCAAATGCTCCCCCTAGCGGTGGACGAACACAGTGGTTGCTCAAGCTTAACCGAAAAGGAACGACAAACAACCACATGCATATGCAATGAAATACGGAATTTGAATCTAGGTTGCTTGTCAAGTTTGCTCGTGGGTAAGCTTCTTCACACGCTTTTAGGGCGGTTATCTTAACCACGTTTGACAAGCCTATGGGCATAGCATAAATTGAACATGGCATATTATACAATGCAATGCAAAGACAACCCCCTTTCACCTTTTGACAAAGTTACTTAGATCAAGCACATTAAGCTCACTTCACAATCTACAAAGGGTACTTTCATCTAGGGGTTTTGTGAAGATATCCGCCAATTGATCTTCGGTTCTAACTCCTTTTAGAGATATATCTTTCTTTGAAACATGGTCTCTTAGAAAGTGATGGCGAATATCTATATGCTTTGTGCGAGAGTGTTGAACCGGGTTGTTAGCAAGCTTAACCGCGCTCTCATTGTCACACAACAAAGGTACCCTCTCTAACACTACACCATAGTCTAGAAGGGTTTGTTTCATATAAAGGATTTGTGCACAACAAGCCCCGCGGCTATGTATTCTGCCTCGGCGGTAGACAAGGCCACACTATTTTGCTTCTTTGAACTCCATGAAACTAGTGATCTCCCAAGCAAATGGCACCCTCCGGATGTGCTCTTTCTATCAATTTTGCAACCCACGTAATCCGAATCGGAATACCCAACGAGTTGGAAGTTAGCTCCTTTGGGATACCAAAGGCCAATGCTTGGGGTGTGCTTTAGGTACCTAAGGATTCTTTTTACGGCTATGAGGTGTGATTCCTTAGGATCGGCTTGAAACCTAGCACACATGCACACACTAAACATGATGTCAGGCCTAGATGCGGTCAAATATAACAAGCTACCAATCATAGAACGATAGAGAGTTTGATCAACCGAGTTACCTCCCTCATCTAGGTCGAGATGTCCATTTGTTGGCATTGAAGTCTTGATAGGCTTGCAATCATTCATATTGAAGCGTTTGAGGAGGTCTTTTGTATACTTCTCTTGAGATATAAAAGTTCCCTCCTTCATTTGCTTGACTTGGAAGCCTAGAAAGAATGTGAGCTCGCCAATCATGGACATTTCAAACTCCTTCGACATCAAGTCACCAAATTCCTTGCAATATGCTTCATTTGTTGACCCGAAGATGATATCATCAACATAGACTTGACAAATGAAGATCTCTCCATCAAGCTTCTTGGTGAATAGTGTGGTGTCGACCTTCCCAATGGTGAAGCCCTTCTCAATGAGGAAGTCCCAGAGGCGCTCGTACCACGCTCTAGGGGCTTGCTTGAGCCCATATAGCGCCTTGGACAACCTATAAACATGATTAGGATATCTAGGGTCTTCAAACCCGGGAGGTTGATCAACATAGACTAGTTCATTTATGAAGCCATTTAAAAATGCACTTTTCATATCCATTTGATATAATTTAATGTCATGATGTGATGCATATGCAAGGAGGATACGAATGGCTTTAAGTCTTGCAACCGGTGCAAAGGTCTCTCCAAAATCCAAGCCTTCAACTTGAGAGAACCCCTTTGCAACTAGCCTTGCCTTGTTCCTTACAATCATGTCTTGATCATCTTGCTTGTTCCTAAACACCCATTTTGTTCCAATGACTCTTGCGCCTTTGGGTCGCTCTTCAAGGGTCCAAACTTGATTGTGGGTGAAGTTGTTCAATTCTTCATGCATAGCATTCACCTAATCTAGATCCTTTAGAGCATCATCTACAATGGTAGGCTCAACAAGAGAAACAAAGGAGTGATGTTTCATAAATGAAGCAAGTTTTTGAGATCGAGTCATTACACCCCTTGTTGGACTCCCTATGATTAGATCTTGAGGATGAGCTTGTAGTAGAGTAGTCCTTCGATCAACCACTTGAGGGGCCGCTTGTGGAGCACCGACATCTTGGGCTTGAACCACCATTTGATCATGGGAGACATGAGTGTCTTCAATTGGATCTCTCCCATCTTTATCATCATCTTGTGGTACATTTGATGAGGATGGCTTGTCAATGACTTGCACATCATCATCATCATCTTTAGGCTTGATGGCTCCAACTGGCATGTTCTTCATTGCTTCCCTCAATGGTTCATCACCTACATCATCAAGATTCTCATGCTCTCCTTGAGAGCCGTTAGATTTATCGAATTCCACATCATATGTTTCTTCTACCATCCCGGTGGCATGGTTGAATACTCGATATGCTTTGGACTTCAATGAGTAACCAACAAGAAAACCAATATGACATCGGCGTTGAAACTTCCCTAGGTGTTGGCGCTTCTTGTAGATGTAGCATTTGCAACCAAACACTCTAAAGAAAGATACATCTGGCTTCTTGTTGTTAAGTAGCTCATAGGGTGTCTTGCCAAGGAGACGATGGGGGAACAATCGATTGGAAGCATAACATGCGGTGTTGATTGCTTCCGCCCAAAATCTTTCCGGTGTAGAGTACTCATCTAACATTGTTCTTGCTAGGGTGATTAGTGTCCGATTCTTCCTCTCAACTACCCCATTTTGTTGTGGTGTGTAGGTTGCGGAGACTTCATGCTTGATCTCAACTTCATCACAATATTGCTCAATGTGGGTGTTGTCAAATTCCTTTCCATTATCACTTCTTATTTTCTTGATCTTCAAGTCAAACTCATTTTGGGCTCTCTTGGCAAACTTCTTGAATGAAGGGGTTGCTTCGGATTTGTCATGAAGAAAGAACACCCAAGTGTATCTTGAATAGTTATCAACAATCACTAAGCAATAGAGATTTCCACCCAAGCTAGCATATGTTGTTGGCCCAAATAAAGCCATGTGAAGTAGCTCCAACTCTCTTAATGTTGATACAAAGGCTTTGGTTGGATGAGTGTTTGCAACTTGCTTGCCGGCTTGACATGCACTACACAATTTGTCCTTCTCAAATTTGACATCCTTCAAGCCTCTAACCAAATCCTTCTTCAATAGCTTGTTGAGAGTGTTTATTCCAACATGTGCCAATCTTCTATGCCATAACCAACCAAGAGATTGCTTCGTGAACAAACATGTCTTCAAGTTGGCATCTTCGGAGGAGAAATCCACTAGATAGAGATTGTTATATCTAAAGCCTTGGAATATCACTTGAGAATCATCCTTCTTTGTCACAACCACTTCTTTCTCGGTGAATAAGCATTGAAAGCCAAGATCACAAAGTTGCCCAACGGATAGCAAGTTGAAGCTCAATGATGCAACAAGAAGCACATTTGATATTGTATGATCATTTGATATTGCCACTTTGCCCAAACCCTTGACATTGCCCTTTGAGTTGTCACCAAATGTAATCTTTTCTTGGTCATTGACATTCTCTTCAAGTGAGGTGAACATCCGGGGATCACCGGTCATATGTTGTGTGCAACCACTATCAATCACCCAATGAGATCCATCGGTCTTGTAGTTCACCTACACACACAAGAAATAAAGCTTGAGCTTTCGGGACCCAAACTTGTTGAGGCCCCTTAACCTTCTCTACTAGGGACTTTGCAACCCAAATTTGCCTAGGCCTATTCTTGTTTGGAGGCCCCATGAACATAACTTTCACTTTGCCACTTGAATCTTGTCTAAGTATGTAGTGAGCATTGAAAGCAAAGGGCCTAGCATGCCTGGGCAAGGGTGTGGGTTTTGGTTCTTCACAATTATGAGCAAAGTGTCCTTCTTTGCGACACTCAAAGCATCTTCCCAACTTCTTCTTCTTTGGCTTTGTGTTGCTCTTGCGTTGCTTCAACTTCTCTTCAAGATAGCCAATACCATTTCTATTTGTCTTCATCACGGTGTTCATGAGTAGCTCACTTTGAAGACATTGACCCTTGGTGAAGTTCTTCAACCCGTTGGTTAGGTGCTCTTTTTCTTTCTTTAGCTTGTCATTCTCTTGTTGGAGTTCCATTTGAGATGGTGTCATCTTGTAATCCCTCTCCATCTTCAATCTCTTGTTCTCTTCTTTCAACATGTCAAGCTCAAGTGTCATGCTATAATCTTCATCATGAGTTTCAATGACAACTTGCTTGGTGGTTGCTAGCTTCTCTAGATCTCTCTTGAGCTTTTCATTCTCATTTTTGATCTTGACATAGTCATCATAGTGTTCGGCCACAACCACTTTCTTGCCCTTGCTACTAGTTCTTTGCTCATCATGCTCACTAACCAAGTCCTCACAAGATGTTGCTATGTCACACTTAACAACATGGTTAGGGGCATCATGTGTCTCATGAGAAAGTATATCATAAGCAATAGTAAGAGCATCATGATCAACTTTAACTTGAGTATATTATTCTTTGAGCAAAGCGTAACTAGTGTTGAGATCACTATGCATCTTATCAAGTTTTTCATTTTTAGCTTTGAGCTCCTTGTTAGAGGACTTGAGCTCCATGATAGAAGATGACATAGTAGCAAGTTCATTTTGTAACTCATCACTAGTATGTGTAGCATTGTTATACTTGTCAACTAGAGATTCATTGTCATGAACAAGCCTTTCATTTTTAGCTCTAGTCTTTCTTATGATTTTAGAGTAGTTGTTAAGCAAATCAACAAGTTCATTATAAGAAGGAGCTTGGAACTCTCCATCACTCTCATCATCACTAGAGTCATCATTGCTTTGTACCTTCCGGTCACCCTTTGCCATGAGGCATAGGTGTGTAGAGGATGATGGCGACAGTGGTGGTGGTGGTGTAGAGGTCCCAATCACTAGAGAGGCCACCTTCTCCTTCTCATCATCACTATCTTCATTTGATGAGCCACCAGAGGAGTCAATGTCGGTGAGCCAATCACCAACAATGTAAGCCTTGCCACCTTTCTTGTGGTATTGCTTCTTCTTGCCATCCTTCTTCTTGTAGGGCTTCTCACTTTTCTTCTCATCTTCACTTGATGAGTCATACTTCTTGCCCTTGTTCTTGTTCTTGTAGCTTTCTTTCTTGGGCTTAGTGCATTGATGAGCAAGATGGCCTAGATCACCGCAATTGTAGCAATCCATTTTGGAGATTGGCCTTCTCTTGCTACTTGTGAAGAATTTCTTCTTTCTTGAGTCAAAGTTGACTCCATTCTTGTGATGCTTCTTCAACATCTTGGTGATCTTCCTCACCATGAGAGCAATGTTGGAGTCATCTTCATCATCACTTGTGCTCTCATGATGCACCTCAATTGCTTTGGCCTTGCCCTTCTTCTCTTGACTTGCCTTGAAAGCAAAGTCCTTCTTCTTTTCGGAAGAAGAGCCACCACTTGGAGTGATGTGCATGTACATCTCATGTGCATTGATCTTTCCCAATACTTGTGTTGGTGTAGATGTGGAAAGATCACCTTGATGTAGCACGGTCACAATGTGTCCATACTTTGCAATTAGGAGAACATAAAGAATCTTCCTCACAACATCGGATGGTTGCATTTGTGTGAGGCCAAGTCCATTCAATTCTTCTACAAGAACATTTAAGCGTGAGTACATTTCATTTGCACTTTCATGAGCAAGCATTTCAAAAGAATTTAACTTTTGCATAACCAAATGATAACATTCCTCACGCTCACTCTTTGTTCCCTCATGGAGCGCACAAATATTATCCCATAGCTCATGGGCATTTTTGTGGTTCCGCACGCGATTGAACACATCCTTGCAAATGCCTCTAAAGATGATGTTTTTGGCCTTTGCATTCCACTTCTCATTTTCCTCCTCATGTGGAGTGAGACTAGTGGACTCCTTGGATTTGGGAAACCCGGTTATCGCGGCTTGGCGGCATTTGACATCTACTGCCTCTAGGTACGACTCCATACGGATTTTTCAATATTGAAAGTCGTCTCCCTCGAACATGGGAGGTGGTCCATCACCTCCGGACATCTTAACTCTAGGCGGTTAAGCCAAAATCGAGAGCACGAGGCTCCGATACCAATTGAAAGGATCAAGATGCCCAAGAGGGGGGGTGAATTAGGCTTTTCTAAACTTTTGCAACAATTAAAACCTATCAAGCCCAATTAACCCCTTTGTGCTTAAAGTGTGTTTTCCTAAACTCTACCCCACAAAAGACTATCTCTAATCCATTCCTACTCTAGCATGACAATTCAATTATGAAAGAACAACAAGTAAATTGCGGAATTGAATTGCTCAAATGTAAATGTGAAAGTAAAGAGAGTAGAAATGACTCGGCGACTTTTTCCCGAGGTATCGAGGTGTCGGCACACCCCCTAGTCCTCGTTGGAGCACCCGCGCAAGGGTATAGCTCCCCCTTGATCCGCGCAAGGATCAAGTGCTCACTATGAGCTGATTCTTCGCCACTCCGACCCGGTGAATCGCTCACTACACCGGTCACAACTTCGCTTGGGACATCCACAAAGCCTCCGGATGCTCTCCAAGCTTCATGATCACCACCAAGCCGTCTAGGTGATGCCGATCACCAAGAGTAACAAGCTAGAACTCTGACTTGACCAAGCCAAGGCCAAAGAGATGGATGGATGCACACTTGCTACTCAATTCTCACTAGGAGGTCACTAATTCTCTCAACCTCACTAGGGCTCTTGCTCTTCCTCACACTCACAAGGTGTTTCTCAGCAGGTGGAATGGGCAAGAACACTCTAAAGGAGGTGGAAGAGGAGTATAAATACTCCCCCAACCGGCCATCCAAAAGAGCTTCAAACAACACAAATTTCGGGGGCATCGGACGCGCCGATGCCTGGCATCGGACGCGTCGATGCCCTCGATCCAACGGTCAACTGTACTTTTCTGACATGCAGTTTAAAGGAGCGATGCGAAACTGACCTCTCTGGAACATCTCTGCATGGCCATCGGACGCTGGCCCTCAGTGTCCGATGTGCCCCTCGAGGCACTCCCACATGAACAGTGGCATCGCAGCGTCCGATGTGACAACATCGGAGCGTCCGATGCCACGCACTCAGCACACTCAAGTCTAAGTGACATCGGACGCGCGTCCGATGCCACTAAGGCCAGCATCCGATGCCCATATCAGGGCCGAAACGACTTTGGATCGCAATGCTGCCTTAACGACTTTTCATCCTCACGACATAAGGGCTCTCTCTGAGCTACCTAGGGCTATGAAATAACAAGTGTGCACCACACCTACCTCAATAGACTCATATAGGTCAAGCTACTGATTCACGCTCCCCTTTATAGTACGGCCAAAGGAAAAACAAAGACCTAAGACTACCTAAGTGTCCTCCAACACCATGTGACACTTAGCCTAGCCTATCATCGTCTTCGTCGTCCATCATTTGAAAACCAAATCGATTTCCATCGCCAGGGGACATGAACTTCATATGTCCGTATCGTTGCCATTACCATGACCTAACTCATCCTTGTTTCTGCAAAACACACGTTAGTCATAGTAATCTTGTGTTTCATCCAATCACCGAAACCTACTAGGGGCCAAGATGCGTTCATACACTATACTATAAATAGGAGGGTAATAAATAGGTTAGAGTCTGCATTGTGAGTGGTGCGTAGGTCGCTCCCCGCCTACGCCGCCGCCGCCTCGCACGTCCGTGACTCCGAGCATCGCCCCCGTTCCTCCGCTGGTCCCCCTCTCTCCTCCCTCCGACATATTGCCGGAGGACGGAGGGAGTAAGGACGATCCATCGGTTTTAATAATATTTTTCCAATAGATCGAGTTCTTAGAGTTTGAGTCTCTCCATGCCAAGTATTGTGGTATTGGAGATTTATCTCCTTCTTCTCTTCTTTGGCAACGGAGAAGGGGAAAGATGGAATTGTCTTCTCCATGGTGGCTTCGTTAAAGATGGAGGCGATAACTTCGGCGTCAGCATCTTCACCGGCACGACATGGAGATTTTTGTTTCCGGATGGCGGCATCAAGACGGAGATGATGTCGTCATCGTGAAATAATTTTCTCTGGTCTCTTCTCTGTTTTGTTGTGGTTAGATCTGGTCACGATGAAGGACTAGGGAGAATAATTTTCAGATCAGTCTTCCTCACTCTTCGGTGGCAGAAAGAAGAAGAAGGAAGACACAAGAAAGAAGAAGTTTCTCAACTCCGTCTGCAGGAATGTTGGTCGTCCGTTGGACATCTGTTCTCAGGCCTAAAACAATTGTTGCCGAGTATTTGCATGTGCGGTTATCCATATACAGCGTCAAACAGGTTTGGATTTGAGAGTTGGAGTCATTCATAGTGTGGGTGCCATATAGATGAAAATCAGTTTCGAGATATATATTTTTTCTAGAGTACTTATAACGTGATGATGTACCCAGCTATAATTTAATATAATTCTTCTTTTGTCTCAAAAAAAAGTCTGCATTGTGAGTGGCCTAATAGTATATCTATGATGTACTTATTCTGACCATAGATCAATTAAAATCGTTAAAAAAAGAAAGATGCTAACATACACCTACACTAAAGCAGTTCATACAACAGCTAGCATGCAGCAATAATTTGCTGGAAAGGTTGCGCCTATATATGCACACGCATGCATACATGTTGATGCACACATATATATTTTTGAATAATGTTATGCACCAACAATAATATAATGATGGTCCCAATTAAAGCTGCCGCTAGAGTTGGATGACAACAGTATATCTATGTGATCATGATGATGGCATGGTGCCGTGCATTTTTCATTTTGGTCAAGGGTCGATCCATGATCTGGGGGCGTGTGTCCCTAGCAACTAGCATGGTTGGTGCGTGCGGATTATTATATGGGCATGCGAATGATCGATATCTTGGCTCCATTATATGGTTTTCGCGACTCTTCAATTTTGCGAAAGATCAACTAAACCAAAGCCAACATATACACGATGATGATATGGCAATTTCTGTTAGTAGGATACCACTACATGAAAAAAACAATAGATGAGTTTTGTTAGTAAAAATCAGTTAAGATTCCAGAGGATAACTGCGAACACCACTACTGTAGAAACGATTACGGTTCTTAGAGATGTCTCTTGTTTTAGACGTGTTTAGATAAAAACACCACCCCTTACCTACATAGTGCATCGATGTTACGGAACACCTCTAAAAATAGAGGTATTCGTAGAAAAGCTAGTGATTTCAGACGCAATGGTAATATGACCTACCTCTAGAAAACGGGTGCCGCAAAAAAAATCATGACTTTTCTCAAATCAAGATAAATAAAGATGAATTTCAATTGTTTCATAGTTATAGAGTTCGATGAGATCTATAAATATTGTTTTTTTCATTTGGAATAGTTTTGTACACTACTGCAGGATGGAGCTTTAGCCCCGGGCGAAATTGCCCTTTAGCCCCAGACATTGAACCGGGGCTAAGAAATCGGGACTAAAGACCCGACCTTTAGTCCCGGTTCCCTGGCCTGGGACTAAAGGGGATCTTTAGCCCCGGTTGGTAATACCAACCGGGACTAAAGAGTGTTTTCTTTTTTCTTTTTCTTTTCTTTTCAATTGGTTATTGTTTTCGGTTTTACAATTACATTAGGTTTTCTAATACGTATTCTTCGCTGCTAATATATTACATTAGGGTTTCAAATACGTATTCTTCGCTGCTAATGTATGTATACGCGTACCTATAATAATTATATATACACATAATATATTACATTAGGGTTTCAAATATGTATTCTTCGCTGCTAAATGATCTCTATTTCTCTAAATAATTTAAATAAACTAATTAAACCGGTCACATTTATGGTACTACTTTTTAGGGTACTAATTTAGTTTTCTTCATCAAAATATTCAAACTATCAAGTCATCGTCTGCATTATATGACATATCACATAATTAAATTTCTCATTCTTGTAAACAAATGAAATTATAAAATACTCAAATTTCTCTTATTCTCTAACTAATTTAAAGCATTATAAATTTCTAATTTTTTTAACAAATGAAATAATAAAAAAATCTTCAATGTTCTCTATTTTCTCTAACTAATTGACAAAATATGATATGCACACTACCATTAGAAGGTACACATACTAACTTTAAATGAAATAATTTACCTGGCCACATTTTGTAAATTAAAGTATTATATATTTCTAATTTTCATAAACAAATGAGTTAAATGATCTTTATTTCTCCAAAATATTTTAAATAAACTAATTAAACCGGTCACATTTAGGGTACTAACTTTGTTTTTTTCATCAAAATATTCAAACTATCAAGTGATGAATGGAACTCAAAATAGCGTAAAAAGCATAATTCAAAAACCACATATATATGTGGCAGCTAAAAATATGAGAAAATGAAGCTAGTAACCTTTGAACGAGTCGATGGCGGCGTAGATGTGATAAAATAGATCATTCGTCGGAGATGTGTTATCAAAAAAAATCACCAGAGAAGAGAACAAACAAGTAAGAACACAGTGAATGAAGAAAGTGAAGACAGTGTGAGAGACTGAGAGAGCTCGGGCTCGGCTGAAGGTGAAAGAACAGTTCAAATATAGGGAGAGACATTTAGTCCCGATCCCTGTTTCTAGCCGAGGCTAAATGCCAACATTTAGCCCCGACCGAAAACAGCGACCGGGGCAAAACCTTTAGTCCCAGTTGGTGTCACCAATCGGGGCTAAAGATTGGCCTAAGGTCCCTCTAAAAAATGAATCGTTGGGCAGGGGACCTTTAGTCCCGGTTGGTGTTACCAACCGGGGCTAAAGGTCTTTCTAGTTCCGGACGCAAATTTTTTCGTGACTAATGCTGATTTTGCAAATCGTTCAAAGGTCTGTTCTCTAGTAGTGGTAGCCCAAATATATTTTTACTTTATCTTAAAAAATAAAATATTCAAATTTTCCGAACAAGTACGGTTGGAGACACACCTATACCAAAGTTGTAGAGCATGACGGTATCTAAAACTTCAATTCGTAGTTCATGGTATTTTCCATTTGAAGTTTTTTAGTGGCCCAAATATACGTTTTTAGTCCTTATATTTTGTAGCTCAAAATTTTCAAACCTCCTCGAATGGAGATATGCCATATACCAAAGTTATAGTATCGTTTGACGAGATTTAAAACTTTGTATGTAGTTACAAAAATTAGTTTAAAACTGTTTATAGAAGCCGAAATATTCAATACATAATCTGTAAAAGTAAGTGTGCAGAAGGATAATTACGCTCCCTAGAAATCGGTTGGAAACACCACCTGTCTGTAGAAACAGTTGATTTCTACACGCGCTTGGTTAGAGCCCCTTGGAAAAACGGCCCTTTTAACCATTTTTTACCGCACCCCAAAATGTTACTCCCTCCATCCCTAAATAAGTGTCGTTCTCGTTTTCCGAGAAAAATTACCGGCAATTATATATTAAAATATATTAATATTTATAATAAGTAATTAGTATCATCGGAAAGATCTTTACATCTAGTTTTTTAACAAAATTATTTGGAGATATAAATATTGCACATATTTTTTCTACAAATTGAGTCAAACACGTGGCACGCACACCAACGGCGACACTTGTTTAGGGACGAAGGGAGTATGTGTGTAGCAGTGACCCAGACATGAAAAAATAGATTCTTGATGAGACTTGTTAGTAGAGATCAGATGCGACAGTAGGATCAGATGGTTGGCTTGATGTATATATCTCTCCTTTATTCTTTAAATTTGTGGCTATAACTTGGATTTGTATGAGTTGTCATTTGCTTGTCCGTTTCAAAATTTGAACTTGGTATTGGCTCTATAGTTAGCTAGCTACGACTGGGGCCATATGCTACTACTACATGCATGTGATCGCCGTACTGGGCGGCCTTGTTTAGATCTGAAAGTTGAGTTTTTTTTCTCAACGGTAGCGGTTTCGTTTGTATTTGATAAATATTATCTAATTATGTACTAACTAGATTTAAAAGCACTACTACAGAAAGGGTTTTTAGCCCCGGTTGGGAAGAGGCTTTAGCCCCGGTTGGGGAACCGGGGCTAGCACTCCGGGACTAAAGGTCTCAGGCTTTAGTCCCGGGTGCTTCCCACCGGGGCTAAAGCCTCTCACGATAAAAAATAAATGTGTATTTGTGAGACTCGAACTCAGCACCTTTCGCCTCAGACACGCTTACCAACTGAGCTACACAACCCACGTGATATAGTTCTGGACGTTTTCCTTTTGAATCCACTCGGAAAGAACCTTTAGCCTAAAAGGACCTTTAGTCCCGGTTGGTAACCCTGTTACCAACCGGGACTAAAGGTCTTTAGCTCCGGACACAATTTTTGGCCGAGACTAAAGCTCAATTGATAGATTGTCCAAAGGTCTGTTCTCTGGTAGTGAAGATTCATCTCGTGATTTACAACTAATCTGTGTACTTAGTTATTTATTTTACCAACATTTAATGCTTCATGCATACGTCCAAACATTGATGTGATGGTGATGTCATGGAGAGAGTGAAAAAAAGTTGATAGTTTGAAGGCATCTAAACATATAGTATATGCTAGCTTGCTCATTGGGAACAGTACCAGCTGCTGCTACTGCTGTGGAATTGCTGTGCTCCCGGAAATAGGAATTGGCTTCGCTTGTTCTGTACAAATTGCTAACCACGCTTGTCATGGGCCGGCCATGATGGATTAGCATCAGCTGTAAAGAAAACAAAAAAAGACATAGTGGGGTTGGGGGGGGGACAAGTTAGAGAAAACACATACATACCGCGACAAAGCAGCCTGCTTTATTTTGAGTTAAAACAACAGAACAAAGGCATCTGGAAAAGAAAGCTAGGTAGCTCTGTTTCTCTTAAAAAAAAGAAAAAAAAAAGGTAGCCATGGTTCATGAAAGCAAATGCATATAATATACAGCTATATATATATATATATATATATATATATATATATAGTAGACGTATAAACTGCGCTCATGAAATGATGCAATAATCATGCGTCCCGATTAGACAAAGGTAAAGCTGCTGCTTGCACATATGGTAACAGTATTTTGTTGCCTTATTGCACCAATAATGATGGCGCCGTGCATCTTCCGATCCAGTGTGGTGTGTGGACCATGCTTGCTTGCTTGTGGTCACGTGTGGTCACGTGTTAGGACGCGAGCAAGGCACGCAGCAGGCCGGCAGCAAGTGTGCGTTGTCGTCGTCCCTGCTGCTGACACATGCGCCCATCATGCATGTTTTGGCGCCCCCGGCAGTCTAGCAGTGTGATCTTGGCACGCGATATTTCCAGGAAACAACAACAATCTTATTGTACACATTAAAACATTTAAACCGGTACAATTATTAAAAGAACAATTCACAATTGTTTTCCTAATAGCCAAACATCAACGACAAAGTAACATGAGACACGTACGGTATATACATAGGAGAATCGAAGTGATATAATTATAATGTCGTGTACACATATATGTGTACAGTGGTGAGTTAAAAGGATACCTTGGCATGCATGCATGGTATGATGATGCACACACTTCTAGCATATTGGTGTGGACCGGATAGAAGAAGACGATGTGTACGTGCAAAGTACATTGTGCCACACCTTTAATTTTGTTTTCCTTTTTGCAAGGTGAGACATCGCTGCATTTCGATCTGTGATATTTGGTTGCTGTGGCGTCTGCGTTGAGAGCAACTAGCTAGCTAGGGCATGCTGCATATATGCATGCTCCATGGTGGCATCACTAATACACAAGCTAGTGTCGGTCACACAGTTCATCTCATCCCTGTGCAGTTGTGGCATGATGCACCGTACCGTCAATTAGCTTCCCAATATATAATCCATTCTAAGGCAGGGCGCCTCTGCGAAGTTTCCAGATCATCCTGATGACCGGCCAGTTCCCTGATCCTGACCCTTTTCAATTCAGAAATAAACGTTGATCACATGAATGTGAAATAATACAAGAAAACTTGTACTCCCTCCGTCCCAAATTATAAGACGTTTAACTTTTTTGATCTCAAGTTTGACCGCTCGTCTTATTCAAAAAATTTGTGCAAATATAGTCAAATTTAAGTTATTCTTAAAGAATTTTTATTAATAAACAAAGTCACGACAAAAGAAGTGGTATTTTACACAAAAAATTTGAATAAGACGAGTGGTCAAACTTAGTGTCAAAAAAAGTCAAACATCTTGTAATTTAGGATGGATTGAGTACATATTACAACAGGACCCGGACCCTTTTTTGTCTTCTTTTTAATATCGCAGCGTTGGGGCAGATCCAGAGTCGTCGTCCGTAGATAATAGTACTAGCTAGTACTCAAGCTCATTGATGTCATCGCTTGTTGCGTCAATTAACAGCGTGATCATTAGTCTCATTTTTCATTAGGTCATCAACAATAACATTCTAACTAGCTAGCCTTGGATTTCAAAAGAAAACCATTAATAAATTGCTGCCAAATCAGCACCAAATAAATGGCCTAGCTGCCTGACCATTCGGCATTCGCCCCTGATCGCAACACATGGGGGAGGCTTGGATTTCAAAAGAAAACCATTAATAAATTATTGCTGCCAAATCAGCACGAAAATGGCGTAGCTGCCTGGCCATTCGCCCCTGATCGCAACACATCGGGGAGGCCTTGTCTCCCAAATATGCAAAGCTGCAGTTGAAGCCAACCACTGTTAACTGGGTGCAGCTGCAACCAGCCAGCGTTACTACTGTGCGGAGCTCTAACGAATTCAATGCAAACATTTCGGATGGAGGAAAATTATCAAACATTTGCCCCGATCTCTTCCTTCCCTCTTCACATATCCCCTCTTTAATTAGAATCCTCCGCCTCCGCCTCCACCTCCAACCCCACCTTAGAAACAGAGTGGACACTACCAAAGAACAGGTCTTTGGACGATCTATCAATTGAGCTTTAATCTCGGCAAAAAATTGCGTCCGGGACTAGAGACTTTTAGTCCCGGTTGGTAAAATCAATCGAGACTCCCGGTTGGTATTACCAACCCAGACTAAAGGTCCTCAACCTTTAGTTCCGGTTCGTAATACCAACCGGGATTAAAGGGTGACCTTTTAGCCCCGGTTGATGCCAACCGGGGCTAAAAGGTCACCCTTTAATCTCGGTTGGTGTTACCAACCGGGACTAAAGGTCCTTCACGAGTGGATTCAAAAGGAAAACGTCCAGAACTATATCACGTGGGTTGTGTAGTTGAGTTGGTAGGTGAGTTGTGTGTGAGGCGAGAGATGCTGAGTTCAAATCTTACAGACGCATATTTATTTTTTCTCGTAGGAACCTTTAGCCCTGGTTGGAAAAACCTTTAGTCCCGGATGGCCAGCCCCTGCAGTAGTGGGAGTATATTTCGCCCATCTAAACTTGTTACAAATTAAAGTAAAAACAGAAACCCCCCTCTTATCTCCAAACTTGTAAACCATATATGTATCATACGACCATCAACTATTAAAATCGGACAAATTACTAGTTTCAACAATTTAGACCCCCTTTAGAATGGAGGAAACTTTCCTATTTCCCGTGTTTTTCTGTAAAAATGAATTGACGATTCCTACAAAATTCATGTACAATTTTTATGAAATTTCTGCATTTCAAGGGGGTCCTTAAAGTGGTTCCAAGATTTTTCTTTTAGATAAAGGATAGTATTTATACCCGGCTTCATCTACCAATAGGTAGAATCAGACCAAATTATTACAACAGAGAAAACTAAAAAAATCGTAAAGTGGTTCCAACAAGATGGTTTTGCTGATATATCATATGGGACCTATTGGCTTTGTTCTCCACTTATATAAATGGTCATTTTCGTGCAACTTACGTTAGGTGGAATTATTGGCATGCCTTACATTTTACAACGCATGCATGACAAAATGCGATCGTCGTCTATATCCTGTAGCTAATGTTGTTCTGCAACAAAGTTTATATTCTCATCGTAATTTTCTGATGTTCGTACTATAGCATCGTTGTTTTACGTACGCTTGATTAAACATCGCAAATTATTGACCATGAATGTATATACAGGATAATAAACCGTCATAAAACATTATTATCATATGACCTGGCAATTTATAATATTATATAGTCCACCATATATATTGCAGCCCATAATATCAACTACCGTCAGGCAAATTGAAAATGGCCACGTTCATCACTCACTCCGGCCTCCCACACGTTCCGCACTGCTACAGCACAGTAGCAGGCCGCAGCCCACATGGTCGTGCGCTCTGGATTTAAATTGGGCCATGAAAATCTCATTGTCGTTGTTGTCCAAAAAAGAAAGGGGAAATCTCATTGTCGTCTTCACGGGCCGCCAAACAAAAAAGGCGTCCGTTAGCCTAGCCGGAGAACTTTGGGCCTCACATCTGCCCACCAGGGCAGCCTAACAAAGAGGCCGAGCCCAAATAGCCCGAGCCATAACCGCCTTACCAGCGAGCCCAAATAGCCGGAGTGGCTCACTTTTCTGCCGCTTCGCAACTCCTTTGCAATCGCAAACTCTTCTTCTTCGAGTTCGCCCAAACCCCTCGCCGGTCGCCGCCTGCTGCGAAACTTCCGACGATGAGCTCCCCGGCCGCCGCCGCGGAGGCGCCGCGGACGGTGGCCTCGGCGGTGCTCCGCATCCAGATGGCGCTCCTCGACGGCGCCGCGGCGCGCAACGAGGCGCTCCTCCACGCGGCCGCCTCCGCGCTCCTCTCCCGCGGCGACTACGACGACGTCGTCACCGAGCGCACCATCGCGGACGCCTGCGGCAACCCCGCGTGCCCTAACCCTCTCCCCTCCGCCGCCGCCGCCGCCACGGGCCCCCGCTTCCACATCGCCCTCAGCGAGCACCGCGTCTACGACCTCGTGGAGGCGCGCAAGTTCTGCTCCGAGCGCTGCCTCGTCGCCTCCAAGGCCCTGGCCACCTCGCTCCCGCGCGACCGGCCCTACGGGGTCCCGCTCGACCGCCTCGCTGCGGTCGTCGCGCTCGTCGAGGGCGGCGCCGCAGCAGCCACCCCCGGGGACGGGACCGGGTTAGGGTTTCAGGGCGTCGATGGGAATGGGAAGATGGAGGACGAGGGAATGAAGTTGGAGATCAAGGAGAAGGAGGTCGCCGGGGCTGGGGAGGTCTCGCTGCAGGACTGGATTGGGCCCTCCGATGCCATTGAGGGTTATGTGCCGCGCCGTAACCGCAGTGCCCAAGGTGAGTCCACACTTGCAGTTGACAATTTCATAATAATTTTCATTTCAATGACACAGTGGGGAGAATATTGGTTAGGCATTAGTGTCTTGTTAGTATGTTGTATTGAATGGTGATTTGTTGCTCAAGTGTTTCAAGGCAAGTGTTTAGTCATACATATTGCCATAGGTGGTCCTTCATGAATAACTTAGGAAGTTTGGATTTGTTTTCAAAATAAGATTTGAATCTAGACTTTTAACATACAAATAATCTTTACCTGTGGTCGGAATTAGTAAGTTTACTTGCAACCTGTCAGTACCTCTAGTTATCAACCTTTTTTTATACATGAAAATTATGTGGGGTGAAAGCCTGAAAGGAATCAAACTCAACGCTACCTGCATATTGTCGATATGATTGCATCTATGGTGATTGATGTGTCCGTAAATGTAGGTAGTTTTGCTTAAGCGTATCAGGTACCAGCTAGTAGAAGTTAAAGAAAATAGAATAATAGAGCTTGTTGGTCAAGGATTTTCTGACTCTTACTCCATTCCTTTGAATGGAGATGTTGTAACTCTGCAAAACAGTAGGAAAAAAATGACCAAGTAACTTCACCCTTGGATTTTTAGTCAGTCCCCTTGATTTAGTATCTCTACTGCTGCATTTACACATCATAACTTCGCTACTGATGCAGTTCAGCCTGCACTTTGCAGCACACTGACAATTTATAGGATCCTCAGCTTTACTTAAGAGTGCTGTATTATTTTTTTTCTTAGCAAGCTTGCACACTAAAACCTTAATCTGGGTTCTGCAAGCATCTTGGGGTTGATGTAGATTTCGCACACTAATTTTGTAGTCACTGGTATTAGTAACAATGTTTACCAGAGTAACGGTAGTTTTACTTGCAGGCACATTTCTGTACATGAAAGGATGCTTATCTCCATTCTTGCCCTTTGTTCGACCTGTCTTAAATTTCGAACAATTGAAGATACAGTGAGCTTATGTTCTGTTTTCAGGGAAAAAGCCACAGGCTCAGCAAAACAAAGTTGCTGGACCTGAGCTGTCCAGAACTGAGAATATGGATCATAGGACTGCTGCTCCTGGTGAAGATGGCATGGCAAGTTCACTTTCATTGGTTGAAACAAACATGAGCTCCGGAGTAATAGCTGAGAGAATGAGCAGCCTGGTTCTTGGTGAGAATACAAAGACACCTAAAAAGAAGAAAACCAAAACACCATCAAAGATGTTGGAGCAAGAGGAAGATAATAGTATGCTGTCATCTTGCATATCTGATTCCATTGCCAAGCAGCTCGAGGATGTAGTTTTGGAAGAGAGAAAAGGCAGTCAGAAAAATAAAGCGAGTAAAGCATCATCGAGGACACAGAAGAGTAAGTCTAGAAAAAGGCCTGCTGGAAGTGATGGCCATGAGGTGGACTTTACGAGTACCATCATTATTGGGGATGCTTCGACAAACAGGGTGGAAAGTGCTATGAATCAGTATAACTACTTGTCAAGTTCTGTATTGGTAGACAATCATCCCTCATCATCTCAATCTTCAGCAAAAGATACGCAAGCTTACGCTGATCAACTGTGCGAAGAATTCAGTGAAGCTGTGAACATTGGAAATGATGACACAAGCGATGAAAAGATGAGGCCTGCATTGAAGTCTTCATTGAAAGTTAGTGGGTCTAAGAGTGGTAGACAGTCTGTTACATGGGCAGATGAGAATGGATGTGTCCTAGAAACAAGCAAAGCATATGAAAGCCCGTCATGTAGCATAAAACAACCGGAGGAAGGCATAGACAGTTCACTAAGGCGCGCATCTGCAGAGGCATGTGCTGCAGCACTTATTGAGGCAGCAGAAGCTATTTCTTTAGGCACAGCAGAAGCAGAAGATGCAGGTGAGCATGTATCCATTATATTCCCACAGTTGCTATTCTTTGAGGCACAGAACTTTTGTTATTGATTGGTACTGACGCAAGCCTCTCTAATGTCAGTTTCAAAGGCTGGGATCATCATTCTGCCTGACATGCCTAACCAGGAAGAATATGACAATGCCAAAAATGATGGCGGAGATGATGACCCTGAGATAGATAGGGATGTTATCAAGTGGCCTAAGAAACCTGTACTTCTGGATACAGACATGTTTGAAGTTGATGATTCTTGGCATGACATGCCTCCAGAAGGTTTTAGTCTAACTGTAAGTACTATTAATTAAGGGAAAAAGAGAGAAATACCATTTTTTCTGTTTTTAATTCTGTCTCAGCACGATGTACACTTTTTTTCAGCTGTCTGCTTTTGGAACAATGTGGGCTGCACTATTCGGATGGATATCCAGGTCGTCTTTGGCCTATGTGTATGGGCTTGAAAGGGGTTCAGTGGAAGAGTTGTTGATTGCCAATGGGAGGGAATATCCTGAGAAGATAGTTCTGAAGGATGGGCTCTCATCGGAGATTAGAAGAGCTCTGGATTCTTGTGTTTGTAACGCCGTGCCAGTACTCATATCAAACTTGAGGATGCAGATACCGGTTTCAAAATTGGAGATTACTCTGGTATGTGTTAGCTTTACCAAGCAGATAATATCATACCTTCTCAAAATAAGACTGCTAGGTTAGCTTGATGCTGGTAGCTGACAGTTATATTGGTCTTAACACATTAAACTACACTTTGTATTTGCCTGCATGATGCTTTCAGATTATCTAATGTGAGCCTTGCTTTGCCACCAGGGCTACTTGATTGACACAATGTCGTTTGTTGACGCCCTGCCTTCTCTGCGGTCAAGGCAGTGGCAGGCCGTGGTTATGGTAATGCTTGACGCGCTCTCCGTTCACCAGCTTCCTGCCCTTGCTCCAGTCTTTTCAAATTCAAAGCTTGCGCAGAAGGTGAGTAACCAATTTTACTTTTCACTGATGATTTTTGTGCTTAGTTGAAGAATGCATCTTATTTTGCTTTGGTGACATCCGATTCGTTTCCTCCCATCGATGTGCGATGCAGATGTTGAATGCTGCTCAGATTAGCAGAGAGGAGTATGACTCCATGGTGGACTTGTTTCTCCCTTTTGGAAGATCCATCCAGGCAACCACGCCCATGTAGCCCAAACGAGAAGCCGTGTGAATCTGTATTCTTAAAGCTGCGTGAATCGTGTGCTACTCTTCGTAGAATCTGATCTGATATTTGGCTGAACTGACAGAGTAAATACAAGTCACCGTCTAGCACGAGTCATGATTATCCATTGAACAAACTGAGCTGGCAATTTCAGTGAAGCTGAAATACTTGCGAGCCTGATGCCTGCTTGTCAGCTTGCGATATTCCTTGAGCGTCTCTGTAGGCTGTGAGAACAGACAATCGTGCTGTCGTTCTCAGAGACTGTTAGCTTTTTAGTGTGGGCAGAGCAAAAGATGACTTGCACGGATGTTTGTCAGTAATTTCACAAGCCATGGGACCTGAACTCTTTCCTCCATTCCCGTTTATCCTTGCGTCTTTACTTTTCCCTCTATTCCGAACTATAAAGATGTTTTTAGCTTTTCTAGATATAGCTTTTTGCTATTATAATAAAAAACTATGTATCTAGAGAAGTCAAAATGCTTATATAATTTGAAATAGGGAGTGTAAAATAATCGTGGATGCAGCCCGAACTTATCAGTCCTCCTATACGACTTATCAAAACCTGTGTTGCCGCCGGAAGTGCGTGGGGGTGGCACAGGCAGGCGAACTAGTCCACTTCCACCTGCGGAATGCTAGTGCTCACTAGACTTCAAGAGACAAAGAAGACAAAGTTGATTGATTTCCCCAGTGTCGCTGTGCCTGAAACTGTGATCAGCATTTTGCGTGGTCAAATGCAGTGGCTGTGCCTGCTATGCCCTCCTTTTCTCACTGACTGAAGCTGGCGGCTCAGGTAAACACATCGAGCCATAGATAGACAGCTGCTGATCTTGCGCCTTGGCAATTGCCATGCCATGCCATCTTATCTCCAGCCTTGGCAAGGAACTTTGTTTCAAAGGCCTCTCTTTCACCCTGCTTGGTGACCTGGTACCACTTGATAGACTCATGTATGAGCCAGTCTCTGTTCAGCACCAACGGCCAACAGCCAACTTGCTGCAGTTCCAGTATTCACAACAGAACCAACTTGTAAGAAGGCAGTGTGGCAATGGGAGCACAGCATACGGATGTCATCAACATCATCAATACATATATGTACAACAGAGAGCTGGTGCTAACAATGACATCAACGACTAAGTAACAAGGTGAAAGAAAGAAAGAAAGAAAGAAAGAAAGAAAGAAATAACAAAGTGAAAATAACCTACAAAACTGCTGGCTGCTACCTGACCTGCCTACGTAATCCGCAGCCGCCTCAACAAATGGCCCAGCGCTCATCATCATGCGTCAACCAGTGTTGTCAGCATAGTATATTTCACATCCCGACCCAGCCCCCTCCTTCCTCCCCTCTCTCCTCTACCGGCGGTCGGTCTCCAGCCAGCTCCTCAGGTTGCACAGCGCCTCCGTCGAGAGGCCCTTGCAGCTCCTGGGCCTCGCGGGCTGCTCCTGCTGCTGCGAGCCCAGCTCCGACGCGAAGCACACCACGATCACCGTGAGGTTGTCGGCCGTCTCCAGCCGCTTGGCCTCCATCACGAGCTCCCTCGCGCACCGCGCGGGGATCGTCGTGCTGCCGCCTGCCCCGCCTCACGACGCTCCCGCGTGATGGCTCGTCATCACGTCCCAGATCCCGTCGCAGCCCATGATGAGGAACTCGTCGTCCTCGCCCCTCGTGGCCTGCCGGAACTCGGGCTCCGCGATCAGCGGGGACACCGACGCGTCGGGCGTCTTCATGTCCCAGTCGCCCAGGCCCGCGTCACCGAGAGGACCCCGTTGAGGTAGCCGTCGTCGATGTACCCACCGGACGCGGCCACCTCTCGCACTCCTCGACGTAGTTTGCGCGGTGGTCTCGAGACATCTCCATCGCGACTCCTTTTCGCACAAGACCGCACGGCAGTCCCCCGCGTTCGCGACCAGTAGTTGCCTGCAAGGAGGGAAGGAGGCACAGGAATGTTTGAGACAAGATCAATGTGGGCTCAAGCGACTCGAAGTGCTATCACTGCTCTACAGCTTATTATTATACCTCCCAAAGACTAATGCAGTGAGCGCCGTGGTTCCAGATGAGCGGCTGATGTCCAGATCATCGGCCAGAGCAAGATCCGCCTGCAGGAAAGCTCTGTGTACAGAGCTCTCAACAGACTGAAGGTACATCTCATCGGCTTGAGATGCCTGTGGGAACTCACTATCCTCGAATAAGAACCTCATTGCATGCCTTTTCATGTAGGCTGCGGCATCCGGACCTCCGTGGCCATCAAAACCTAAAACACAGCGGGATACAATCAGTTGTGCCAGTGTTTTAACACTAGGTGCTGGAGAAGTAATTTACAGAGAAAAATGACTTACCCCATAGAAGGCACTAGGCAAAGGGCAGACCAGCAGTGAGCCAAGATGAGCAGAAAGATCATCTATCCGGATGTGTTCGTCCTCCATGTACCTCCTAGGCCCAATATCAGCAAAGCTACCAGAACGAATGTTGGGCACAAACTGTAGCACGTCCATAGACACACTTGGTGCAGCATCAGGCTGCTCCAAACCCTGTATCACAAACACATAAAAAACAATTAGTACCTTCATCGTTGAATGGTAGAAAGCAGTGAGAAGAACAACTCATCGTTGCCTCCTAATAATTAACAAAATTAGCACCCTGTGTCCAGGCCAAACTATCTCAGTTTTCCAAAAAAAAAAAAGAGTTCCTTCCAGTCTACTCAGTTTACAAATTACACACCTAAACAGGTGGACATGCCACATATACTGAACATATCGTTCACGCACTAACCCACTATGTGCTGAATCAGGTTAAGAAACTAGTAGAACGACAAATTTATTGCAGTAATAGGCAACCAGTAAATAAATGACCAGATCAAGAACCACTAACCCAAACTCATCTGGTAATCTGAACTAATGCCAAAGCACGCATAGAACTCAACCACCACCAAACACTACTACAGATACGGGTCCAATAATTCACCACCCACTTTCTGACCCTGATGAGGCCTACAACTGTGCAACCACCACACTAGGAGCTCCTCCCCCAAGAAAGGAGCTACTACTTTTTCTCAAGCAAGTGTATCAGCCTTTTTGCATCCACAAGCAGATCCTTTTCCCCCCAAATCGAAAAGAGGGGGATGGAAAGTGGACTCTCTGAGCTTGTCCTACACACTTGAAGAAACAGTAGTAGTAATTGGCAGTATAACAACAACACCTAACATGAAATTTGATTGATTTGCAAACTTACAAGCAATCTTCCAAAGAAAAGGCTAAAAATGTTCGGAATTTTCAACGGTAGGCTGAGCTTGAGGAACTCACCATGAGAGGCACCTCCACGGCGACCTCGACCTCGACCTCGACCCCGACCTCCGCGGGCGCGGCTACGGCTACGACCGCCGCCGCCTCCGCGGACATCCCGACGACCTCTTCAACCCCTTGGTCGTCACGCACCGGTGGTGGTGGTACTGGACCTCCAGCACCGGCACAGGGGCCTGATGCATCACCTCCGCCTCGGCCACCATCTCCGGCACCTCTCAGCAGGCGAGACGACTCAGCGACTCCCGATCCAAGAAGACGACGACCCACGCCGCCACCGCCGTCGACCAAACCCGCCCGATCCGCGAACCGACCCACCCGTCGCGCCGAAAAAGAGAGCACGGAGAGACCTCCGGAAGCCGCCGTCTTTGGACGATCTGAGAGGTGCGGGAAAGTACCGGGCGATCCCCCTCGATGGTTCCCGGGGGCAGGAGCAGGACACGGTTTCTTGATCTGAGCAGGAGGAGGAGGACGCGACGAAAGAAGAAGCGAGGGGGGAGAAGAGAAGAAATGCGGAGACGGGAGGGGGGTGGCTGTTATTTTATCCGTGGCGTCTGGCGTGTGCGTGCGCGGGGGGCGGAGGCGGAGGCGGAGGTGACCGGCGGCGACCGGTGGCGTGGTTCGGTGACCGGTGTGGTGCAGTGCGTGCCGGCGCGCGCACGCGGCTGCCGCATGGACACGTGGCCGTCGTGATTGGCTGCCGTTGCCGACCACGCCACGGTTTTCTTCTTTTTTTTTTCTTTTTCCGTTTTTTTGGTTTTGTGGAGGTTTTTTATGGTAAATATTGGTGCTGGATTATTATATAGATAAAAAATCTGCATTTTGATTTTTAGGTTATGGATACTGGTGATTTTATTGAAATGAAACGTTTATTGGTAGTGCTTGTGGTTGTTGAAGTGTTTTACGTTTGGTAAAAAAACGTGTTTCTGGTTCGATGAGAATATGTTTTTCCTTTTTTTTTTAACTCCTTGCAAAGGACAAAAAAAATATGTCTATCTCGGTGTGGTTATTGGAGTTGCACCGTTTAACTCGTGGTAATTAAATTAACAGCATGTTACTGTGCTTGTTTCCGTTCTTAATAACAAACTACTCCTAGCTAGCTAGCTGCCTAGCTAGTTGCTTGCCGGCTAATAATAAATATTTGGATCGAGTTTTTTTTAAAAAAAATGCAGATCGCCAGGTCATATATATCATTTGTTTTTTTTTTGGCGGGAAAAAGAGTGACCGAGTGAGCACTAGCTGAGCCTAGAAGCGAAGTGTTTCTTGCACGGCAACGAGTGATCGAATCTCCGCCATCCCGCTCCCGTCGATGTATTAATAAACAACAAGAAGATCTACTCTCTCCGTTCCAAATTATAAGGCATTCCAAGAATCTTGAAAGTTAAAGTTTTTTAACTTTGACCAAAGTTATAGAGAAAAGCATAAAGATTTATGACATCAAATATGTATATTATGAAAATATAATTAAAAAGAATCTAATAATACTTAGTTGGTATCATAAATGTTATTATCTTGTTATATAATTTTGGTCAAAGTTGAAAAATTTTGACTCTCCAAGATTTTTGGAATGACTTATAATTTGGAACGGAGGGAGTAGCATTTAGGATAAACAATTAATCCGAATTAAGTTGCATTTCTTGGTTTCCTAATCAAACTTTTTGGCCCTGCCTTATACAGCTATTTCCAACTCCATTTTCCTTGATATTTTTAAAAAATTTACAATTTCCCCCTTTGCGTGAGCTCCGAATTACTGGTTCATTTTTCAAAAGAGTTTTGGGATGATTATTGGGGCCCGAATTAATAAACAAAAATTGCATCCTTATATTTGGCAGTAAAGGTGCATACATAATATGCTTATACAAAAGATACTCCGTATAAGAAATAGATGATGTTTTGACAAGGTTTCGGCCAAACATTGGAAATATAATCATGAATATCTTTAAATTATTGAGTTTGAAAATATAAAAACCATATAAATAGATTTTTCTTGAAAAACACTTTCATAAAAATATACATATATCAATTTTTGATAAATACTTTTTTGTATAAAAAAAGTCAAAGTTATACTTTGGAGATCGTGTCGATGTCCAAAACGTCATCTATTTCCTATACAGATTGAGTAATAATCAACGCCTCGACGGTCTTTCAGAAGGCGTTGTATTTAATTAGAAAGGTGATTATTAGTGCTTCCTTTGTCAATTAATATTTGTACAAATAGTCAAATTATTACACGTCATAATGTACAAAAGTCATATCAATACCTTCATATTCAAAATCAAAACATTTATAAAACGCTACCTTTATTTACTTTATTTAGGTCAGTTTTAATGGAGTTTCATGAGCATTAAATATGTTGATATGTCACTATATTAATGAAGAGAGAGGTGATGAGAGTTTCATGAGAGTAGAGAGAGTTTTCACGATGATGAAACTCTTTTGCATTATTTCTAAAATTTAAGTATATTGAAAACTGGGATCTTACACGCCAGTGACAATATGTATTATAGCGTAAGTGATTAAGATAAAAATAAAGGCAAAATATCGAAGACCGTACTGTACTTCTAACTCGCAATGTACGACAACAAATGGTAATGACCAATTTTTCAAAATTGTTGACTAGATAGAGCCAGACGCATCAAGAAAGAGCACACATGCATATGCATGCCACTTTTTTTTTTGTAAGCACAGAGTCAAAACGGAGACAGAACGTCGTCCGCAAGAGTTACTACTGCGACTACCATCGATATTCGATATGCCTCTCTCATGAATTTATTGGAATGGACCTTTGTAGACATCAATTTTTAGTGTGAGGTTCCTCCCCAACTCGTGCCGAAATACTTGTGTCCTGCTGATAATAAAGATGTACTCCATCCGTCAAACGAATATACAATTCTAGACATGGACCTAGACATTGTGTACTCCTAAGAAGGAGTAAATATACATGGTGTCTTTGATTCAGAAATACAGTGTGATAAGAGTGTGATCTTATCCCTGAGTCAAGAGATAGAATAATATCTGTTTACACCAGATTTTGGACCGAGAGGATTGTTATTTTTGTAAACATAAACGGCTGATTTATTATGGAAAAGATTGACCTGAAAAATAAAGAAGCTTATATGGGTCAAGCATAATTAAAAGAGTTCGTGTGGACCAGCACGATGGGCTTCGAAGACGTGTCGGACTCGACCAAAGAGTTCAAGTTCGGGTCGTCTCTTATTTTTCTTTTTTTGTAATCTACTCGTGTTAAGGCAGGAGTCAACCGGGTTATAAATAGCTAGTAACCCGGATTTTGTAAGAATCCCCCAATCAATCAAATACACCGTTCCTCGGCCAAAACCCTAGGAGTAGGAGTAAAGTAGATTTCGGCGAGACCTTCAACTAGACAGGGCTGCATCGGCATCGACCGATCTCCGGTTTGCTTGTAAGTTTCACCAATGGCTTGTGTCATCGTGTAATAAGGTTGCATTGGCACCGACCAAACTCTTGTTAAGCTATGGCATGGCTAGTTATCGGTCTAAGCTCGTCTTTTGTGAGACTGTCTTGACTCTGATCAATCTCTTACTTTAGTCGATCTTGGCTAGTTATCGGCTCTATTGGTTTGGCAAGCTAATAGATTCATTAAGTTATCGATGTTATTTTATGTTTTAACTTGTTTATTTACGTTTTAAACAATATCTTGCACAATCAAGGTTGACAAAGTAGCCTACGCTTAAAGGCTGTTTTGAGGTTTACACGCTCATAACAGAGCAAATAGCCGATACAAGCCTCTCATCGGCTATTTTGCCAATCTGGTTGTTACATGTTGTGCGTTCGAGATACTCGGCAAAATCATGATCTGATTTAAGAGCAGATAGATTCGATCTAGCATGTCTGTTACGGCTGTATTTCCAACCCCCACTGATATATATGGTAGATTAAGTCTGTTTATTATAGATTAAATCATGTTCTTGTCGGGTAGATCTTGTTCGTGCCTCATGAACCCTGCATCGGCTGAAATAGCCGATCCAGTTATGCTTTCTTCGTAATATGTTCTTTCAAGTGGTTTGGAATCAACGGATCTACTTTATGCACGAGACGTGATCTAGCTTGATCATCATCAAGGCTGCATGGAGACACCCACGGTTGGTGTTTAAGTTATTTTATCGATCTATTTGTTATTACGGCTGCATGGAGACACCCCACTGTTAACGAATAGAATTGCTTCTGCATTTAGTCGATACATTGGTTTCATGTCGTTTGAACGTACATATAGATCTTTATCTGTTAATATCTTTTAAAGCTTATCGGCTGTCGGTTTGTTATAAGCATTCATCTACATTGTCATAGTCATAGCCATTATGCTTCATATCTTTTTTCGTCACTTTACATGCAATCTCATGGGAGTTGACTTTGTAGTCAATATTCTAAAGACAAATGACTATATCAGAGCCGCATATTTCGGAACTGTCTGACACCAAACCGGTAGGTTCCACGATTTGACGATCTTTTTCTTCTCCTTGTCAATTACAGGTCAAATTGACTGGCACGCCCGAAGTCGATTTCGCTGAGAATCGGCACCACCGCTTGCTGACAGTCCAGGAGGTCAGGATTCGCTCCGTACCCCTCTGAGGACCGTGTGCACGAGTGTGTTGGCACATCCCGACCAAGATTTTGAGTCAACACATTCTTTTGGCACGCCCGATGGGACCCAATCGTCTGAAATCATGACTTTTGACAATGATGAAGTGTTGCACGTGAAGATGGAGGACCTCCCAGAGAAAACTCAGCGCTTAATAGGAGAAGCTATTGATCAATATCGACACTTATGTTTACTGAGTTTCGGCAAGACTAGGGATAAGAAGGTCGTTCAGAAAGCCCATCTTCCGAGAGTAGTCTTTGATGGTCATGCTGATCCAATGATCCAAGTCCAACATAATGCTATGCAAGAAGTGATCAGCAAAGCAATGGCGTCCACTTTGATGAACCACAATGAGGCTTTTCTCAACAGCCTCACAAATGCCATGAAGGAGGTTTTCAACATAAGTGGCGATAGAAGAGGTCCATCATATAATATTAGAAACAATCAAGGAGCTTGAACTTCTAATGGACCTCAGATCAATGGTCCAAATAGCAATGGGAATCAGATGATGATTAGCTCTGGGGCATGACGTCGTGTGACACCCCAATTTTAAGAACAAAATTGGAGCACAATATATGTATGCCAGGATCAATTTTCATACATATATCCACATCATAGTAAATATCAAAACAATGCTTTATTAATAATATCGAACTTTGTTACATAAATGACCCTCGGGTCTGAAATAAAAAGTACAGACTCTCATGATAACGGACTCTAATGAAGACGCTGATGTAGATGCGGAAATCTGGACTCCATCTCCACAGGAAGGTCGACCGGGGTAGCGCCATCCTAGTACAGGTCGTCAGGGTCGTAGCCTCCGTCTTCTGGATACTCCTGCTCCTCGTACGTGTAGTCTCCAGCATCTGGGGGGGTAGCAGGGGGGACAAAGAGGAAGGGTGAGTACATCGAAATGTACTCCGCAAGTGTGGGAAATATATGCTTATGAGGCTTATAACAAAGGTAGGCTGACTTTGTTTGACTCAAGCGCCTAAAGCGACACACCCTATTAATTCTATTAATCCTATGCACCTATTTACTAGGTTATAGACAGACTCTGTAGAAAGTAACCACACTCGGAGTCGCACCGAGCAAACCACACTCGGAGTCACACCGAGCAACCAACACCTGAAGTCCATCAGGCAACCGCACCTGAAGTCCATCAGATGACCCGAACCCAAACCAACCAGTAACCAACTAATCTCGAAGAAGTCCAAGCCGCTCGTGACCGTGAGCACGGCTGATATATCAGTTTTACACTCTGCAGAGGTTGCACATCGTTACCCATGAGTCGTGCAGATCCCGTCACGCTAAACACTGCCGAGGTGTATAGCATGTTGCACTGCAAGGCCTTTACAAAACTCCCTCCAAGTCCGTTTTACACGTTCACTAAGGTTTCACCGCTAACAGTGGATATACGCACCACTGCAGAAGCCCCCTCTTGTGCCACAAATCCGACCCCGTGTAAACCCTCAACTTGGAGGTATTAATTACTTGGCCAGGTCCAGCCCATCCAGATCTCATGGTTGCGCTGTCAAGCCGGGTTACATGCTCTGAAAACCGGTCCTAGGGATCCAGGCAGGATATGTCTAGCACGAGCCCCGAACCAAAAACCAAAAGGCAGCTGTCGAGTCCCACGGCACAAAACCACCAATACGGGTTCATCCTGCCGGATTTACCTAATAACCATGTTACTACAAAATTACCATGACCACATTGTTCCATAGTTCATTAATCAAGATTAATTATAATTGACCATCATCCCATCCCGACATGACTGCAGGGCTAAGCATGACTTCTACCCGAACAACCCAAAACAGGCGACAAGGATAATAGATCAAAATCTAGTAAACCATAACATGGGATTCAATTAATGACAAGTCAGCATATACAAGATCTAACTACTCTACCAAAAATAAAATAAAACATAGGTGCAAGATGTTCAAGAACACTTGCCTTCGGACTGGGTCGAATCAACTGGGTCGCAAGGATGGTCTGGAGCATCCTCGTACTCCGCACTCTCTGGCCCAATCAACATACATGGCACATACAAAGCGAAATGAATAACAGTACAACAAACAGCAGTATGAAAACAGTAACTAATAGATCCACTGCGTAGAGAACGAAATTATGAATCTAACGCAAGTTGAATGGGTCGAATCGGAGTTAAATGAGCAAGTTATGGCTTTTGAAGTTGGGTGCAAAACTGTAAATCATTTGAACTCATTTTCGTATTTAATAAATTATGAAAAAGAAATAGGCGACAGGACCGGGCCTCATTTCTCCGAAAGCGCAGGGGCCAGCTTGCAAGAATCCGAAGACTCAACGTACAGTCCGACCCGAGCGCGGGTTAGTTTTCTGAAATCCGAGGGTCTCTTTAAGGATTTGCCGCGAAGGGGTATGATCTCTTCTCGATCGTCATCTCGCGTGACCGGTCGAGATTAGAAGGGGAAGGGAGAGAGATGGCGGTGGCGGCTGCGCTACCCGGCGGACAGATGGCGCGCGGCCACTCGCGCGGTGCGCCACGTGGTTTGTAGACTGGCTGACGAGGCGAAGGAGGAGCCGTGTGCCGGCACACGGGACCGGGTTCATACCCCTTCGGGGATCGTTATAATCCTGGCCGCCCAGTTCGGATCTGACGGCGCAGGTGGACTGGGTGGGGTTCGCGGCGGCTGGTGGCGGCGGCGGGCACCGGCAGACGGCGGCGCCATGGCCAGGGTGCCCGGGTTTCGCCGGGGAGGGTGCGACGGTGCTCTACAGGACTAAGCGAGGGTACGGGAAGGCGGAGGACCTTGCTGCGGTTCGATTGGTGGGGTCACTGTGCGCCGGCAGGGGAAAACGCGGCGGCGCCATGGGAGGGAAGCGTGGGATCACCGGTGTCGCCGAGAAGGGTCATAGGGTGCGGTAGAGATCACGGGAACAGGCGGAATCGGAAGCGGAGCTTACAGCGGTGCCAAACGTGGTGTCCTCGGTGTCGGGGAAGGCTCGGGAACGGGGTCGGCACGGAGGGCAGACCGTCGGCTCCCTGGATGAACTCCGGCGAGGTCGTAGATGACGAAGCGGCGACGTAACATCGTCGAGAGGTGGCGTCGAGGCCTCGCTGTGATGCAGGGGTTCAGCACTGGCGTTGAGGAGGATCATGAAGGGTGGTGTGGGAAGACCCAGCTCGGGAGGGCTATCAATGGCGGCAGCGGCGATGTGGGCGCTAGGGAGAGAGAGGGAGTGCGAGGATGGGCGGGGTGAGTACGGCACGGCGAGGCGGCGCTCCGGGACACGTTTATGGGAGGAGGAACCCTAGGCGAGGGAGAGGCGGGGGAGCGGACGGCCGCAAGGCTCGGCGCCGGCCGCGCGGTAGATTCGCGCTGGAGGTTGGGGGAGGGAGGTCTGACAACGGGGCCCCATGCGTCAGCGAGTGCAGGGTCGGGGCCCACAAGGTAGAGAGAAAAGGGCGAGGGCGAGCGAGCGCTGCGGCTGCGGCTTGCGCGGGCACGCGGTGCTGGGCCGGAGCGTGCTCCGGGCCGGCGGGAAGCTGGCCGCGAGAGGGTGAGGCGGCAGGCCGCCCGGAGAGAATGAGGGGAGGTGGCGAGCGGGCCGGGGAAAAGGAAGTGGAGGGAGAGAGAGGCGGTTGGGCCGAATGGAGAGAGAATAGAGAGTGAGGCTCTTGCCATTTCTTTTTGTTTCTTTTTGTTTTTATTTTACAATCTTTTTCCAATTCATTTTGAAATCCAAATTCAAATCAGTTTGAAATCAATAAATTTTGAAAATGTTTTGGAAATATTTTCCTAAGTTTTGAAAAAAATTTTAGTTTGATTTTGTAAATTTTTACAAACCTTTCATTTGTTTTCTAAATAGAATAAAGCGATTCGCCCTATTCGGGTTTTAATAAATTATTTACCACTCAATAAAATATGCAATGGCATGAATGCAACATGAAAATGATATAAATTTTATTTTCCTCCTCTAATAAACTAGCCAACCTATTTAATTTCTAATTCCTTTTATTAAATTGGGGAAAAATTAAATCAGGGTGTTACAAACCTACCCCCCTTAGAAGAATCTCGTCCTCGAGATTAGGAAGAGTCGGCGAAGAGATGAGGAAAATCTGCCCGAAGATCATCTTCCTTCTCCCATGTGGCTTCTTCTTCGGAGTAATGCTTCCATTGCACCTTGCAGATTTTAATCCTCTTGTTGCGAGTGCCTCGTTCCATCGTGTCCAGAATCTTGATCGGCTCGAGAAAGTCAGATCATCCCGCAGATCAAGCTCCTCAAGTGGCAACTGCTCCTCTGGAACTCTGAGGCATCTCTTCAGCTGGGATACATGGAACACATCATGAATACCTGCCAGCCGTGCAGGCAACTCCAGCTGATAAGCAACTGCACCTTTCTTGTCAATCACCTTGAAAGGGCCAATGAATCTCGGAGATAGCTTCCCTTTGACATTAAACCTCCGAACCCCTGAAGGGTGACACCTTCAGATACAAATCCCCAATCTGGAATTCCAGCTCTCGTCGTCTGACATCTGCATAACTCTTCCGGACATCTGCAAACTTGTCTGTCTAGACTGAGCTTGTCTTCAGGTTGTTTCTGATCTGCCTGACCTGTTCTTCAGCTTCTTCGATAGACTCAGGGCCAAAGACTTTTCTTTCTCCAACCTGATTCCAGAATAGAGGAGTTCTGCATTTCCTGCCATACAGTGCCTCAAAAGGTGACATCTTCAGACTGGCCTGATAGCTGTTGTTATATGAGAACTCTGCATATGGCAGACTCACATCCCAACTCTGGCTGTTCTGAAGCGCACTGGCTCTCAACATATCCTCCAGAATCTGATTCACCCTTTCTGTCTGACCATCAGTCTGAGGGTGATAGGCTGAACTAAAACTGAGGCGAGTATCCATAGACTCATGCAATCGTTTCCAGAATCTCGATGTGAACTGTGTGCCTCTGTCAGATACTATGATCTTAGGCACCCCATGCAAGCATACAATGCGGGACATGTACAGCTCTACCAGCTTCGGGCCCTGATATGTCTCCTTGACCGGAATGAAGTGAGCCACCTTGGTCAACCGATCAACTATGACCCAAATGGAGTCATATCCAGACTGTGTCCTGGGCAAACCAGTGATGAAATCCATGCTGATCTCTTCCCATTTCCACTTGGGAATCTGCAGAGGCTGTAACAAACCAGCAGGTCTCTGATGTTGGGCCTTAACCCTCTGACATGTGTCACACAAAGCCACATACTCTGCTACTTCCCTCTTCATCCCATACCACCAGTAATACTGCTTCAGATCCTGGTACATCTTGGTACTACCTGGGTGAAGAGAGTAGGCTGAATCATGGGCTTCTCTCAAGATCAACTCCTTGATAGCCTTCACATCTGGAACACAGATCCTGCCTCTGAACCATAAGACACCCTGATCATCCTCTGTGAAACCCGGGGCCTTGCCCTCCTTGATCAACAGTCTGATCTCCAGATGATACTCATCAGTGAGCTGTCCTGCCCGGATATCATGCTCAAGTGTCGAATCAACCTCCATTGCTACTGCATCAGTGTGGCCAAGAATACCCAAGTTGAGCTTCACAAACTCTTCATGCAACTCGGGCTGCTGCTCCTTGATCTCAAGCACATTGCAGTAGACCTTCCTGCTCAAGGCATCTGCAACAACATTCGCCTTGCCTGGATGATAGTTGATACTCAGATCATAGTCTTTGATCAACTCGAGCCATCTCCGTTGGCGAAGATTCAGATCTGGCTGGGTGAAAATATACTTCAAGCTCTTATGATCAGTGTATATTTCTGTCTTCTTGCCCATCAGATAGTGCCTCCAGATCTTCAGAGCATGAACAACATCTGCCAACTCTAGATCATGAGTAGGGTAATTCAGCTCATGCTTCCTGAGCTGTCTCGAGGCATAAGCAATCACACGACCTTCCTGCATAAGCACACATCCCAGACCCTGTCGCGAAGCATCACAATACACCGTGAAGTTCTTCTGGACATCTGGCATGACAAGAATAGGAGCAGAGGTCAATCTCGCTTTCAGCTCCTCAAAACCAGTCTGGCATTCAGGGGACTATACAAACTTGGCACCCTTCTCAGTCAGTCTCGTCATCGGCTTCACGATCTTGGAGAATCCTTCAATGAATCTGCGATAATATCCCGCCATACCGAGGAAACTCCGAATCTCAGTAACGCTCTCAGGTACCTTCCAGTCCAATATATCTTGGACCTTGCCTGGATCAACTGATACACCACCTTCTGAGATGATATGCCCCAGGTATGCAACCTTCTTCAGCCAGAACTCGCATTTGCTCAGCTTTGCATACAACTGATGCTCTCTGAGCTTCTGC